>CM067344.1:741083-753201 GCA_034190875.2 Urechis unicinctus | reverse complement strand
GCATGTAGGTTCTTTTGTCAGTGAATTAAGCTAGATAACACCCTTGCCGTCGTCCTGTTGTACAACACTGACGTTATGTATGCTCTGCAATCTGGATTAATGCCTGATATTGTGAATCGTAACATATTAATTTGGTGATGAGGCTATATTATGCAATCAGATCAATCTGCCGTGTCGTGAAAAAAGGTGCTACTAAGCGAAACATTTGCATCTGTCTGATCGAATCATAACGACAAAATATAGTTCGTAGCAATTATGAAACGTAAATGGCAAACGTTTTCGAGTAAGATGAAAATGTATTGCGCATAGAGCTTTGAAAATTGATATAAGAACATAACATTTCTGTGCTGCTTTAAAAGTGTTCATATGACGGCATTTAAAAACGTTCTGTCTGTAACAACCCACCCGTTCCGAGTAACTTATGAAAGAGTTGACACATGATACCGGTAGAGAATATTTGTTTCAGAATTCAGGATGGAATGCATATGATGTACGGGATCCAATACGCTGCGCTCGAGATTCCAGCATCACTCGTTGCTTCCGGAAGCAGAAATTCCAAAGCTTGATTAAACATCTCTGGCATTGAATCACCTTGTTACATGATTAATGCCCATTAATCGCGTTGATTGCTATGCTTGTTGTACAGGTAAAGAATGATGAGATGGACCTATTTACATCGCAATGGCCCTAGTCCGATTAACTACGATTGTCAAAGCTCATTCTTTGCAATATTCTTCAATGCAAAAAAACCCTCGTTAAATCCCCACTTAAGCGCAGTAAGCCCATAAACCATAAACCATTATTATCATCATCATCATCATCATCATCATCATCATCATCATCATCATCATCATCATCAATAAACTATGACCACATCCAAATAAGCATGCATGGCTAATGTAGTGTTATGTTGCTTTGGTTCAATGGGACGAAAGGAATGCGCATGTTTTCGAGTGTACTAATGTATCCATCACAAAGGTACGACATTCAACACTAATACAAGCGGAGACTTGCCATTTAATACGGGATCTTGCGTTAAATGAGCGCATAATAATTTCGCATATATTACGCATTGGTCCGCCGGAGTGGGTTGAATAGCACAGATTAGAGCCTTACATCCTCCTTGTTATCCTGCATTAGGCAGTAATGTGGCATTGCAAATATACCGATATTTAATGAATAGATCCCATGACGTAACCATTGCAGTGTTGGTTAATGATGCAAATTACTCCCATCGTCCGCGGAAATGTTATACGAACAGTATACAACCTCGCAGTGAATGAGCTCTATCGATTGGCTGTTTTCGATTAATTGTAATATTATTCATATGTACGATATAATCCGCCCTTGGCAGTTAGCTGCCTTACAGAATACATATCGCTCATGCTGTGGAGTAGCTAGGGACAAGTGCCTCATCCAAACTAACAGTTGTGCGTCCTTTAATCGTCGTTGTTATAGTATCATAATTTGGTTAGAACAATGAAACAACACAACCATTGTTTCTCACTTCAACACACGTGACGGCACGTGAAAGTATTTATATATATACATATATCTATTTATATATATATAAATATAAATATATATATACAGAGATAGAGAATGTATATATATATACACCCATACATAGATATATATATAATATATATATATATATATATATATATATATATATATTATATATATATATTTATTTATATCTAGAGATATATATATATATATATATATATATATATATATATATATATATATATATATATATATATATATATATATATATATATATATATATATATATATATATATATATATATATATATATATATATTCTATACAATATATATATTATATATATAATAACTATAATATATATATATTGCCGCCACTTCAAGATTGTGTCAATAACCGTAAAATACGTGCGTTCAACTACTCTTTTCTTTCTCTTTCTAAATTTTAGATACCTGCCACAAGGAAATTCGCAAGATTGTCGCTATTCATATGGCGTTAAAATAACGTATATTCATTTTCCGCGATCATCATAAGTTGCAGGCTGTGTTGAATAGTTAATGCAAGAGACATGCGCTCTCATTGACTGAATTTAGGAAATCAAAATGACCGGGGTGTCTTCATTTTTCTGTCTTTACTGTTATATTGCCATGACATTGATCGCACGTAAGAACTAAACTCGCACTCATTGCTAACAGTTTTGAGCAAGAGATAAATTAGCTCGTGCATCCATGGATAGTTTTTCTAAAAATTCAATATTGCAGTAGAATTACAAATTAAACGTCAGTTGTTCGGCCAATGCCAGGGCTGCACTGGAAGACGCAACAGTGGGATTTGAGAGCACAGGTGTTAATCCTAGCGGCAAACATAGTTGCTATTACCCAGCGGGATAAGGTATTTCGAGCAATGGTTTAAAAGGGCTTATTGAACGAAACTAAAAGGCACGAATGCCATGTCCTGAGCAATGCAGTCTGTTGTAAATATTCGGCTAGCATGCATACACACATAACCGCTTGTCATCTGTGTATGTTCTGAGCTCAGGCTTGGGAAGAGTACATCCCTGATCGCGACTGTTATATGGGTATAGGTATTCTAAACATCAATAAAAATTCTTTTTGAATCATGTGGTTCAAAATTCAGAAGGTGCATAGTTTTTCTAGCTTCCAGTCACTTGAAGACAGATCATAACTAATTCATAGTCAGCTCCTTCATGAAAATGTTTTTCATTGGTGGTAGCCCTCTCAAGTAGTGTTTCACGACAGCAAAGGCCCAAATTGTCTTATGTTGGGAAGCATATCCCCGTACGGATGTCCTCCCCCGCGGGGCTGTTGGTCTTAACAAAAAAAGGGGCTGGACTACGGACTCTATGACTAGCCCCCAAATAATGGACGGCTGCTCAGTCACTTTCGGAGTTTACGTTAAGTGACTGCCGAATTCATTTCTTTTCCAAAAAAATGATATCGCAACAGGTTCGTTATCATTCCAGAAGTATTGGTATTCTTCCTTCATTTCGCTCCTTCAGTCGGAGGTCCAGCTCATGCTGCGCATCAGCAATCAGACCGTTTGTGCCTGACAACGTGCCATCGAGACTGGCTTGGATGATTGTTCAGAATCGTCCCGCCCGCTTTGATACAGCCATCCAAAACAAAGACCAACATACTTTATCTAGAAAGCATTGGTTTTCTCGATATTTGTAAAAAGAACATCGTTTTGTTTTGTGTCAGCGTGTTGTCTCCTTGTCAGGTTTAGGCAAAAAGCCGTCTACCCCAAATAACAAGTGTAAAAAAACATTCTCAGTTTTAGACAAAAAGGATAAAATACCCGTATCACGCTTCAGATATTATAAGCAATCTCGATGATGGGATCAACACACACCCTAACATCGCTGATTAACGTCCCTGCCCAAATACGATCCAATGCAATACAAATGCCCCTCCTATGTAAACTAGGCGACGCAATAACCACTAAACTCAAGAGCTTCCATTCTTAACTAATGGTATTCTTAACGCCGTTTCTTTCGGAGGTACAATTATACATAATTCAAACTACAGCAAAAATAAAAATTATGACATGCAACCAGGTGAAGGGAACAAAACCGAAGAGATTTAGTCCAAACACAAACGACTCTAAAGCAAAAATTAGTATCGAAACAGGTCCAAGTTTGGACACAACGCTCCAGTAAAATAGTAATTCAGTAAAATAGAAATTTCAAACACGGCCTAAATAAGCGCAATTTCACAAATTTTATTCACAAAAAAATTCAAAACTAATTGATGATCGTCAAACGGTATTTGATTTAACTCCCACAATTCTTCTAAAAAGTATCAAATCAGAAACTTGCAATTTCCCAGCTTTATTCATGTATTAGACATTGATAGCGGTATATCTCCAGACCAACTGCAATTGACCCAAATTATACAGATAGCAACAAAAGGCGAATATGCAAGCATAACAAATTAGAGACCTATCTCTGTATAACGATCAATATGAAAAAATATTCGAACGAGTACTACAATAACAAATAACCATGCACACAGTCTTTTCTTTCATTGCCAATGCGGTTTCCGCTCAAAGAATTCGGCCCAGTAGTCGGCATTGGAGTAAGTCGATAACATAATAATACAAATGGATACCGCAAATATGTACAGGAGTACTTTTAATGGGGATCCTAAAACTTATAAAACCCAAGAGAGACAACATGTGTTTTATATATGTCATCAGATTAAGAAGGATAAATACTTAGTTTTTCATTGCTTATTATTTGATAAAATACTCTATTCAAATGACACAACACTTGCAGCCAGTCGTAAGAACTATACAAAGAATTTCCAGAATATTATCGAAGTTAAGGTTGAAAATCAATAAAATGAACTAATTATTTCAACTTTCGTAGAAAAAACACTGATAGCAATATCTGTTAGAAGAGCCATTTCAATACAATTGTCATCATAAGGTTCTGCACTCAGAGCCGTCATGCTAATCGGGCGTATTCATCCGTTTTGTCGTTGACCCATTCATAACTCTATATGGTGCATAACTGCTAAATCCACTCAATAATTAACGTTACTCAAATCCAACCATTGTATACCCTGCTATCAACCACATATCGCTTCTTTTAAATATTAAGGCTGAGCTCGTGGTAAATGATGTGCCTCTAAGCACATTCAATGCATTACCTCATCCTTGAAACAGAATGAAAATTCAATGGTATCACCGAAGGCCATTAATTCATCGCTTCTCATGATCGTAACCACACGGAAGATGCTTTTTCTTTACCACTGCCTGTGTCATCAACTATACATTGGGCTGTCCGCCGGCACACCAATCAAATTTGATTAGAACCTCAGCAACGAGTAGAAATTTGCATAAATGGATTGTCGATTACCACGGTTTCAACCGCGACAACCACCCTTAAGCTTCAGCTAATCGGGCCATAATAATACCAGCGGTCCGCTAATAGTCATAACAGCGCCTGCTCGCCAGTTAAAATGCCTTGCGAGATAACAAGGGCAATGCATATTGCCAACTAGGGGATAGCGACACAACCTTTTCAATCCAACTCTGGTCATTGCATGATGCAAAACTCCCCTCATTCCATACTCGTTTCTAAAAGCAAACAAATCTGATGGACATTTGCGTTTCCGCTAGATGTCAACCCAAGATGCATTGTATGAACTGTCCTTGAAAAGTCCTTGTTCAATAATTTGATACCTTACATTGCATTGACTCGTATAAGAAAATGACTAACGCTAGGGCTTATTATTGCATTTAGTGCCGTTTTGCAAATATCCGAATATTTTCGTCACCCCCCCCCCCCTCGTTATTTGTTAGTTTGTATATTGAAATAAATGTAATTATGCGGTCGAATTACTACATTAGGAATATCGCTGTGTGTAATAACCGTTAAGTGAGACCACTGTTTTGAATAATGCCATCAACCCATCCATTAGTTTGTAACATTCCATGAAAGAGGTCATATTAACCTGAATGTCTATTGATATCATTAGCTAATACGTTCCATTACCCAGAGATAGAATGACAGATTGA
The DNA here is from genome assembly GCA_034190875.2 of Urechis unicinctus. Lineage (NCBI taxonomy): Eukaryota > Metazoa > Annelida > Polychaeta > Xenopneusta > Urechidae > Urechis > Urechis unicinctus. The sequence continues at coordinate 747,648 of CM067344.1, read as the reverse complement.
CTGAAGACACCGAAGGCAGGCAGGACGCTTTATGTGTAATTCGTAGCCAGATAAAGGCGACGTCGGGATCTAATAACGATGTCAGCATCAGAGCAGACAAACATATGTGAAGCCTCTTGAGATGAACAATGTCAGCGCCATACGGTTTAGTTCGCAGGCATTATATATATATATATATATATATATATATATATATATATATATATATATATATATATATATATATATATATATATATATATATATATATATATATATCTATATATATATATATATATATATATCTATATATATATATATCTATATATATATATATATATATATATAAGTATATTGCAACATGTTTTTGTAAGCTCATATTGTTGTGGTTCATCAGGATGTTCGCTGCATGTCATTACTCTCGCCATTCGTAGAGCCACTTCCAGCTGTTGCTTTTGTCAGCCAGGGAACCTACTTCGACCGGAAGGTTGTATGACTGGATATGTCCCCTGCTAAATTCCTATCATTTCTTCGGGCTAGGTATATATATATAAATATATATATATATATATATATATATATATATATATATATATATATATATATATATATATATATATATATATACATAGTGACGATAACAACCATTCGTTGACTCCAACCATTCGTGGAAAAATTGTGCTTTTTTGCTGTCATTTATTTATAATTATTAATGCGTCATATATTGATTGATGTAATGTAAATGTTTAATGAAATAAAAATATATTTTACACATTTTATTTCTTATAAATTCTTTTGGTCCTCTAAATGTTGTTCACGAATGGTCAAGATGCTTATTTGTACGCACTAATACAACCTTTCGTGCCCATATATATTTGTGTATATTTGCGAATACCCATATTTGGTAATCATTTTCATCCATCATGGATTAGAAATATTATATTAATTATTGATGTGATCATTATGAACGATTAGCAGTGTTTTTCAATATAATTTAATGTTGAAGATAGATGAATCATGAGAAAAAACTTTTTTCGGTAAATAAAATGTTAAAATCAATGAAATATCTTAATACTTCTTGATAGTCATGTTGTAACATTATTTCGACCATTTAGGTCAAAGTATACATGGTTAATGGGAAGATATTGACTTTTTCGTCTTATGTCAACGAATGGATAGTTGCTAAAATTTTATTTTGCTATAATATTTAATATTCAGTGAAATCTTTCTTGTTAGGTTATTTTTGTACGTTACTAGGACTAGACAATAATATTTATATGGTCAAACCAATATATATTAAAACATTTTGAACCAAAAAGTGCTTTAACTTTATTTAGACATAGCGGTTTATGCTTTCGTGGACCCAAGTCTGCGAAAGGTTGCGATTTGTCCACCAAAGGTCGCGTTCGTGCTAATATATATATATATATATATATATATATATATATATATATATATATATATATATATCTATATATATATATATATATATATATATATAATATATATATACATATATATATATACATATATATAGATATTTATATACATATATATATATATATGTATATATATGTTTTTATATATATATGTATATACATATATGTCTGTATACATTTAATATATGTATATATGTACATATATATATGTATATTTTATATATATATAAATATATATATACATATATGTGGTATTTATATATATATACATATATATATTTATTATATATATATACATATATATATTTATGTATATATTTACATATATATATATATATGCATATATATATATATATATATATATATATATATATATATATATATATATATATATATATATATATATATATATATATGTAAGTATATTGCAACATGTTTTTGTAAGCTCATATTGTTGTGCTTCATCAGGATATTCCACGCATGTCATTACTCTCGCCATTCGTAGGGCCACTTCCAGCTTTTGCTTTTGTCAGCCATGGAACCTAATTCGACCGGAAGGTTAAATGACAGGATATGTCCCCTGCAAAATTCCTATCATTTCCTCGGGCTAGGTAAACGTAAATTACCCTCGGCAATGCTCTGCAATTGCGAAAGTAGCAATCGGCCAACCCCTATTGTACTATACTATTTTGATGCTCAGTCAATATGAATTGTCACAACAGAAGCTTCATATCTAGTAGCCCGTTCAATTATTCCTGGTGGTGATATTGATCCTAACACAGAGAACGACTTCCACACTCACAGTTCATCAAGCCTGATGGTTAATCCTTGTTCCAGGTAACTGACCCTTTTACTGAAGTGTACATGTACATGCTCTTTGCACAGGGATATATTACCGCAGTACTACGACATCTGCCAGTGATACCACCAAAGCAATATCTTTGATACGTTTGATAGTTCAGCACCATGCAACATACATGAGATGAGTGAGAGCATCGATAGTAAATGTAAATAATGTGACTGTAGACGCAATAACATACACACCCGCTTACACAAGTATTAGCTTGCATTCAAGATGCATTAAAAGCGCCAACAAGCATTTGAACACATGGGGGCTATATTGCGGTAACAATGATGTGACTGCGTCATCGCCGTGGTTTGTAATCCATGGTCAAATAGAATGCTCCATCCTGTGAATAGTAGGAAGCCTTTTCAGTTAGCCAAATATAATGCAATCGGTGCCATCCACAGTGCTGGTCAGAGGACGGATGAGACTCAAATAGACATACAATATATTATGTGGATTATTCGAGGGCTTCTCGATGTGTAACAAAGGATCCTGGGCTTAATCAAATGTTATATCGCAAATAGGAGCTACTGTTCATAATTACTTGCAAACAATTCAGGATCACATCCTAAACGGAAATTACCTTCGCTAGCTCTCCGATTCTGTGCAATAAGAAGCTCGTCCAAAATGCAAATACCCCTTGTATTTGCATTAACTAGTCAAGCCATCCTATACGCATAGCTTATCTTGAATAACGTCAGCGTCCCCGTTACGCCTTTGTGTCGTAACATATATGAGCGACATTTAGGGGTAAAATGTGTGAAACAGCATTGCAGACCGCCAAACATAAGTAGACAAAATTGTCTCCATTTGTCTAAATCTCACCAAAGTTATGTGCAGCCCTGCTACTTGATTACTAGTTTAAGCATAAACTACTAGTTTACACGTAGAATAACTAGCTAAAGCGTAAAACGACCATTCCAGGATATGCCTATGTCACTGTAGTTTGTCCATAGTTCTGCTTTGTTTTGGGCCCCTTGTCTTAGCCAATTAAAAGGTCGCATATATGAGTTGAGCGCCTAATCAAAGCGACCCAATATGGCCTAATAGAGCTTAAGAAATTTGCAGAACAGATTTAATCGGAGGTCGGACGCCATAGTTGCTGGGATCCATTCTGGTCAACAAGCCGAAAATTTAAGGCATTATTAAGGGTTGGCCGATATGTTTTTGAGATAACACGAAACAATGCCGTGTCATGAGGAATCTTAGCCATGGCGAAATGTCATCGGCTTTAATGGCTTATTATTATAGTTAAAGTTATCAGTTATATGATGAATGATTGAGTAAAATGTGAGCTTTGTTTTGAATTGTACCTACAAATGTGATTATTAACCCTTAAGCGTGGAAACGCTTTTAGTCACCTCCGACAAGGGCGGCGTCGGAGTTGTGTTGCAGCGCTGGCGGCAAGACCCAGTCACGTGCCCTAAGCGGGGGTTCGCTAAGAGGACTCACTGGAGACCAAATTTGTTAAGCGATATTGTGCGCTCGAAATCTAATTTTTGTCCTGCCATACATAGTTTATTCTTAACCAATGACTATCCTAGCCATGTGAAACCATAGATTCCACCCTGATGCGATACATATGGAATATCGACGCCAATGGCGCCTACCCCAAAAAACTTAGTTTACGCATAAAGTGACCAGTTCACACGTAAGATGACCAGTTTACCCACACACTACTAGTTTACTGGTTAACTACTAATCATTTCAGGCTTAAAATGCTTGGGCTTGTGATCCTGATGGCCTACAATAGAAAACTTTAAGTTCATTCCTAGTATAATTTAACATCAAGCTTGCATGAAAGTGTTTCTCCTTATTTACTAATTTCGATGATGCACAATGTCTACGTAGCACTTCGTAGAACATTTACATTGGTAAGATGAAGGCAGGCCTTGATACAATTTGATGCCTTCGGCTGACTTGAATGGCCTATGTTAGAGCAGCACATCCCATTCTCAGGCTCTATGCGTGTCTGAGTCAATAGCTGCCAATATAGACCACTTTAACCACTTCATGTAATCATATGCCGGTTATCTAACAACTAAAGCACCGGGTTGCTCAAATCATACGCCGGAAGTAAAAGCAGTTATTGGGTAATTAAAAGCGTATTGTTATTGTAAGATAACATACTGTTAATTACAGCACCATGCACAAAATTGTCAATATGAATCCATAATAAACTCACAGAGCTGTAAGCTAAAAGTGAATAAAAGTACACGGCGATACGTTATTTCACCACTGATATAAATATAGCGAGCTGCAATGGGTCTTAGACATCGTGCTTATTGCGGATGGGGGAGATAGAGCAGATGAGAAACATAAAGATGGATAATTCTTTGTATTTTCTATGTAAGAGTTACACAAACGACCATCTGTATTCGTTTATCGTTTCCACTCATTTATCCCCATGTTGCTAACACCAAGCTGAGCACTTCTCAGGATGGGACATGAAGCAAGATAAGTTCATGTATCTTCAAAAGCTCGACTGCACATTTTGAAACATCTGGTTAAGCAGTACATATTTTATGTCCTTATCAGCATATTTGACAATAGTTAATTGAGACACGGTTCATTCGTATAACTCAAACGCATTTGAATTAGTCTCTAGGTCCGGTTCGCCCAGATAACGTTCATATCGCTCTCTGGAATATGAAACTCTATTCGGGCATTACTAATTGATTGTTCAAAGACAAAGAATCTATATTTTAGCGCGGATGGGAGGTTGTCCTCAATTCTCTTCATGCAAACGTTGTGCACTTGATCTGCATCAAACATCACATCGACTATTTTTCGGGCTTTGTTAAACCATACATCATGAGTAAATAAAATATGGTTTGTGTATTCTGTGGCCATGTAAAATTGAAATATACCGCGTACAAGCGAGGCACAAAGCACCAATGTACTTACTTTTTATTGGTATGTCATGGAATTCACTTTAGTTGCGTAATGTGTCCCTTGTATATACATGGACTAATCACAATATTACATAAACTCGATAAGCATTATCAGCGACAAAAGGTGTGGATATATCTGAATCTGCTAGCCTGCAAAATGAACCTACAGATGTCGCACAATACCCGGTACCGATATAATCCCACATAACACAGTATATTGCTCTCCTGCTGAAAGTGCAGTTAATTATGGCATAGATAAATTCGATGCGAAACGTTTTACACAGTATATGAGTGAACTCACTGGACAATACCAACACGGTGTAACATGTATTCCGCTATATTATGTGACAAATGGTTCATTGAATGTGTTAAACGGACGTTACAGATCGTAGCTGTAAATTGTTGATAATAAGTCAACGCGATAAGTCAGAAATCTAAGAAGCAGCAGTTCTGTGTGAAACACTGTGATTGGTTAGCTTATTTATAACCCGTGGTGTCAATCATACAAATCCTAGATGCGCTTTTAACGCTATCTGTACTGGTAATGTAGGAAAGTTGCTGCTGCATCAGCGCCATTATTGGGATTCTTGGAATATTAGTATTTTGCGAACACATATGAAAAATGGGTAAGCTATTCATTTTCTAGTTTAGTATTCGGCAAACACATATAGAAAAGAAAATAGGTATACACTCCATTTCCGTTTCCCTTATTCAAATTTCATTAACTTAAAATTCTAAATGGTATATACCCTGCTTTTAATGTAGAAGAAATTGTAACAAATTAATTATTTGGACGACGCGATAAATATTTTCAACCCCAAAAACCCCCACGTAAACTGTAGCTCTAGTAAACATTTACATGTTCCGCCATCTTCATCATCCATTGCAGCGAGTTGGCAAACATTGAACTTATTGGTTCATATATGTGTACTAGCTATGACTGGCGCCTGTACATTTGCTCATTTGCCGTTAATCCGTGACCTGTTAAACAAACAGGCAGATAAGCCCACCTGTAGCTAAAGAGCACACCTATTTTGTGAGTTTATAATACCTAATACCCAACTATTCCATAATAGAAGCTGAATTATTATAAAGATGCATTCAAGCTATTGCTAACGGATCAATTATATAACCATTAACATTTCAACAGAAACATGTCGTGATTTGGTATTCTTCACACATATCGGTATAACAAAATGGAGCCAGACGGTCTATACGCTTACATTGGAAACTGATCATGGTGCGATTGACATAGGAGACACATATGTCTATAAACAACTGGTGCCCCGCAAACATGGGGAATTTGTTTGTCGAAGATTCTTGTTTGAAAAAGTCAATCATTCTACCCGACCTAGTAAGTGTTCAAGTGACAGCAAGGGTAGTGTTGATCTGCGTATCTAGTCTTG
>CM067344.1:711383-740983 GCA_034190875.2 Urechis unicinctus | reverse complement strand
CGTATTAAAGCCTCCATTTGTATTAGTGGTGAATATCGCACCTTAGAGATGGATTCGTTGGTACACTCGAAAACATGCTCATTCCTTTCGACCCACCGAAGCAATACCACACTACATTAGGCATGCATGTCTATTTGGATGTGGTCTTAGCCGCTTGATTCTGCTTGCTCACCTTATACACGCACTCACTAGCAGACTTCTGAGCTTTACCACCCTTGTTGTATGCAGCGTAATTTGGTACACATTCTAGTCATTGGTCATGACAGTGTTGTAAACGTGGGACATTGTCGTGTGTCATATGGATGCATACTCGAGGCTCAATCCAAATTCTTCCCATGACTCACATTGCAATGTCTCGGGATCACTTTCGATTGCGTTGGCATGCCATTATTACTGCATTCTGTGGAAGTCTGTTGGTGAACTTGTCATAGGTATCTACAGTTATGATGAGTTTATGATGATGATTATTGATGATGATGATGATGATGATGATGATGATGATGATGATGATGATGATGATGGCAACCCATTGCCGGGTTGTGAAATTGACCTCTTTATTTTTCTACGTCCAAGTGCTTATTGAATCACCACAAACACTGATGTCGATTGCTCATACGATAAAGAGGGTTGATTTTATCGAGTGACATTTTATATGCATCTAATTTTGTCAATAGTCTGGAGCCATGCACAATTTGTTTGATGTTACAATTTTGTCCATGCAGTTATATGAAAATCTGCTGACTTAGCGTCTTGTGTGAGTGTATTCTGATCACAGAGATGATGTCCAATACAACAGATAGATATCCTTTTACGCCATTCGCCTAATAGGCAGCCTGGTCAGACGGCAGTGTCAATTTCCATAACGGTACTTAGTTTAAGGCGCCTTAAAATTACTTTGGTCACATTATCAGTTAAACTAACGTGATTGTGATAAAAGAGTACTCTTATTTTAGGCGCAGCGAATTCACAAAAACTCGGCGCGCTAATAAATTGGAAATGATTTTGTGCGGGATTCCCTCAGACGATGTGATCAATACGCCAAGAAGCATTCTTTCGCTACATTTTTGTTTCCTGCACTTCCACTTTGGGAAAATGGGATCAAACTACTTCAGTTGCTGAGAAACGATAAAAGTCCAAATATATTCAATAATTTTGCCATTTTTTCTCTATCATAAAACCGAAATAAATGACTTGAGCAATGAAACATTCACCGGATATACATACCCAAAGAGTGACGGCAATGGGAGCGATGTTTTGTATCGTGTTATTTCTCAAACTCAGGGCAAAGCCTCATCACCACTTAACATCATTCTAAACGGCATAATTTAAAGTTATGTGACAATTCGATGTACCAAAGCACCCTCGATTGGCCGCTCCTGTCGGTTCACTGCCCCTCATTGCGTCCCGTTTGGTTCTCTGGATATTCTCAACAGCTTAAAACAGATCTTGATATCCTGCATTTATGTGGTAATATTCGTAGATTATTATATATCATGCATGAATCATGCATATGTTGAAGTGACGCTTTGTTGTGCATGGACCGAATTATATGCTGTTTCAATGACCTCTGTGGAATATTTAACAGATGCGTAGATTATTGATCCGACATCCCACAACGTCATTCAGCCACATAAAACATAACTCTCACAGCGTATCTGCGTATGGTAAGATCATCCTATTCATCCAGATATTCAAGGAGTGTATTCAATCTTTTGACTCATTTACAACAGAACACTTAATGTCATTGAGAGTCCTTCAAGCTTTATTCAATGAACGACGTATCATTCTCCTTCAAGCTTTATTCAATGAACGACGTATCATTCTCCTTCAAGCTTTATTCAATGAACGATGTATCATTCTCCGGTAAAGCGCTTACAAAGCATGATTAGTCGCAGTCGTCACCACTGTTCACGTGCAGAATTAGCAATCGCCATGTTTATACTTGCCTATGTACACACCGTCTTATTCATAACATGTGTCTTAAGACTTAGAAAAGACTCCCCTTTACATTGCACCTCAAGGTTGCGCCATCAGTGATCGCGTTTCCTTGTTCAATGTATTGATACTTTCAACATGTTCATTGTGTGCAACATTTGTGATAATGCGGTAACGAGCGCCCCTTTCTGGACTAGGGAGCTGTTCTTGTATTGCTAGATAAATAGTTTATGTGCGGCGTTGAATATCCCATAATTGTACAAAATCAGCCATACATGAGACGAGTCAATGGCGGAGTTTTGAAAGTGTCTTTTGCTTACACGTTCCATCTTGCTTAATAAGTAACAGTGAACATTATATACAAACCGCCGGCCATTTAACTGCACTTGAAACGTAATGCGATCATGTAGGTACTTTTGTCATTGAATTAAGCAAGGTAACACCCTTGCCGTCGTCCTGTTGCACAACACTGACGTAATTTATGCTCTGTAATCCAAATTAATGCCTGATATTGTGAATATTAACATAATGAATCTGGTGATGAGGCTACATTATGCAATGAAAACAATCTGCCGTGTCAGGAAAACGTGTTGCTACTAGGCAAAACATTTGCATCCGTCTGATCTAATCATAACGACAAAATATTGTTCATTGCAATTATAAATCGTGCATGGCAAACGTTTTCGTGTTGAATAAAAATATATTGCGCACCGAGCTTTGAAAGTTGATATAAGAACTTGTCTTTTCTGTACTGCTTTAACAGTGCTCATATGGCAGTATGTATCATTGTTCCGTCTGTAACAACCCACTCCGGCGAAATTAGTATGCCCTCATTTAACATAAGATCCCGTATTAAAGCCTCCATTTGTATTAGTGGTGAATATCGCACCTTAGAGATGGATTCGTTGGTACACTCGAAAACATGCTCATTCCTTTCGACCCACCGAAGCAATACCACACTACATTAGGCATGCATGTCTATTTGGATGTGGTCTTAGCCGCTTGATTCTGCTTGCTCACCTTATACACGCACTCACTAGCAGACTTCTGAGCTTTACCACCCTTGTTGTATGCAGCGTAATTTGGTACACATTCTAGTCATTGGTCATGACAGTGTTGTAAACGTGGGACATTGTCGTGTGTCATATGGATGCATACTCGAGGCTCAATCCAAATTCTTCCCATGACTCACATTGCAATGTCTCGGGATCACTTTCGATTGCGTTGGCATGCCATTATTACTGCATTCTGTGGAAGTCTGTTGGTGAACTTGTCATAGGTATCTACAGTTATGATGAGTTTATTGATGATGATGATGATGATGATGATGATGATGATGATGATGATGATGATGATGATGATGATGATGATGATGATGGCAACCCATTGCCGGGTTGTGAAATTGACCTCTTTATTTTTCTACGTCCAAGTGCTTATTGAATCACCACAAACACTGATGTCGATTGCTCATACGATAAAGAGGGTTGATTTTATCGAGTGACATTTTATATGCATCTAATTTTGTCAATAGTCTGGAGCCATGCACAATTTGTTTGATGTTACAATTTTGTCCATGCAGTTATATGAAAATCTGCTGACTTAGCGTCTTGTGTGAGTGTATTCTGATCACAGAGATGATGTCCAATACAACAGATAGATATCCTTTTACGCCATTCGCCTAATAGGCAGCCTGGTCAGACGGCAGTGTCAATTTCCATAACGGTACTTAGTTTAAGGCGCCTTAAAATTACTTGGTCACATTATCAGTTAAACTAACGTGATTGTGATAAAAGAGTACTCTTATTTTAGGCGCAGCGAATTCACAAAAACTCGGCGCGCTAATAAATTGGAAATGATTTTGTGCGGGATTCCCTCAGACGATGTGATCAATACGCCAAGAAGCATTCTTTCGCTACATTTTGTTTCCTGCACTTCCACTTTGGGAAAATGGGATCAAACTACTTCAGTTGCTGAGAAACGATAAAAGTCCAAATATATTCAATAATTTTGCCATTTTTTCTCTATCATAAAACCGAAAGAAATGACTTGAGCAATGAAACATTCACCGGATATACATACCCAAAGAGTGACGGCAATGGGAGCGATGTTTTGTATCGTGTTATTTCTCAAACTCAGGGCAAAGCCTCATCACCACTTAACATCATTCTAAACGGCATAATTTAAAGTTATGTGACAATTCGATGTACCAAAGCACCCTCGATTGGCCGCTCCTGTCGGTTCACTGCCCCTCATTGCGTCCCGTTTGGTTCTCTGGATATTCTCAACAGCTTAAAACAGATCTTGATATCCTGCATTTATGTGGTAATATTCGTAGATTATTATATATCATGCATGAATCATGCATATGTTGAAGTGACGCTTTGTTGTGCATGGACCGAATTATATGCTGTTTCAATGACCTCTGTGGAATATTAAACAGATGCGTAGATTATTGATCCGACATCCCACAACGTCATTCAGCCACATAAAACATAACTCTCACAGCGTATCTGCGTATGGTAAGATCATCCTATTCATCCAGATATTCAAGGAGTGTATTCAATCTTTTGACTCATTTACAACAGAACACTTAATGTCATTGAGAGTCCTTCAAGCTTTATTCAATGAACGACGTATCATTCTCCTTCAAGCTTTATTCAATGAACGACGTATCATTCTCCTTCAAGCTTTATTCAATGAACGATGTATCATTCTCCGGTAAAGCGCTTACAAAGCATGATTAGTCGCAGTCGTCACCACTGTTCACGTGCAGAATTAGCAATCGCCATGTTTATACTTGCCTATGTACACCGTCTTATTCATAACATGTGTCTTAAGACTTAGAAAAGACTCCCCTTTACATTGCACCTCAAGGTTGCGCCATCAGTGATCGCGTTTCCTTGTTCAATGTATTGATACTTTCAACATGTTCATTGTGTGCAACATTTGTGATAATGCGGTAACGAGCGCCCCTTTCTGGACTAGGGAGCTGTTCTTGTATTGCTAGATAAATAGTTTATGTGCGGCGTTGAATATCCCATAATTGTACAAAATCAGCCATACATGAGACGAGGCAATGGCGGAGTTTTGAAAGTGTCTTTTGCTTACACGTTCCATCTTGCTTAATAAGTAACAGTGAACATTATATACAAACCGCCGGCCATTTAACTGCACTTGAAACGTAATGCGATCATGTAGGTACTTTTGTCATTGAATTAAGCAAGGTAACACCCTTGCCGTCGTCCTGTTGCACAACACTGACGTAATTTATGCTCTGTAATCCAAATTAATGCCTGATATTGTGAATAGTAACATAATGAATCTGGTGATGAGGCTACATTATGCAATGAAAACAATCTGCCGTGTCAGGAAAACGTGTTGCTACTAGGCAAAACATTTGCATCCGTCTGATCTAATCATAACGACAAAATATTGTTCATTGCAATTATAAGTCGTGCATGGCAAACGTTTTCGTGTTGAATAAAAATATATTGCGCACCGAGCTTTGAAAGTTGATATAAGAACTTGTCTTTTCTGTACTGCTTTAACAGTGCTCATATGGCAGTATGTATCATTGTTCCGTCTGTAACAACCCACTCCGGCGAAATTAGTATGCCCTCATTTAACATAAGATCCCGTATTAAAGCCTCCATTTGTATTAGTGGTGAATATCGCACCTTAGAGATGGATTCGTTGGTACACTCGAAAACATGCTCATTCCTTTCGACCCACCGAAGCAATACCACACTACATTAGGCATGCATGTCTATTTGGATGTGGTCTTAGCCGCTTGATTCTGCTTGCTCACCTTATACACGCACTCACTAGCAGACTTCTGAGCTTTACCACCCTTGTTGTATGCAGCGTAATTTGGTACACATTCTAGTCATTGGTCATGACAGTGTTGTAAACGTGGGACATTGTCGTGTGTCATATGGATGCATACTCGAGGCTCAATCCAAATTCTTCCCATGACTCACATTGCAATGTCTCGGGATCACTTTCGATTGCGTTGGCATGCCATTATTACTGCATTCTGTGGAAGTCTGTTGGTGAACTTGTCATAGGTATCTACAGTTATGATGAGTTTATTGATGATGATGATGATGATGATGATGATGATGATGATGATGATGATGATGATGATGATGATGATGATGATGATGGCAACCCATTGCCGGGTTGTGAAATTGACCTCTTTATTTTTCTACGTCCAAGTGCTTATTGAATCACCACAAACACTGATGTCGATTGCTCATACGATAAAGAGGGTTGATTTTATCGAGTGACATTTTATATGCATCTAATTTTGTCAATAGTCTGGAGCCATGCACAATTTGTTTGATGTTACAATTTTGTCCATGCAGTTATATGAAAATCTGCTGACTTAGCGTCTTGTGTGAGTGTATTCTGATCACAGAGATGATGTCCAATACAACAGATAGATATCCTTTTACGCCATTCGCCTAATAGGCAGCCTGGTCAGACGGCAGTGTCAATTTCCATAACGGTACTTAGTTTAAGGCGCCTTAAAATTACTTGGTCACATTATCAGTTAAACTAACGTGATTGTGATAAAAGAGTACTCTTATTTTAGGCGCAGCGAATTCACAAAAACTCGGCGCGCTAATAAATTGGAAATGATTTTGTGCGGGATTCCCTCAGACGATGTGATCAATACGCCAAGAAGCATTCTTTCGCTACATTTTGTTTCCTGCACTTCCACTTTGGGAAAATGGGATCAAACTACTTCAGTTGCTGAGAAACGATAAAAGTCCAAATATATTCAATAATTTTGCCATTTTTTCTCTATCATAAAACCGAAATAAATGACTTGAGCAATGAAACATTCACCGGATATACATACCCAAAGAGTGACGGCAATGGGAGCGATGTTTTGTATCGTGTTATTTCTCAAACTCAGGGCAAAGCCTCATCACCACTTAACATCATTCTAAACGGCATAATTTAAAGTTATGTGACAATTCGATGTACCAAAGCACCCTCGATTGGCCGCTCCTGTCGGTTCACTGCCCCTCATTGCGTCCCGTTTGGTTCTCTGGATATTCTCAACAGCTTAAAACAGATCTTGATATCCTGCATTTATGTGGTAATATTCGTAGATTATTATATATCATGCATGAATCATGCATATGTTGAAGTGACGCTTTGTTGTGCATGGACCGAATTATATGCTGTTTCAATGACCTCTGTGGAATATTTAACAGATGCGTAGATTATTGATCCGACATCCCACAACGTCATTCAGCCACATAAAACATAACTCTCACAGCGTATCTGCGTATGGTAAGATCATCCTATTCATCCAGATATTCAAGGAGTGTATTCAATCTTTTGACTCATTTACAACAGAACACTTAATGTCATTGAGAGTCCTTCAAGCTTTATTCAATGAACGACGTATCATTCTCCTTCAAGCTTTATTCAATGAACGACGTATCATTCTCCTTCAAGCTTTATTCAATGAACGATGTATCATTCTCCGGTAAAGCGCTTACAAAGCATGATTAGTCGCAGTCGTCACCACTGTTTTCACGTGCAGAATTAGCAATCGCCATGTTTATACTTGCCTATGTACACCGTCTTATTCATAACATGTGTCTTAAGACTTAGAAAAGACTCCCCTTTACATTGCACCTCAAGGTTGCGCCATCAGTGATCGCATTTCCTTGTTCAATGTATTGATACTTTCAACATGTTCATTGTGTGCAACATTTGTGATAATGCGGTAACGAGCGCCCCTTTCTGGACTAGGGAGCTGTTCTTGTATTGCTAGATAAATAGTTTATGTGCGGCGTTGAATATCCCATAATTGTACAAAATCAGCCATACATGAGACGAGGCAATGGCGGAGTTTTGAAAGTGTCTTTTGCTTACACGTTCCATCTTGCTTAATAAGTAACAGTGAACATTATATACAAACCGCCGGCCATTTAACTGCACTTGAAACGTAATGCGATCATGTAGGTACTTTTGTCATTGAATTAAGCAAGGTAACACCCTTGCCGTCGTCCTGTTGCACAACACTGACGTAATTTATGCTCTGTAATCCAAATTAATGCCTGATATTGTGAATAGTAACATAATGAATCTGGTGATGAGGCTACATTATGCAATGAAAACAATCTGCCGTGTCAGGAAAACGTGTTGCTACTAGGCAAAACATTTGCATCCGTCTGATCTAATCATAACGACAAAATATTGTTCATTGCAATTATAAGTCGTGCATGGCAAACGTTTTCGTGTTGAATAAAAATATATTGCGCACCGAGCTTTGAAAGTTGATATAAGAACTTGTCTTTTCTGTACTGCTTTAACAGTGCTCATATGGCAGTATGTATCATTGTTCCGTCTGTAACAACCCACTCCGGCGAAATTAGTATGCCCTCATTTAACATAAGATCCCGTATTAAAGCCTCCATTTGTATTAGTGGTGAATATCGCACCTTAGAGATGGATTCGTTGGTACACTCGAAAACATGCTCATTCCTTTCGACCCACCGAAGCAATACCACACTACATTAGGCATGCATGTCTATTTGGATGTGGTCTTAGCCGCTTGATTCTGCTTGCTCACCTTATACACGCACTCACTAGCAGACTTCTGAGCTTTACCACCCTTGTTGTATGCAGCGTAATTTGGTACACATTCTAGTCATTGGTCATGACAGTGTTGTAAACGTGGGACATTGTCGTGTGTCATATGGATGCATACTCGAGGCTCAATCCAAATTCTTCCCATGACTCACATTGCAATGTCTCGGGATCACTTTCGATTGCGTTGGCATGCCATTATTACTGCATTCTGTGGAAGTCTGTTGGTGAACTTGTCATAGGTATCTACAGTTATGATGAGTTTATTGATGATGATGATGATGATGATGATGATGATGATGATGATGATGATGATGATGATGATGATGATGATGATGATGGCAACCCATTGCCGGGTTGTGAAATTGACCTCTTTATTTTTCTACGTCCAAGTGCTTATTGAATCACCACAAACACTGATGTCGATTGCTCATACGATAAAGAGGGTTGATTTTATCGAGTGACATTTTATATGCATCTAATTTTGTCAATAGTCTGGAGCCATGCACAATTTGTTTGATGTTACAATTTTGTCCATGCAGTTATATGAAAATCTGCTGACTTAGCGTCTTGTGTGAGTGTATTCTGATCACAGAGATGATGTCCAATACAACAGATAGATATCCTTTTACGCCATTCGCCTAATAGGCAGCCTGGTCAGACGGCAGTGTCAATTTCCATAACGGTACTTAGTTTAAGGCGCCTTAAAATTACTTGGTCACATTATCAGTTAAACTAACGTGATTGTGATAAAAGAGTACTCTTATTTTAGGCGCAGCGAATTCACAAAAACTCGGCGCGCTAATAAATTGGAAATGATTTTTTGTGCGGGATTCCCTCAGACGATGTGATCAATACGCCAAGAAGCATTCTTTCGCTACATTTTGTTTCCTGCACTTCCACTTTGGGAAAATGGGATCAAACTACTTCAGTTGCTGAGAAACGATAAAAGTCCAAATATATTCAATAATTTTGCCATTTTTTCTCTATCATAAAACCGAAATAAATGACTTGAGCAATGAAACATTCACCGGATATACATACCCAAAGAGTGACGGCAATGGGAGCGATGTTTTGTATCGTGTTATTTCTCAAACTCAGGGCAAAGCCTCATCACCACTTAACATCATTCTAAACGGCATAATTTAAAGTTATGTGACAATTCGATGTACCAAAGCACCCTCGATTGGCCGCTCCTGTCGGTTCACTGCCCCTCATTGCGTCCCGTTTGGTTCTCTGGATATTCTCAACAGCTTAAAACAGATCTTGATATCCTGCATTTATGTGGTAATATTCGTAGATTATTATATATCATGCATGAATCATGCATATGTTGAAGTGACGCTTTGTTGTGCATGGACCGAATTATATGCTGTTTCAATGACCTCTGTGGAATATTTAACAGATGCGTAGATTATTGATCCGACATCCCACAACGTCATTCAGCCACATAAAACATTTAACTCTCACAGCGTATCTGCGTATGGTAAGATCATCCTATTCATCCAGATATTCAAGGAGTGTATTCAATCTTTTGACTCATTTACAACAGAACACTTAATGTCATTGAGAGTCCTTCAAGCTTTATTCAATGAACGACGTATCATTCTCCTTCAAGCTTTATTCAATGAACGACGTATCATTCTCCTTCAAGCTTTATTCAATGAACGATGTATCATTCTCCGGTAAAGCGCTTACAAAGCATGATTAGTCGCAGTCGTCACCACTGTTCACGTGCAGAATTAGCAATCGCCATGTTTATACTTGCCTATGTACACCGTCTTATTCATAACATGTGTCTTAAGACTTAGAAAAGACTCCCCTTTACATTGCACCTCAAGGTTGCGCCATCAGTGATCGCATTTCCTTGTTCAATGTATTGATACTTTCAACATGTTCATTGTGTGCAACATTTGTGATAATGCGGTAACGAGCGCCCCTTTCTGGACTAGGGAGCTGTTCTTGTATTGCTAGATAAATAGTTTATGTGCGGCGTTGAATATCCCATAATTGTACAAAATCAGCCATACATGAGACGAGGCAATGGCGGAGTTTTGAAAGTGTCTTTTGCTTACACGTTCCATCTTGCTTAATAAGTAACAGTGAACATTATATACAAACCGCCGGCCATTTAACTGCACTTGAAACGTAATGCGATCATGTAGGTACTTTTGTCATTGAATTAAGCAAGGTAACACCCTTGCCGTCGTCCTGTTGCACAACACTGACGTAATTTATGCTCTGTAATCCAAATTAATGCCTGATATTGTGAATAGTAACATAATGAATCTGGTGATGAGGCTACATTATGCAATGAAAACAATCTGCCGTGTCAGGAAAACGTGTTGCTACTAGGCAAAACATTTGCATCCGTCTGATCTAATCATAACGACAAAATATTGTTCATTGCAATTATAAGTCGTGCATGGCAAACGTTTTCGTGTTGAATAAAAATATATTGCGCACCGAGCTTTGAAAGTTGATATAAGAACTTGTCTTTTCTGTACTGCTTTAACAGTGCTCATATGGCAGTATGTATCATTGTTCCGTCTGTAACAACCCACTCCGGCGAAATTAGTATGCCCTCATTTAACATAAGATCCCGTATTAAAGCCTCCATTTGTATTAGTGGTGAATATCGCACCTTAGAGATGGATTCGTTGGTACACTCGAAAACATGCTCATTCCTTTCGACCCACCGAAGCAATACCACACTACATTAGGCATGCATGTCTATTTGGATGTGGTCTTAGCCGCTTGATTCTGCTTGCTCACCTTATACACGCACTCACTAGCAGACTTCTGAGCTTTACCACCCTTGTTGTATGCAGCGTAATTTGGTACACATTCTAGTCATTGGTCATGACAGTGTTGTAAACGTGGGACATTGTCGTGTGTCATATGGATGCATACTCGAGGCTCAATCCAAATTCTTCCCATGACTCACATTGCAATGTCTCGGGATCACTTTCGATTGCGTTGGCATGCCATTATTACTGCATTCTGTGGAAGTCTGTTGGTGAACTTGTCATAGGTATCTACAGTTATGATGAGTTTTATTGATGATGATGATGATGATGATGATGATGATGATGATGATGATGATGATGATGATGATGATGGCAACCCATTGCCGGGTTGTGAAATTGACCTCTTTATTTTTCTACGTCCAAGTGCTTATTGAATCACCACAAACACTGATGTCGATTGCTCATACGATAAAGAGGGTTGATTTTATCGAGTGACATTTTATATGCATCTAATTTTGTCAATAGTCTGGAGCCATGCACAATTTGTTTGATGTTACAATTTTGTCCATGCAGTTATATGAAAATCTGCTGACTTAGCGTCTTGTGTGAGTGTATTCTGATCACAGAGATGATGTCCAATACAACAGATAGATATCCTTTTACGCCATTCGCCTAATAGGCAGCCTGGTCAGACGGCAGTGTCAATTTCCATAACGGTACTTAGTTTAAGGCGCCTTAAAATTACTTGGTCACATTATCAGTTAAACTAACGTGATTGTGATAAAAGAGTACTCTTATTTTAGGCGCAGCGAATTCACAAAAACTCGGCGCGCTAATATATTGGAAATGATTTTGTGCGGGATTCCCTCAGACGATGTGATCAATACGCCAAGAAGCATTCTTTCGCTACATTTTGTTTCCTGCACTTCCACTTTGGGAAAATGGGATCAAACTACTTCAGTTGCTGAGAAACGATAAAAGTCCAAATATATTCAATAATTTTGCCATTTTTTCTCTATCATAAAACCGAAATAAATGACTTGAGCAATGAAACATTCACCGGATATACATACCCAAAGAGTGACGGCAATGGGAGCGATGTTTTGTATCGTGTTATTTCTCAAACTCAGGGCAAAGCCTCATCACCACTTAACATCATTCTAAACGGCATAATTTAAAGTTATGTGACAATTCGATGTACCAAAGCACCCTCGCGATTGGCCGCTCCTGTCGGTTCACTGCCCCTCATTGCGTCCCGTTTGGTTCTCTGGATATTCTCAACAGCTTAAAACAGATCTTGATATCCTGCATTTATGTGGTAATATTCGTAGATTATTATATATCATGCATGAATCATGCATATGTTGAAGTGACGCTTTGTTGTGCATGGACCGAATTATATGCTGTTTCAATGACCTCTGTGGAATATTTAACAGATGCGTAGATTATTGATCCGACATCCCACAACGTCATTCAGCCACATAAAACATAACTCTCACAGCGTATCTGCGTATGGTAAGATCATCCTATTCATCCAGATATTCAAGGAGTGTATTCAATCTTTTGACTCATTTACAACAGAACACTTAATGTCATTGAGAGTCCTTCAAGCTTTATTCAATGAACGACGTATCATTCTCCTTCAAGCTTTATTCAATGAACGACGTATCATTCTCCTTCAAGCTTTATTCAATGAACGATGTATCATTCTCCGGTAAAGCGCTTACAAAGCATGATTAGTCGCAGTCGTCACCACTGTTCACGTGCAGAATTAGCAATCGCCATGTTTATACTTGCCTATGTACACCGTCTTATTCATAACATGTGTCTTAAGACTTAGAAAAGACTCCCCTTTACATTGCACCTCAAGGTTGCGCCATCAGTGATCGCATTTCCTTGTTCAATGTATTGATACTTTCAACATGTTCATTGTGTGCAACATTTGTGATAATGCGGTAACGAGCGCCCCTTTCTGGACTAGGGAGCTGTTCTTGTATTGCTAGATAAATAGTTTATGTGCGGCGTTGAATATCCCATAATTGTACAAAATCAGCCATACATGAGACGAGGCAATGGCGGAGTTTTGAAAGTGTCTTTTGCTTACACGTTCCATCTTGCTTAATAAGTAACAGTGAACATTATATACAAACCGCCGGCCATTTAACTGCACTTGAAACGTAATGCGATCATGTAGGTACTTTTGTCATTGAATTAAGCAAGGTAACACCCTTGCCGTCGTCCTGTTGCACAACACTGACGTAATTTATGCTCTGTAATCCAAATTAATGCCTGATATTGTGAATAGTAACATAATGAATCTGGTGATGAGGCTACATTATGCAATGAAAACAATCTGCCGTGTCAGGAAAACGTGTTGCTACTAGGCAAAACATTTGCATCCGTCTGATCTAATCATAACGACAAAATATTGTTCATTGCAATTATAAGTCGTGCATGGCAAACGTTTTTCGTGTTGAATAAAAATATATTGCGCACCGAGCTTTGAAAGTTGATATAAGAACTTGTCTTTTCTGTACTGCTTTAACAGTGCTCATATGGCAGTATGTATCATTGTTCCGTCTGTAACAACCCACCCGTTCCGAGTAACTTATGAAGGAATTGACACATGATGCCGGTAGAGAAAGTTTGTTTCAGAATTCGGGATGGAATGTATATGATGTACGGGGATCAAAAACGCTGCACTCGAGGTTTCAGCGCACTTCACTGGAAGAAGAAAATACAAGCTTGATTAAATATCCCCTGCCTTGAAGTCACCTTGTAACATCATTGATGCCTATCTATAAAGTAATATATATATATATATATATATATATATATATATATATATATATATATATATATATATATATATTTCGATAAAAAAAAAATATGATATTAAATATATATATATATATATATATATATATATATATATATATATATATATATATATATATATATATATATATATATATATATATATATATTTAAAGATCATAAACACAATTTTTTTTTTTAATCGAAATTCGAAAGAATAAACTTCAATAATGGTATTCATATCAATAGCGGTTACTTTGGAGCACCCTATTCCTTTAAAAAATGATTTTAAAGTGTATGTTTTCATCTTCCTCGCGTTGAACATCCCGCTCGGCAACGTTCGGAATTATTTGGCCCGTGACGTCACGTTCGCTGCTCTGTGCTCGCTGATCAAGAATGTCAACAAGGTTCGCCATTGTTGTCGCGGCTCGTTGATGGTTTATGAAAAAGTCTTCACGGCTTGTTACACTCACAGTTTGGACTATGCCTTATTGTTGTGCCGGTTGGGTGTAGAAAAACGACGAGAGGTCGGGTAAGAGTTTCTTTCGGTTCCCGAAAGACCGAAACATGCACAAGAATTGGATTGCAAAGGTGAAGAGGAAGGATTGGAAGCCGACCAAAACAACTGTCCTTTGCTCCGACCACTTTGAGAGGGACGCCTATGAAACTGACCCAGAGCTGCTTTTCTACACAAACTAGGTTTCGCCAAGGTGCCATGCCAACGACTTTCAATTACATGGGGTGTGAACCAGGATCGAGTAAAACGTCGAGGTGCCTTTGAGAAAAGACGACGTCAACAGGTAAGATAGCTAGGACCATTCAATTTTCATTCCCACTAAATCCCAGTCATGGTTGTGCCTTTTGTATTTGATTGACAGCAAATTTTTTTTTCTTATATGAATAATCATACGACCCAAATGACATGGCCGTGTTAAGGCTAAGGCATCACTTGTAAAGAAAGGCCCCATGGGCATGGCTCAATAACAGAATAACTGGTGTTTCATTGTGATCTCAAAATGCTTGCTTGACATTGCCTGTTTATTGTTTAGGGATTTGGATACACTACATACTGTGTTTAATTGGTCCATTTACATGAGTACTACTGATGTCATAGGATAAATTAGACAGTCTGTACATAGAAGTATATTGATATAGGTGATTTTGATCCCTATTTTGGGAAATATCATTGGTGTACAACTGGTCGACACTGAAACACATGATGCCTCTGTTTGTAGGTGCTGTATGAAATGTTAACTGGAGCTGAGATGCTTGATGCCTCCAGTGAATGTGAAAAGGAGATGACTGGTGTGCCCGAGATAGAGGCCAGCTCAACTGAACCGGTAGAGGGCTCCCACAAATCGTTTGGAGTTCAAACATGCTTGCTTGTAGGTATATTGAGTCACCTAGATGTCTATATTCGACATGGAAAGTGACGAGGATGATATGGATGAACATGCAGTGCACCAGGAAATGTAAGTGATAGATTACTTTGAAAATACCCCTGTAAACAGTGGAATTGTATTGCATACTTATAAAAATCAGTGCTCTCTCATAAGCCTAATAAAGCACCTACAACTTTGGTTTTATAGTGACATTGCGCTAGAGGATGGCCCTGGTCATGAACAGCAAACACCTTCTGAAATAAATTGGCAGCTTAGAATCTTTCCACAAGGTGGTGATCTTCTTCGTGCCCAAGATTGTACACTTTCCCTTTGCCACTATGGAAGCAAGGTAATTTGAGCTTTGCTGTGACTGTAGTGTGGTATATATTGCAAATACCTGATGTAAAACACGGGTTTATGTTGGTCCTTATAAAGTTATGACATGCTGGTGTATTGTGAGCTCACATAGGCATGCCAGACCACCAGGCTATATCTGCTACTGTTGGTGCTTTACTTCCAGATTACTCCTTGCAGTTTTGCATTTTAATGAAAAATTCCAATAGAGCTCAGGCAGTCACTCAACAAGGCCAGGCACAATGGGGAGAGTTCCCATCACTTTTGATTGGTATATATCACAGGATTTGTTTTTCAATATATGTAAATATGAGTTAAACAATAATGTAATGCTGGCATTTATTAAGATAAATTTATTATGAGTCTCTGCCATGCCCATAGGGTAATTTTACTGGCACAAAAGATCAAACATTCCATTTAATGATTCAAAGACAATTTATTACTAATCTTTTATTAACTGGTTATGCTTCAGATTATGTTGACAACCTCATTACTGAAGTGTTTGTGCTTCATGAGAAATATCCCAATTACAGACTGGCGAAAGTTCTTTCTGTGGAAAGGAGTGTTCCTCCCCCTATTGCTGCTCAATTTGAAAAGCCAGCAAAGGACATCCTTGTGGGAGCACGGCGATGCCGCTTCAATCATGCAAACAAAATCTACTCGGCTACTTTCTAGGTATCCTCTGTAAAGGCCCTCTGGGTCTGGGAATGTAGATCTTATTTTGTTTAAGAAATAAGATGGCAATACTTTCTGGGAATGTAGATCTTATTTTGTTTAAGACACATGATGGCAATACTTTTCTGTTATGTCTACCTAATCTGTGCCACACCCAGTAGATGAAACGGCGATAGGCCAAATATCTGAATAACCTGGAGTAAAAAAGAATTGATTATTTCTTAGGGAAATATGAAAGTAATGTTTTATAACTCTTTTTTTTTTGTCAACTATGTACTCCAGATATAAATGTATTGCTGGTTTTGCTGTTTGTTGTCATGTAGCACTGAATGTGATTACCAAATGTATTGCACAACATGGACACTTGGGATACACATTGTCCATGTCCAGAAGTGGCTGTGTGTCTTATAAGTGCTTCAATAAAGGCATAACTAACTCATTTGTGTTAACTTCATCCCCTATATGTCCATCTATCTGTATGAACTCGAATTTCCATGCAAGCAGGACATAACGGTCCAAGCAGGTTGACTTGAACCCTGGATGTTCGGTCATACATGGCCACTTCTATTGTTGCCAATCTTCGGGTAATTTTTCGACAACAAACACATTCCCGCAATGTGGTCATCTGATCGCAGTTGTTACAGCTACACCTGAAAGGTTGCCCAAATCAAGATTTAGCCATTTTGAACTCCAAGTTAGATCATTCACATAACAAAAGCTGACCTAGCCCTACAAGACGTGGTATAAATTCATGTTACCGTTACACCGGAGCTAAAGCTGACCCAGCAGTCCATGTTTGTCCATGATTCACAAGTTCTTCTCAGCATTCTGACTTTATTTGTGAGCAAAAGAGTAGACTTAGTCTTTTAATATACACTGATGAGAGATATATTAACAGGACGTCTAAATTCTGAAAGGGGCCAGTTCACAGGCACCCAAGTCAATTATGTATATTATCATACATGTCACTATCGCTCGGGGAACGCGCTGGGTGAATTTATTGACTTGGGTGTGTGGGCCAGATAGACCCCATTACACGGAAATGTTATTTCTACCGGTGCTAATCCATTTAGACTAATAGAGAAGAAAAATTTTCCCCCACCACACTTCCACTGGCCTGAAAGTCTAAGCGTCTTTGCTGAATTCATTTTCCGAATCGGAATCCGTTTCTGAGCTCCCAACACCATTATCTGACTCGTTTGTTATTCGCAATTGTGTGGGCTCAAATAAATACCCATTTCACCTAATGGGGCTTCATAATCTTCATCTGATGACGACATGTTAATAGATACTATCAGTAGAAAGGAAAGTTGCAGGGAAAAAATCGCGGATCGTATAATGTTTCTCAGCTTCCGAAATACCGCCTTCGAATTTGTTTTGGGACGAGCCGCAAACGTGACGTCACGCGTCCTGCCTCCTAGCGACCAACTGGTGCAAAATGGACTCTGGGAATTCAATCGGAATTAAACCCGAGCACCACATTCTCAGCGGATTTATGTCGACAGTACTTGAGAGAATGTAAAATTATCTACCGTGGTTAGATTAAAAGATATTTTCCTACATTTTGCAACATACAAATCGGATATGCCAAAAAACGTTAGTTTTGATCTTTAAATGGGATATATACATATATATATATATATATGTTTATATATATATGCATATATATGTATATATATGTATTAATATGTATGTATATATATATCTACCGGTCCATAATATATACATTCAGATAACACTGATTGACCTGTTAATGTTCACGTGTGCGCATGTCTGTTGTGTGTGTGCCGTGACGTGTTGATTTGGTTCTGAACCTGCCAGATTGTACATCGAGCTAATACAGGGTCAGGATTCAATAGCCCGGTGGCGTTCATAGGAACAAAGCTAAAAGATCATTTATTCAGTGAATGCCAGACTAAAGTCTCCATAAAACAGGCATAAACAGTAAATGACTATGATGTTCTCACGCCATCGGAGACAACGATAGCTGGATTATATCACGCAGCACGAGAGAGCTACGTGATGACCCGCAGTTGGCCTTGCCCTTAAACCAGTGAGTGGCTCTCGAAGGGCGCGTTCTGAGGATCAATCATATTAAGATTGCATTTATCCTGCAGATTGAGAGCATTAATGCTCTCCAAGTTAAGCACGTTGCAACCCACTAACCATCAGAAAAGTATTTAGGCTAGTATGAATCGGGACTGATATGCTTCATATCTTGATGAACATCATTTACCGAAACAGCCAGGTGCGTATCGACATGAAATTAGGTTTGACGGATATCTAATCACAATATTAAATGCTCACCTATATTATGGGGTTTCACATACACGATACTTTCTGGGGATTAAAATATGTACAGACGACGTTTAGTTGTACAATACATTCATTTGCTACACCATTCGAATAAATCCATGACGCAATATCTCACGCGTCTCCGACGCTATAACGTTACGCGTACAATATCAATATCATAATGAGTCTCCGCAATACTAGATATGAAATTACGAGCCATATATATAATATATATATATATATATATATATATATATATATATATATATATATATATATATATATATATATATATATAGCTACCAATTAAAATAATTATATAGACGACTTGAAAAGCTGACCAATGAACATCTTCATCTTTATAGCTATTTATTGAACCATTTGTAGTCATACCTTGCTTATGCATATATTAGTTTATTGTTACACATCTTTTGTATCAACTATGTGTTAATGTTGAAATTATGATACCACCTTATCGCTAACTTAGTTACACTCGCTATTCAACGAATTATTTCCCTTTGGGCTGCCAAGCACTGGCTGGACACAACAAATCGGTTGGGTTGTTAACATCGCTTGTTCACAAACATGGCACTAAATGAAGTGAATTCGGTCTATCTTACTTTGTGTATCACAATATGCTTGCGGATAAAGCAATCCGCGTGAACTGGATATTCAACTATTTCACATCTGCTTGCAAAAATTGAATGCCATTTGTATCAGCCATGATTGTGACCTGACGTCGAATTGTAATGTTCAACACATGCAGCTGTTCCGAGAATGCTGCATGATACCATTTGGCATGCTGACGAAGTGTTTATCTATCGTCATGGAACCGATGCTTACGTTCAAGTACTGATGGTGGCATCGCTGGCCATAGATTGTTTGAAAATGAGTTCAACTCTGCGAGACAGGAGATTAATCTGTAATGCTGCATTCAATATCAGATGCTAGCTGACAATTTTCTGCTTCATCCCACGCGAGACTGACACGCAACAATAGCAGTGTAATGTAACAGTTTGCATTAGCCAAACATAGATTCTGTAGTGACTTATACAGATAATCTAGCAACATTGTTATGTCCTCACTTCACGTTTTCGACAGTGCTCTCGCCGACGCCGTAAATAAGTAATTATACCCATACATATCTAATAAGATACTTTCCTTCCGATGGACTCCTTACGAACGATGAATATCAAAACAATATTTCGCCACTCTTCTTCACCCTTTTGTTTGAGTCGCGAGTGAGGTGTCTGAAGTGCCTCTAACTCTCCCCCACCAATCCAAATACACACGCTTACACGCACAACATTCAGCCAGATCTACTGATTTTTTTCAAGCAATGATATTTTTTTTCTCTCTGTCTGTCAACCTTTCTGGCTGTGTGTCTATGAGTGTTAGTGTGTTGCATCCGTTTTGCCACTTACCCTGTCTCCCTATGCCTCTTCTCTCCTCGGACAGAGTCTGATCCACGATTCCCCCCTACAAGTGCCGGCTGGCTCTCGGTAACACACCAACACTTGGCCGCTTATATATCCTCGTATCTCTCTAACCCAAGTGATATGCATAACTCAGTATATCGCAAGCACATGCAAATCAGCTGCCTGTATCTCCCAGACACATGCGAATCAGCTGCCTGTATCTCCCTGACACATGCAAGTCAGTCACCATCTGTCCCATGCATAAGCGAAGATAAAGCATTAGACACTTATTTATCAGTGCAGCCCCGTCTCATAAAGGAAAATGAAGCCCCTTTCACATTTTTAAACGGCAACTAATAACCCTAGCCATATCAGGGGTGGTGAATAATCATGACCGAGAAATGCATTGGAGGCATTTAATAGCGGTAAGTAAAGGGGATGCATCCCTGAACAATAGTGTATGGATACAACTTAGGTTGGGCCCCCAACAGTGATATGTCATCGTTATTTTACTCGTATCTGATAGAGTCACTTAAGTTCTTCAGCTTCTTTTAGCTTTCTAAATATACTGCACTTGGTGGACGAGGCACCAAGTGCAATTTATGCCAGGGGTTGAAGTGACGCTTATCTACAGCCATTTGCCACAAAACATGACGCCGTAAAATGTGATTTCTATCAATGGTGAACATTCCAATAAGTTGAACCTCGTGACAATAATTGCATGAATGCATATATATATATATATATATATATATATATATATATATATATATATATATATATATATATATATATATATATATATATATATATAGATATATATATATATATATATATATATAGATATATATATGTATATATATATATATATATATATATATATGTATCTCTCTATATATATATAGAGATATATATATATATATATATGTATATATATATATATGCATATATATATATATATATATATTCATATATATTCATATATATATATATGTATGTATGTATATATATATATATATAGATATATATATATATATATATATACATATATATATACATATATATATATAAATATATAAATATATATACATATATATATACATATATATATATATGTATGTATAAATATATATATATATTTATAAATATATATATATATCATGCAGATTGCCGTATTTGACGTTGACATAACCCGTTTCGTTCAATTTATACTCAGAAAGCGACCGCCGTTGACCCTGGCATATTGGTGCGCGGTAGTTTCGTACAGATGGGAGTCGTTTCGGTCAACTCGGCCATGAATTAAGTCGACCATGCAATTGATGCGAAGACTAAAATAAAATTTTAATGAATGAGCAGTAGTAATTATATAGTAGGAGATTTATTATAACAAACCTTTCAGATCTATCCTTTAGGGTTCACCGTATAAAATTTGATCAATTGCAGGTAAAATAATGAATTTATTGAATGCAAAATGCATGGTACAGAAGTATGAGCTTTTCAAAGATCTAGCCATTCAAAACGTACATCGTTAGTTATGTTATGCAGAAACCAAAATAATGTGTTACTTATATATACTTATCTATACATATACACACATACCATGGGTGTAGCCAGGCTTGAAGGAATGTTACGCATATACGGAGGAGAAATCTACAATTCAAATTGATGTTACGCACGTGCGTAAGTGGGTATCGCTGGCTACACCCCTGCCCACACGCACAATCACATTAATATACGTAACAACCCACGTATACTTGCGTCAGGAACCACACGTTTAAATGACTAAGGTGCACGGATGAAGTATTTACCTCAGCTAATGCGATTGCAGAGAAAGAAATCAGAGCCTACACGACACATCCCTTCTGTTCACTGTCTTCCTAGACTGGACTATGTTGCAAGGAACGGAAACCGGGCCCGCCAGAAAACAAGGCATCATCATGATCAACTCGACTTTGATCTTGCAACTGATGGAGTACCTGACAATTTTATTCACGCTGACATCAAGATGACTAACGACGAAAAAGTCACAGCTTGTCACATAATTATGGCCACAGACCAGCAACTTCAGCTACTTGCAGAAGCCAAGTAATGGTATGTTGATGCAACTTTTAAAGTTCGATCGCCATTTCATCAACTTCTCTCAATTCATGCATTTCTAAGGTCTGTCTGTTTTCAATTTGAGAATTCCTTTGAGGAACAGGATGGTACCACATCGGGATACACCAAGATGGAATGACATATATTTATGCTAAAATAATTTACATCCACATAATTACTGACACAAAAAGGTAATTATTTTTTTTTGTTTTTTGTCGTCATTATTTCATTGTCTAACTACAGTTTCACATTCCTTGACAAACAATTGTAAATAAAACAAACATGCTATATACAAACACTTTTAATAGTCGACTGGCAATTTCGTCCACATTAATTATGACCATATTGACAATTCAACAAACAAATTTTCTACGCTCCCAATTTCTTTAATAATAAATATTGTACACAACACTCGCTGTTGCGGGTACCCAATAGATGAATATATGCTCTAGTCTACACAAGCCAAAACATTTTTTCAAGCCAACTCTTGATAAAACTTTGTGAAAATAAACAATCAAACATGATACGAGATAATTTATATTTAGATGAATATTACATAGTTTCTTCACTAAGCATAACATATGGAGCAACTGCTTTTGATATTGCTTGTACGAAACAACCAATCTCGCGTGTACGAAAATACCACAAGTAGTGTGTACGAAACAGCCGGTGTACGAAACTACCTGTATTCGGCATATTTACATAACATCGCCAGGTTTTGAAATTGGTCTAACCCTTTTCATTTTTCTACGCCTCAAAAACACTCCTGACAATTGCCCATAAGCACCAGGGGGCGGTTTATCGAGTGACCTTTTATATTCATCCTAGTAAGTCAATAGTCTGGAGCCGTGCAATATTTTGCTGATGTTACAATATTGCTTTTAGATTTTTGAGGTATCACTGGGATGTCTGCGGCTCGGTCCGACCAATTGGTCGCATCACCAAGTTTATGCAGTCATTTGAAATTCTGCTGACGTAGCGGCATCCGTGAGTGTATTCCGATCACAGAGTTGACGTCGAATACAAGAGATAGCTATCCATTATTGCCATTCGCCTAATATATAGCCTGGGAAAATATCTGAATTTGCAAGCAGACAGACGGCAATTTCAAACGGCGAAATTAAAATGTATGTGACAATTCGATGAGCCATAGCACCCTCGAATAGCCGCTCCTGTCGGTTCACTGACTCTCATTGCGTCCCCTTTGGTTCTCTGGATATTCTCAACAGCTCAAAACAGATCTCAATATCCTGCTTTTATGTGGTGATATTCGGATAAGATTTACTGTCAAACATAAATCATGCATATGATGACGTGACGCTTTGTTGTGCAAGGACCGAATTATATGCTGTTTCAATGACCTCTGTGAAACCTGGATTGATGAGAAATGATTGCTCATATTTAACAGATGCGTAGATAATTGATCCGACATCTCACAACGTCATTCAGCCACAGGGAACTCTCACAACGTATTTACGTATAGTAAGATCAACCTATTCATCCAGATATTCAAGGAGTGTATTCAATCTTTTGATTCATTTACAACAGAACACTTAATGTCATTGAGAGTCCTTCAAGCTTTATTCAATGAACGATGTATCATTCTCCGGTAAAGCGCTTACAAAGCATGATTAGTCGCAGTCGTCACCACTGTACACGTGCAGCATTAGCAATCGCCATGTTTATACTTGCCTATGTACCCCGTCTTATTCATAACATGTGTCTTAACACTTAGAAAAGACAACTGATTGCTCCTCAAGGTTTCGCAATCAGTGATCGCATTTCCTTGTTCAATGTATTGATACTTTCAGCATGTTCATCGTGAGCACCATTTGTGTCAATGCGTTAACGAACGCCCCTTTCTGGATTAGGGAGCCGTTCTTGTATTACTTCATAAATAAATAATGTATATGCGGCGTTAAAAATTTCATATTCGTACAAAATCAGCCATACATGAGACGAGGCAATGGCGGAGTTTTGAAAGTGACTTTGCTTGCACGTTTTTCTACCTCTGTAGCAGTTCCATCATGCTTAAGAAACAGTGGACATTATGTACAGACCGCCCGCCATTTAACTGCACATGAAACGTAATTTATGCTCTGCAATCCGGATTAATGTCTGATATTGTGAATCGTAACCTATTAAATCTGGTGATGAGGCTATATTATGCAATCAGATCAATCTGCCGTGTCGTGAAAAAAGGTGCTACTAAGCGAAACATTTGCATCTGTCTGATCGAATCTTAACGACCAAATATTGTTCATAGCAATTATGAACCGTAACTGGCAAACTTTTTCGAGTAAGATGAAAATGTATTGCGCATAGAGTTTTGAAAGTTAATATAAGAATATAACGTTTTTGTGCTGCTTTAAAAGTGTTCATATGACGGCATTTAAAAACGTTCCGTCTGTTACAACCCACCCATACCGAGTAACTTATGAAGGTTGACACATGATACCGGTAGAGAAGATTTGTTTTAGAATTCGGGATGGAATGCATATGATGTACGGGATCAAATACGCTGCTTGTTGTACAGGTAAAGGATGATGAGACGGACCCATTTTACATCGCAATGGCTCTAGCCCGATTAACTA
This sequence comes from Urechis unicinctus, assembly GCA_034190875.2. Classification (NCBI taxonomy): domain Eukaryota; kingdom Metazoa; phylum Annelida; class Polychaeta; order Xenopneusta; family Urechidae; genus Urechis; species Urechis unicinctus. The sequence goes on along the minus strand of CM067344.1, from coordinate 716,051 downwards.
CAATTGTCACAGCTCATTCTTTGCAATTTCTTTAATGCAAAAAACCCTCGTTAAATCCCCACTTCAGCGCAGTAAGCCCACAAACCATTATCATCATCATCATCATCATCATCATCACATCATCATCATCATCATCATCATCATCATCATCATCATCATTATCATCAATATCATCATCATCAATAAACTATGACCGCATCCAAATAGGCATGCATGGCTAATGTAGTGTGATGTTGCTTTGGTTCAATGGGTCGAAGGGAATGTTTTCGAGTGTACTAATGTATCCATCACTAAGATGCGATATTCAGCACAAATACAAACGTAGACTTGCCATTTAATACGGGATCTTGCGTTTAATGAGCGCATAATAATTTCGCATATATGCGCATTGGTCCGCCGGAGTGGGCTGAATAGCACGGATTAGAGCCTTACATCCTCCTTGTTATCCTGCATTAGGCAGTAATGTGGTATTGCAAATATACCGATATTTATTGAATAGATCCTATGATGTAACCATTGCATTGTTGGTTACTGATGAAAATTACTCCCATCGTCCGCCGAAATGTTATACGGCCAGTATATAACCTCGCAGTGAATGAGCTCTATCGATTGGCTGTTTTAATTAATTGTAATATTATTCATATGTACGATATAATCCGCCCTCGTCAGTTAGCTGTCACACAGAATACATATCGCCTATGCTGTGGAGTAGCTTGGGACAAGTGCCTCATCCAAACTAACAATTGTGCGCCCTTTAATCGTCGTTGTCATGGAATCATAATTTGCTTAGAACAATGAAACAATGCAACCATTGTTTCTCACTTCAACACAAGTGACAGCACGTGACAGTATTTATATATATACATATATTTATCTATATATATATATATATCAATATAAATATATATATGTATTTATATGTATGTATATATATAAAGAGAGAGATATATATAGATATATATATATATATATATATATAGATATATATATATATATATAGATAAACACCCCATACATATATATATATATATATATAAAGATATACATATAGATATATATATATATATATATCTATATATATATATATATATATATATATATATATATATATCTCTATATATATATATATATATATATATATATATATATATATATATATATATATATATATATCTATATATATATATATTGCCGCCAATTCAAGATTGTGTCAAATAACCGTAATACGTGAGTTCAACTACTCTTTTCTCTTTTCAATTTTAGATACCTTCTACAAAGAAAATTCGCAATAGATTGTCGCTATTCATGTGGCTTTAAAATGACGTATATTCATTTTCACGAACATCATAAGTTGCAGGCTGTGTTGAATAATTAATGCAAGAGACATGCGCTCTCATTGCAGCGTCGCTAATGCACTACGCAGTTAAATGGTTATATGAATATACGGGCATTTATTGAAAAGACATTGCAGCTTTGATTATTCACCACGCATCTTCATTCCACTGCGAGAAATATTGATGTTGGTCAGGTGCTCCACAATGAGTAAGATGGGCTGGGGGTACAATGAAACACCAGATAATCGGGTTTTTACTGTTTGACGAAGCATCATCAGCTTGTAAATAAGGATAACATGGGAAGGTTCCTTTCATATTAATTGCAGCATCAATGGCTAATGATATACGTGATCTACAGGATGTTTACATGACCCAGTGATATGTTAATGCTCTCACATGGCACATCAACCAGTACACAAATCTGATGGACATTTGCGTTTCCGCTAGATGTCACCCCAAAATGCATTATATGAACTGTCCTTGAATAGTCCTTGTTCAATAATTTGATACCTTGAATCGCAATTGCATTGAATCGTATAAGAAAATGACAAGCGCTAGGGCTTATTATTGCTTGTAGTGCCGTTTTGCAACGCCGAAATATCCGAATATTTTCGTCACCCCCCCCCCCCCCCCCGTTATTTGTTAGTTTGTATATTGAAATAAATGTCATTATGCGGTCGAATTACTACCCGATTCTTACATTGGGAATATCGCTGTGTGTAATAACCGTTAAGTTAGACCACTGTTTTAACCTAAGACATCTTTTGATGTTGTTCAACCGAAAGAACTATTGCAGTGGTGTCCTAGTGCACGGTTTTGCTATATTGGCTGATTTTAACGACAAAGAACATACACAAATCGGCGGGTGATTACGGAAAACAAATAAAAGCAATGATCGAAACAATACATATTTGCGTTAAATGGTTAAACGTTCCTGTTGAGTACACGGCAAAGCGTTTACATAACATTTGGAATTATTGGAATTATTTATTGCCAGCCGTCACAACCTATGTACTTCCGCTTCACCTTCTTTACGTGACTAGCCTCACAATGTCGAGCAAAATAACAATATCAATTAAGACTTTCGTGAATAATGCCATCAGCCCATCCAATAGTGTGTAACATTCAATGAACGAGGTCATATTAAACTGAATGTCAATTTATATCATTAGTCATTACGTTCCATTACCCAGGGATAGAATGACAAATTGACTGGAGACACCGTAGGCAGACAGGAAGCTTTATGTTTAATACGAAGCCAGATAGAGGCGACGTCGGGATATAATAAACAATGTCAGCATCAGAGCAGACAAACATAAGTGAAGCCTCTTGAGATGAACAATGTCAGCGCCATACGGTTTAGTTCGTAGGCATATATATATATATATATATATATATATATATATAGAGAGATATATATATAGATAGATAGATAGAGAGATAGAGATAGAGAGAGAGATATATAGAGAGAGAGAGATAGAGAGAGAGAGAGATATATATATATATATATATATATATATAGATATATATATTTATAGATCCTCTATATCTCTCTATAAATATCTCTATATCTATCTCCTCTCTCTCTATATCTCTATCTATATCTCTATCTCTTTCTATCCTATCTCTATCTCTCTCTCTCTCTCTCTAAGAGATCTATATATATATATCTCTCTCTCTCTCTCTCTCTCTATCTCTCTGTCTCTCTCTATCTCTATATCTCTTTGTCTGTATATATTTTATATAGATATCTCTTTGTCTGTCTGTATATATATACATATATGTATATATATACATATATGTATATTTTTGTATATATATCTCTATATATACATATATGTATTTATATATATACATATATATATTTACGTTTTAAGTAGTATATATCTATATATATATATATATATATATATATATATATATATATATATATATATATATATATATATATGCATATATATATATATGTAATTATATTGCAACATGTTTTTGTAAGCTCATATTGTTGTGATTCATCAGGATATTCCCTGCATGTCATTATTCTCGCCATTCGTATAGCCACTTCCAGCTTATGCTTTTGTCAGCCATAGGACCTACTTCGACCGACAGGATATGTCCCCTGCAAAATTCCTATCATTTCCTCGGGCTAGGTAAACGTAAATTACCCTCTCAACTCTCTGCAATTGCGAAAGTAGCAATCGGCCAACCCCGATTGTACTATACTATGTAGATGCTCAGTCAATATGAATTGTCACAACAGAAGCTTCATGTCTAGTAGCCCGTTCAATTATTCCTGGTGGTGATATTGATCCTAACACAGAGAACGACTTCCCCACTCACAGTTCATCAAACCTGATTGTAAATCCTTGTTCTAGGTAACTGACGCTTTAACTGAAGTGTACATGTACATACTCTTTGCACAGGGAATTATTACGAAGTACTACGACATCTGTCAGTTTCTGTACGTTTCTACAGTGATACCACCTACGCAATATCTTTGATACGTTTGATAGTTCAGCACCGTGCAACATACATGAGATGAGTGAGAGCTTCTAAAGTAAATGTAAATAATATGACTGTAGACGCATTAACATACACACCCGCTCACACAAGTATTAGCTGGCATTCAAGATGTATTAAAAGTGCCAACAAGCATTTGAACACATAGGGGCTATATTGCGGTAACAATGATGTGACTGCGTCATCGCCGTGGTTTGTAATCCATGGTAAAATAGAATGCTCCATCCTGTGAATAGTAGGAAGCCTTTCAGTTAGCCAAATAGAATGCAGTCGGTGCCATCCACAGTGGACAGATGAGACTCAAATAGACATACAATATATTATGTTGATTATTTGAGGGCTTCCCGATGTGTAACAAAAGATCCTGGGCTAAATCAAATGTTATATCGCAAATAGAAGCTACTGTTCACAATTACTTGCAAACAATTCAGGATCACATCCTAAACGGAAATAACCTTCGCTAGCTCTCCGATTCTGTGCAATAAGAAGTTCGACCAAAAGGCAAATACCCCTTGTATTTGCATTAACTAGTTAGGCCATCCTATACGCACAGCTTATCTTAGGTAACGTTAGCGTCCCCATCACTCCTTTGTGTCGTAACATATAGGAGCGACATTTAGGGGTAACATGTGTAAAAACAGCATTGCAGACCGTGAAAAATAAGTAGACAAAATTGTCTCCATTTGTCTAAATCTCACAAAAGTTACGTACAGCCCTGCTACTTGATTACTAGTTTAAGCATAAACTACTAGTTTACACGTAGAATAACTAGCTAAAGCGTAAAACGACCATTCCAGGATATACCCATGTCTTT
>CM067344.1:694698-711283 GCA_034190875.2 Urechis unicinctus | reverse complement strand
ATAGCATACGGTTACAGATGAGTTTGCGCCAGAATTTGGCACTTTTACCATAGATGGCTCTGCTCCAGATGGCGTCACTCACGCTGGCGGTGATGACGAAAACCACCAGCCTTTCCATCAGGGAAACATTGAAGGTGGGAGGGGTGGCACCCTATTAGGGAATATTGCGGCCACTGATGCTGATGGGATACCAATCAGGTATTCTATCATTGACTATGACGGCTATGACTTGGTTATAGGGGTGCTGAGAACTATTTTTCCATTGACAACAATGGAGATATAAGATTATCAAGCGGTCGATCCTTCGATTATGAGAGCGGCAGTCTTGGTGACAACAAGCGTTTCTCTTTTACCATCAAGGCTATTTCTGGCTGGAAACACGACACGCACAGGGTTGTATTTACGGTTACCAATGAGGATGAGCACGCGCCAGAATTTGGTGCCATGGTTAGCGCTGCAATTTTCCCTGATGGTATCGGTTATGTTATCGGTGATGCTGATTCTACTGTTTTTTCCATCAATGAAAATGTTGAGGGTATTGCGGGCGGCACTATTTTGGGCGCCGTAAGAGCTACAGATGCTGATGGAGATGCGGTTACCTATGCAATCTCTGCTAGCGATGGCAGAATTAATGATTATTTTGAGGTTGATAGTAGCAACGGTCGTCTAAAGCTGAGATCGGGCAAGTCATTTGATTATGAAGATGATGATATGCTTGGTGCAGATAAGCAGATAATTTTTGATATTACGGCTAGCTCTGGCACTGGCGATAGCGTGAAAACCGATACGCATACGGTTACGCTTCAAGTTGGCGATGTAGATGAGTATGCACCAGAGTTTGGTAATTTTGTTGTAAACAGTTGGCTTGATAGGCATGATTTCAGTTATATGGGCGGCAATGACCAGACCACTACCCTGTCCATGCGGGAAGATATTAGAGGCGCTTCAGGGGGCACTACATTGGGAAGGATTGTGGCTTCAGATGATTAATGGAGACACAGTTTCATACTCAATCATTGGCGCTAGCGGCTATGATTTTGGTAGTAGCGAGACGGTAACCGATTATTTCTCCATTTTCTCAGCAGCAGGGGCTACCTAAATCTAAAATCGGGCAAGGAGCTTGATTATGATAATTCAGGACTTAGTGTGGTTGGTGGTGAAGGAAGGGACAAGCAGCTAAGCATTACCATTCAGGCTAGATCTGGGACTGGTGCTGATGCGAAAACCGATTCTCATGCGGTTGTGATTCGGTTGGTAATTACGAGATTTTTGTCTCGGGCGATGACAGGGTTTATGGCAGTTTCGGGAATGACTACCTTGATGGTGGCGCTGGCACTGGCACCCTTTATGGTGGCTCGGGGCAATGACCGCATTTATGGTGGCGCTGGAAGAGATTACCTTGAAGGTGGTGATGGCAATGACACGCTTTATGGTGACGCGGAAGAGACCACCTTGAAGGTGGCGCTGGCACTGATACCCTTTATGGCGGTACTACTGGCGGTGACTGGCTTGATGGTGACGATTTCAGATCTGACGGTGGCGGAGATGACATTATTTACGGTGGGGGTGGTAGTGACTGGCTTTTAGGCGATGCTGGCAATGACATCCTTCATGGTGGCGATGGGGAATGACTACATTTCTGGGTTACTCTTATGACAGACCCGGACATCCTGCTGGCTTTGATGAAGATGGGAATGACACCCTTTATGGTGACGCGGGGCAATGACCGCCTTCATGGTCGCTGGGGGAGATGACCGCCTTCATGGTGGGCTTTTGGAATGACCGCCTTTATGGTGGCTTTGGGGATGACCATCTTGAAGGTGGCGCTGGCAATGACACGTATTATGGTGGCTATAATAGCGATAATAGCGATGCCACTGCCCGCTCTTCGTATATCTCTGGCGCTGATCAATTCTGGTTTGGGGCAAGCATGGCACCTCTGGTGATACGAACCATGACACAATGTACGATTTTGCGACCGCAGCGAGGGCGACATGATCATAATCCAAAACTGGCATAACAACAACTATCTCTAGTCAGGCTTGGCCCAGTTTGCCGACAAGCTGATAACCGCTAGCGTAGCTCTCAACAACTATGATAGCACCAAAATCACTATGAATGACTGAGTGGTGGTCATGACTCGATCACGGTTAAGGGTTTGAGGCAATCAACTGACGAATGGCAAAAGACATCTGGTTCCATCAGAAACAGACTGAAATGGGAACTGGCCACTCATTCTTCTGCGGGGGCTGGCGCCAGCCAAGACTACCTTGAAGGCAACTCTGGGACTGACGCCCTTTATGGTGGCGCTGGAAAAGATTACCTTTATGGTCACGCTGGCACTGACACTCTTTATGGTGCACTGATGATGACACCCTTGATGGTGGCTCTGACGATGACCACCTTTATGGTGGCAATGGAAGTGATTATCTTGAAGGCAACGTTGGCAATGACACCCTTTATGGTGGCGCTGGGGCTGATCAATTCTGGTTTGCCAAAGATGGCAGCCAGAGCGATACGAGCCATGACACCATATACGATTTCGATCGCAGTGAGGGCGATATGATCATAATCAAAACTGGCACAATAGCGGCTACAACTTGGTCTGATTGGACAGTTGCTAACAAGCTCGGAATCACTAACACAGTGGTAGAAGGATCCGATAGCACCAAAATCACTATGAATGACTGGAGTGGTGGCCATGACTCGATCACGGTTAGTGGCTTGCAGCAATCAACTGACGAATGGAAAAAAGACCATCTGGTTCCATCAGATTACAACAAATGACGCACATAGGACTTTATGGTGGAGCCGACCAAGACTATCTTGAAGCAACTCTGGGACTGACGCCCTTCATGGTGGCGCTGGTAATGACCACCTTTATGGTCATGGTGACAATGACTCCCTTCATGGTGACGCGCTGGAAGTGATTACCTTGAAGGCAATGGTGGATGACGATGACGCCCTTTATGGTGGCTCTGGATGATGACACCCTTCATGGTGGCACTGGCAATGACACCCTTCATGGTGGCACTGGCACTGACACCCTGTGGGGTGGCGCTGGGGATGACCATCTTGAAGGTGGCGCTGGCAAATGACACTTATTTATGGTAACTACAGTGGCGCTGCCAATGGCCGCTTTGCGGGCGGCACTGGCGCTGATGATCAATTCTGGTTTGGCAAAGCATGGCACCACTCTGGTGATACGAATCATGACACAATGTACGATTTCGACCGCAGCGAGGGCGACATGATCATAATCCAAACTGGCACAATATACAGCTACAAATTGGTTAGATTGGACAGTGCTAACAAGCTCGGAATCACTAACACAGTGGTAGAAGGATCGATAGCACCAAAATCACTATGAATGACTGGAGTGGTGGCCATGACTCGATCACGGTTAAGGGTTTGAGTCAATCAACTGACGAATGGGCAAAAGATATCTGGTTCCATCAAAACAAACCGCAACGAGAGCTGCTGGCACCAGCTACCATATGAGGGGTAGCGCCGACCAAGACTATCTTGAAGGCAACAATGGCAATGACTACCTTTATGGTGGCGCTGGCAATGACCGCCTTGAAGGCGGCTATGGCAATGATACACTTTATGGTGGCGCTGGAGATGATACCCTTTTTGGTATAAGTGGTAATGTAACACAGTCTTATGGCGGCAGTGGGAACGACACCCTTTATAGTGGTTATAGAAATGACTACCTTTATGGTGGCGCTGGGGCTGATAAATTTGTTGTGATTGGGAATAATAATGGGATATTCAAGGTAGTGATGTTGTTGAGGACTTCGACCGTAATGATGTGATAAAATCGTCATTGACGGTGGCGGTTGCAAGCAGCTTCAATTTTACTAACCAAGGCAATGACACGCTAATCACTGGATATGGTGATGGCATGATAGATGACCGAAATGCTAGTAGAAAACATCCACCTAATAGCAAGCGATTTCATCTATGGTATTTGACAGCGGATCGGTTGTGGCATTTGTTGGGGCATAGGCCTGCGCTTTTGAGAGTCCGCCCAAAGCCAGGGCGAAACCCAGCTGAAAACTTTTACTTCTTTTTGCCCCATGTGGAGCAACTGTAGTTAGCCTATCAAAGCGCGCGCACCAAACCCGCGCGTCAGGCTTTGCCCAAGCCCTGATGTTCAAACCCAAATCCTAAGCAAAGCCTGCTGAAAACTCCACTTCTTTTTGTGGAGTAAAGACAGAGCTAGGATTTGCTAAAACCCACAACAAGTAGTGTGATTCGCACTTTTTTGCGCTAAATAACACCAAAAAACCTGTATTTTGCTTTTTTGGGCAAACTTTTTTTGCAGCGCCTCCCTTGATTAGAGCGATTTTCGTAACTTTTTTGCAAATTGCTCTTGTTTGGGCGATTAACATTACGCTAACTTTTATTTGAATAGAATCGCGTAGGGCTTAATGCTTTTTTCGGTTGGGTCTTGTCTCGGTTTTGTCAGTTATAAACCAATGGAGGATTTAATTTATTATGTTTAGCTTTAACAATCGCACACGGGCGATACAGCAAAATACCAACGCGCTAGTTACACAGGTGACACTATGACTACTACTATTCAAGAAAATGTTGCATGTGAATGTTGAGGGCACCACCTTAGGTCGCTTGATCCTACCGACACAGATGGCAACCAACTTACTTATTCGATAAAAGATGTTATAGCGGATATGAAAATTTTGGCGGAGCAAACTGCTACGATTTGATTTATTAAACCAGCTAAAGCTGTCAGAGGGTAAATCCCTTGATTATGAAAATGACAAACCTTGGCACAAAACGGCAGGTACTCTATTACGGTTACTCTGCCACTGCTGGCTCTAGCGATGGATCAAGCTATGACGTTTTGCTTAGGGTTCAAGTTGGTGATGTGGATGAGGCTCCCCAGTTTAATGACAACGTTCCCGACACCATTTCTATTGATGAAAATGTTGTAGGTCGAGGGTGATATTGGTACCACCGTAGGTCGCTTTAGGGCTACAGATGAAGATGGAGACAATATTAGCTATACCCTAAGTCCCTCTGATAGCAGGTACGAAAGTCTTGCTAGCAAGCTTACGATTGATGTTTGGGGTAACCTAAAACTAAAACACGGGGAATCATTTGACCACGAGGATACAAACCTTGACTCAAACGGCAGCTTCTCTATTACCATTACCGCTACTGCTGGCGAGAAAACCGACACGCATACGGTCACGATTCAAGTTGGTGATGTGGATGAGGCTCCCCAGTTTAATGATAGTTATGCGCCCGAATTTGGCGCTTTTACAGATGAGATGGCTATGTTCCCGATGGCGTTGATAGCTTATGCTGGTAGGTTATGATTGATGACTACCAGCCTTTCTAAAACTAAGGAAAACATTACAGGTGGGAAAACGGCGGCACGGTGCTAGGTAGCATTGCGGCCGACACGATCATTCAGATGGAGACGCGGTTAATTAGCCAAATAACTTCCCGGCAGTGATACAACTTTTAGCTAGCGGCGATAACACAACTACTTTGAGGTCAATAGTAACGGGGACTTAAGGACTTAAAAAGCGGCACCCGTTTGATGACGAGAAGCTTGAGATTGACGTTGACGGAGAAGCAACTAAGCTTTAGTCGATTTGACACGAGCTAGCTCGGGGTTACTGTTTAGCTGCTGGTGCGAAAACCGATACGCATACGGTCACGATTCAAAGTTGGTGATGTTGATGAGGCTCCAGAGTTTTCTAGCAATGCTCCTGCTACTTTTTCTGTTGCTGAAAATGTTGGCAGCGCAATCTTAGGTGATGTTACCGCTGTTGATCCAGATGATGGACAATCGCCTACTTATGCAATCACTGGCGCTAGCCATGCTAGCTTTGTTGGCAAGTTTAGCATTAATAATAACGGTCATTAAGACTGACAAGTGCGCTTGATTATGAGGATACAAACCTTATCACAAATGGCAATAACAAGGAATTAACCCTTAATATTAGAGCCACCTCAAACGGAAAAACCGATGACCATACGGTTACGATTCAGGTTGGGGATGTGAGTGAGGGTGTGAGTGAGGATGTTGATAGCCCTCCCCAGTTTAATGACAACGTTCCTGATACCATTTCTATTGATGAAAATGTTGCAGGTGAGGGTAGGATTGGCACCACCATAGGTCGCTTTAGAGCTACAGATGAAGACAAAGACAATATTCGCTATAGCCTAAGTCCCTCTGATAGCAGGTACGACAGTCTTGCTAGCAAACTTACGATTGATGGTTGGGGCAACCTAAAACTAAGAAACGGGGAATCATTTGATCACGAGGACGCAAACCTTGACGCAAACGGTAGCTTCTCCGTTGCTATTATCGCTACTGCTGGCGGGAAAAGCGATACGCATACGGTCACGATTCAAGTTGGTGATGTTGATGAGGCTCCAGAGTTTCCTAGCAATGCTCCTGCTACTTTTTCTGTTGCTGAGAATGTTGGCAGTGCAGTCTTAGGTAATGTTACTGCTGTTGATCCAGATGATGGACAGTCGCCTACTTATGCAATCACTGGCGCTAGCCATGCTAGCTTTGTTGGCAAGTTTAGCATTAATAATAACGGTCAGCTAAGGCTGACAAGTGCGCTTGATTATGAGGATACAAACCTTATCACAAATGGCAATAACAAGGAATTAACCCTTAATATTAGAGCCACCTCAAACGGAAAAACCGATGACCATACGGTTACGATTCAGGTTGGGGATGTGAGTGGGGATGTTGATAGCCCTCCCCAGTTTAATGACAACGTTCCCGACACCATTTCTATTGATGAAAATGTTGCAGGTGAGGGTAGGATTGGCACCACCATAGGTCGCTTTAGGGCTACAGATGAAGATGGAGACAGTATTCGCTATAGCTTAAGCCCCTCTGATAGCAGGTACGAAAGTCTTGCTAGCAAACTTACGATTGATGGTTGGGGCAACCTAAAACTAAGAAACGGGGAATCATTTGATCACGAAGACGCTAACCTTGGCGCAAACGGCAGCTTCTCCGTTGCTGTTACCGCTACTGCTGGCGGGAAAAGCGATACGCATACGGTCACGATTCAAGTTGGCGATGTTGATGAGGCTCCAGAGTTTCCTAGTAATGCTCCTGCTACTTTTTCTGTTGCTGAAATGTTGGCAGCGCAATCTTAGGTGATGTTACTGCTGTTGATCCAGATGATGGACAGTCGCCTACTTATGCAATCACTGGCGCTAGCCATGCTAGCTTTGTTGGCAAGTTTAGCATTAATAATAACGGTCAGCTAAGGCTGACAAGTGCGCTTGATTATGAGGATACAAACCTTATCACAAATGGCAATAACAAGGAATTAACCCTTAATATTAGAGCCACCTCAAACGGAAAAACCGATGACCATACGGTCACGATTCAAGTTGGGGATGATACTGGTGATAATGATAGTTATGCTCCTGAATTTGGCACTTTTACTATAGATGGCTCTGTTCCCGGTGGCGTTGCTTATGCTGGTGGTAATGATATGACTACCAGCCTTTCTATTAAGGAAAACATTACAGGTGGAAATGGTGGCACGGTACTAGGGAGCATTGCGGCCACCGACCAAGACGGAGACGCGATTGCTTACCAAATAACTTCTGCCAGTGGATACAACTTTGCTAGCGGTGATAGCATCAACAACTACTTTGAGGTTGATAGTAACGGCGACTTAAGGCTGAAAAGTGGCAAGTCGTTTGATTACGAAGATGCTAGGCTTGGTGCGGATAAGCAGCTAAGCTTTACGATTCAGGCTAGTTCGGGGACGACTAGTGCTGGTGCGAAAACCGATACGCATACGGTTACGCTTCGGGTTACCAATGAGGATGAGCACGCGCCAGAATTTGGCGTCATGGTTAGCGCTGCAATTTTCCCTGATGGTATCGGTTATGTTATCGGTGATGCTGATTCTACTGTTTTTTCCATCAATGAAAATGTTGAGGGTATTGCGGGCGGCACTATTTTGGGCGCCGTAAGAGCTACAGATGCTGATGGAGATGCGGTTACCTATTCAGTCTCAAGCTCTGATCATAACAACTATGTTTTTGCAGGTGGTGATGACATCAACAGCTATTTTGAGGTTGATCGCAACGGCTACCTAAAACTGAAATCGGGCAAGTTGTTTGATTACGAAAATGCTGGGATTGTTGGTGCAGATAGGCAAGTAATCTTTGATGTTACGGCTAGCTCTGGCACTGGCGCTGATCTGAAAACCGATACGCATGAAGTTATGATTCAAGTTGGCGATGTGGATGAGGCTCCAGAGTTTGGTAACTTGTTGCAAGCAGTTCGCTTCATAATCATAGGTTCAGTTATATGGGCGGTAATGACCAGACCACTACCTTGTCCATTTTAGAAAATGTTAGAGGCGTTTCAGGTGGCACTTTCTTAGGAAGGATTACGGCTTCAGATGTTGATAGAGATGCAGTAAGCTATTCAATAATTGGCTCTAGTGGTTATCCTTTTGGTGCTAGAGGCGTTAACGACTATTTTTCCATTGATGATAGCGGTAACCTAAGGCTAATATCTGGCAAGTACCTTGATTATGAGAGCCCTGGCCTAGATGCGGGTCGGGATAAGGACTTCACTATGACCATTCAGGCTACATCTGGCACTGGCGCTGATTTGAAAACCGATACGCACGTGGTTACGATTCGGGTCGGTAATCATAATCTTGGAAATTCGGAGCGCAACATTCTTCAGGGCAGCTTTGCTGGTGACTGGATCGACGGTAACGCTGAAAACGATCGGATTTTTGGTTACGCTGGGGATGACTACCTTTATGGTGGCGATGGCAATGACCATATTGAAGGTGGCTCTGGCACTGACACGCTCTATGGCCAACAGGATGATGACCACCTTGAAGGCGGCGCTGGGAATGACTACCTTTATGGTGGCAGCGGCCATGACCGTATTGAAGGTGGCTCTGGCACTGACACGCTCTATGGCCAACAGGATGATGACCACCTTGAAGGCGGCGCTGGGAATGACTACCTTTATGGTGGCAGCGGCCATGACCGTATTGAAGGTGGCGATGGCAATGACGAACTTTATGGTTGGTATGGAATCGACACCCTTCTAGGTGACGATGGAAATGATATCCTCTGGGGTCAGCAGGACGATGACCACCTGTATGGTGGCGCTGGCGATGACCGCCTTGATGGTGGCTCTGGGAATGACATCCTTTATGGTGGCGCTGGCACTGACCGCCTTGAAGGTGGCGAGGGCAATGATTCCCCTTTATGGTGGCGCTGGCAATGACACCCTTTATGGTGGCATTGATGCTGATCAATTCTGGTTTGGCAAATATGGCACCTCTGCCGACACGAACCATGACAACTGGGGAATTCACCGCTTCAGCTAGCAGGGTGACATGATCATAATCCAAAACTGGTATAACCGCAGGTAACTGGAGCGGCTTGGGCAGTCAGCAACTTGACGTTTGCTCACTTTCTTATAGTAGCACCAAAAATCACTGTTGATGGCTGGGGGAGTGATGATTCGATTGCGGTTTATAATTTGGCGCAATCAAACATCCGAATGGTCAAAAGACATATTGGTTCCATCAAAAACAAACCGCGACAACTGGCACCCATACAATTTATGGGGGTGCCGACAAGACTACCTTGAAGGCAACTCTGGCAATGACGTCTTCCATGGCAACGCTGGCAATGACCGCCTTGAAGGTGGAGTGGCAATGACATACTTAATGGTGGTGCTGGGAATGACCCGCCTTGAAGGTGGAGCTGGCAATGACACACTTAATGGTGGTGCTGGGAATGACCGCCTTGAAGGTGGAGCTGGCAATGACCGCCTTTTTGGCAACGATGGCAATGATCGCCTTGAAGGTGGCTTGGCAATGAAGGCCTTTGCACTCAGGAATGATCAGTTCTGGTTTGCCAACCATGGTTCTTCGTCAAATCGGAATGATGATTCTATATACGACTTTGTTCGCGGAGATGACGCGATCATAATCCAAACTGGTAAGGCAGCTAGTGCTGGAAGCTTGGACCGAGCAACTTGACGTTGCTCACTTTCTTGGCCATAGACCAAAATCACTTGAATGGTAGCTGGGGTGAGTGATGATTCGATTGCGGTTTATAATTTAAGGCAATCAAGATCCGAGTGGTCAAAAGACATATTGTTCCATCAAAAACAAACCGCGACAACTGGCACTCATACAATTTATGGGGGTGCCGACCAAGACTATCTTGAAGGCAACTCTGGCAATGACGTCTTCCATGGCAACGCTGGCAATGACCGCCTTGAAGGTGGAGCTGGCAATGACATACTTAATGGTGGTGCTGGGAATGACCGCCTTGAAGGTGGAGCTGGCAATGACACACTTAATGGTGGTGCTGGGAATGACCGCCTTGAAGGTGGAGCTGGCAATGACCGCCTTTTTGGCAACGATGGCAATGATCGCCTTGAAGGTGTTCTGGCAATGAAGGCCTTTGGGGTGGCTCAGGAGATGATCAGTTCTGGTTTGCCAACCATGGTTCTTCGTCAAATCGGAATGATGATTCTATATACGACTTTGTTCGCGGAGATGACGCGATCATAATCCAAACTGGTATAACAGCAGGTAGTGCTGGAGTCGCTTGGACAGTCAGCAACTTGACGTTTGCTCACTTTCTTGGCCATAGCACCAAAATCACTGTTGGTAGCTGGGGGAGTGATGATTCGATTGCGGTTTATAATTTAAGGCAATCAAGCTCCGAGTGGTCAAAAGACATATTGTTCCATCAAAAACAAACCGCGACAACTGGCACTCATACAATTTATGGCGGTAACAATAGAGACTACCTTGAAGGTAACTCTGGAGATGACCGTCTTTATGGCAACGCTGGCAATGACCGCCTTGAAGGTGGCGATGGGGATGACATCCTTTTGGGTGACGAGGGCAATGATGTCCTTTATGGCGGCGCTAACGATGACACCCTTTATGGTTACACTGGCTATGACCGCCTTGAAGGTGGTTCTGGCAATGACCACCTTTTTGGTGGCACTGGCACCGACACGCTTTATGGTGGCGATGGCAATGATATCCTTGGGGGTCAGCAGGATGATGACCATCTGTATGGTGGCGCTGGCGATGACATCCTTTCTGGTGGCTTTGGCAATACCCACAGTCTACATAATACACCAAGCGGTAATGACTATCTTGATGGTGGCGCTGGCGATGACCGCTTGATGGTGGCGATGGCAATGACCGCCTTGAAGGTGGCGATGGCAATGACCGCCTTGAAGGTGGCGAGGGCAATGATACCCTCTTTGGTCAGCAGGATGATGACGAACTCTGGGGCAACGCTGGCAATGACAGTCTTTATGGTGGCGCTGGCAATGACTTCCTTTATGGTGACGTGCCCTATATCCACGGTTCATATAGCATGCGGGATTGGACTAACACCCTCCATGGCGGCGCTGGCGATGACTACCTTCAGGGCGGTGCTGGCACCGATATCCTTTTTGGTGCCGCTGGAGCCGATAAATTTATCATCTATGACCGATTGGGCTATGTTAATGGTCAAGATACCATTAAGGATTTCAACCACACAGACGGCGATAAAATCGTCATTATTGGTGGCGATGCAAACAGCTTCAATTTTACTAACCAAGGTGATGACACGCTAGTCACTGGTTATGGCCACGCGGAAGACCAAATGACGGTCGAAAACATCCACCTAATAGCAAGCGACTTCGAATTCTCGGGCTGGTAGTAGTGGCTACCTACGGCATAGATGGCATAGGCTTGCGTTTTTGAAAGTTCGCCCAAAAGCCAGCCGAAACCCTGCTGAAAGCCCTGCTTCTTTTTGCCCCATGTGGAGCAACTGTAGTTAGCCTATCAAAGCGCGCACACGAAACCCGCGCGTCAGGCTTTGCCCAAGCCCTGATGTTCAAGCGTAAATCCTAAGCAAAGCCTGCTGAGAACTCCACTTCTTTTTGCGGAGTAAAGACAGTAATAGAGCCCGATAAAACCCAAAATAAAACCCAAAAGTAAGGGTGATTCGCACTTTTTTGCACTAAATAACACCAAAAAACCGTGTTTTGCCCCTATGGACGTAATTTTTTTTGCAGTATATGCCTTGATTAGAGCGGTTTTTGAATTTTTTTTGAATTTTTTTGTAAATAGGGCTTGTTTCGGAAATTAATATCACGCTAGCTTTGTAATTGAGTAGAATTGAGTAGGATTCAAAAACTATTTTCGGTTGAATCTTGTCTCGGTTTTCTAAACTGAAAAATTAAGGGAGGATTTAATTTATTATGTTTAGCTTTAACAATCGTATAGGAGCGATACAGCAAAATACCAACGCGCTAGTGACAACGGGTGGCGCTATGACTACTACCATTCAAGAAAATGTTGAGGGGCGCTAGCTTAAAAGATTTTTCGATCGACGATAGAGACGAAGGCAGTAGAACTACTTATTCAATCAGTGATATTAGCGGGTATGATTTTGGCAGCGAGACCTTTGGTGACTATTTTGAGATCATTGACGGCAATCTAAAACTGAAACAGGGCAAGTCGTTTGATTATGAAGACGATAGGCTTGGAGATGATAAGCGGTTAATCTTTACCGTTGAGGAGACTACATCGGGAATTGACGGTGCTGATAGCACAGAAACGCATACGGTCGCTATTCAAGTTGGTGATGCGGATGATGCTCCCCAGTTTAATGACAACCTTCCCGACACCGTTTCTATTGATGAAAATGTTGAAGGTGCGGGTAGGATTGGCACCACCATAGGTCGCTTTAGAGCTACAGATGAAGATAGAGACAGTATTCGATATACCCTAAGCGCCTCTGATAGCAGATACGAAAGCCTTGTTAGCAAACTTACGATTGATGTTTGGGGCAACCTAAAACTAAGAAACGGGGAATCATTTGATCACGAGGATACAAACCTTGACGCAAACGGTAGCTTCTCTATTACCATTACCGCTACTGCTGGCGGGAAAAGCGATACGCATACGGTCACGATTCAGGTTGGGGATGTGAGTGAGGATGTTGATAGTATTCCTAGGTTTGATGACAACCTTCCCGACACCATTTCCATTGATGAAAATGTTTTAGGTGGAGATGGTGGCACCTTCTTGGGTCAATTTACTGCTACAGATTCAGACAACGACCCAATTTTCTACTCAATCGACCCTAGGTATGACAGTAAGCTTAAGATTGATATTGACGGCAGCCTGCATCTAAAAGAGGGGCAGTCATTTGACTACGAGGAGGGCGCAACTTTGTCGGTTACTGTTAATGCTATCGCTGGCGGGGATGCAGTCTCTCATACGGTCACGATTCAAGTTGGCGATGTTGATGAGGCTCCAGAGTTTCCTAGCAATGCTCCTGCTACTTTTTCTGTTGCTGAAAATGTTGGCAGTGCAGTCTTAGGTGATGTTACCGCTGTTGATCCAGATGATGGACAGTCGCCTACTTATGCAATCACTGGCGCTAGCCATGCTAGCTTTGTTGGCAAGTTTAGCATTAATAGTAACGGTCAACTAAGACTGACAAGTGCGCTTGATTATGAGGATACAAACCTTATCACAAATGGCAATAACAAGGAATTAACCCTTAATATTAGAGCCACCTCAAACGGAAAAACCGATGACCATACGGTTACGATTCAGGTTGGGGATGTGAGTGAGGGTAATGATAGCCCTCCTCGGTTTAACGACAACCTTCCTGACACCATTTCTATTGATGAAAATGTTGAAGGTGCGGGTAGGATTGGCACCACCATAGGTCGCTTTAGAGCTACAGATGAAGATAGAGACAGTATTCGTTATAGCTTAAGTGCCTCTGATAGCAGATACGAAAGCCTTGTTAGCAAACTTACGATTGATGTTTGGGGCAACCTAAAACTAAGAAACGGGGAATCATTTGATCACGAGGACGCTAACCTTGACGCAAACGGTAGCTTCTCTATTATCATTACCGCTACTGCTGGTGGGAAAACCGACACGCATACGGTTACGATTCAAGTTGGTGATGTGAGCGAGGCTAATGATAGTTATGCGCCCGAATTTGGCGCTTTTACCATAGATGGCTCTGCTCCCGATGGCGTTACTTATGCTGGTGGTAATGACATGACTACCAGCCTTTCTATTCTAGAAAACATTACGGGCGGAAATGGTGGCACGGTGCTAGGTAGCATTGCGGCTAGCGACCAAGACGGAGACGCGATTGCTTACCAAATAACTTCTGCCAGTGGATACAACTTTGCTAGCGGCGATAACATCAACAACTACTTTGAGGTTGATAGTAACGGGGACTTAAGGCTGAAAAGCGGCAAGTCGTTTGATCACGAAGATGCTAGGCTTGGTGCGGATAAGCGGCTAAGCTTTACCATTCAGGCTAGCTCTGGCACTGGCGCTGATGCGAAAAGCGATACGCATACAGTTACGATTCAGGTTGGTAATGTTGATGAGTTTGCGCCCGAATTTGGCACTTTTACGTTAGATAGCTCTGTTCCCGATGGTATCAGTCATGTTGGTGGTAATGATATGACTACCACCATTTCCATGAGGGAAAACATTAGTGATGACAATAATGATATTATCTTGGGTCAGCTTGTGGCTATCGACCAAGATGGAGATGCGATTAATTACGATAACGTTTTTGAGTTTGTTGGTGGTATTGGCGCTGATGCTCCCTAGGTTCTCCAAGATTTTTATTGATAGTGATGGCAGCATAAAGCTGCGCGCTGGCGTGTCATTTGATTATGACGATCCTGAGATTGGCCCGAATAAACAAGAAGTATTTCTGGTTGAGGCTATCTCTGGCATCACAGGTTCGCGCAGACATGACCTTCATACGTTTACGATTCAAATTGTCGAAGAGGGTGATATCGATCTTGACAGCCCTCCCCAGTTTAATGACAACGTTCCCGACACCGTTTCTATCAATGAAAATGTTCTAGGTGAGGGTAGTATTGGCACCACCATAGGTCGCTTTAGGGCTACAGATGAAGATGGAGACAATATTAGCTATACCCTAAGCCCTCTGATAGCAGGTACGAAAGTCTTGCTAGCAAACTTACGATTGATGGTTGGGGCAACCTAAAACTAAGAAACGGGGAATCATTTGATCACGAAGACGCTAACCTTGGCGCAAACGGTAGCTTCTCTGTTGCTGTTATCGCTACTGCTGGCGGGAAAAGCGATACGCATACGGTCACGATTCAGGTCGGTGATGTTGATGAGGCTCCAGAGTTTCCTAGCAATGCTCCTGCTACTTTTTCTGTTGCTGAGAATGTTGACAGTGCAATCTTAGGTGATGTTACTGCTGTTGATCCAGATGATGGGCAGTCGCCTACTTATGCAATTACTGGCGCTAGCCATGCTAGCTTTGTTGGTAAGTTTAGCATCAATAGTAACGGCCAACTAAGACTGACAAGCGCGCTTGATTACGAGGATGCAAACCTTATCACAAATGGCAATAACAAGGAATTAACCCTTAATATTAGAGCCACCTCAAACGGAAAAACCGATGACCATACGGTCACGATTCAAGTTGGTGATGTGAGTGAGGATAATGACAACCCTCCCCAGTTTAACGACAACGTTCCTGATACCATTTCTATTGATGAAAATGTTGCAGGTGAGGGTAGGATTGGCACCACCATAGGTCGCTTTAGAGCTACAGATGAAGACAAAGACAATATTCGCTATAGCTTAAGCGCCTCTGATAACAGATACGAAAGCCTTGCTAACAAGCTTACGATTGATGGTTGGGGCAACCTAAAGCTAAGAAGCGGGGATTCATTTGATCACGAGGACGCAAACCTTGACGCAAATGGTAGCTTCTCCGTTGCTATTATCGCTACTGCTGGCGGGAAAAGCGATACGCATACGGTTACGATTCAAGTTGGCGATGTTGATGAGGCTCCAGAGTTTTCCTAGCAATGCTCCTGCTACTTTTTCTGTTGCTGAAAATGTTGGCAGCGCAATCTTAGGTGATGTTACTGCTGTTGATCCAGATGACGGACAGTCGCCTACTTATGCAATCACTGGCGCTAGCCATGCTAGCTTTGTTGGCAAGTTTAGCATTAATAATAACGGTCAGCTAAGACTGACAAGCGCGCTTGATTATGAAGACACAAACCTTATCACAAATGGCAATAACAAGGAAATTAACCCTTAATATTAGAGCCACCTCAAACGGAAGAAACCGATGACCATACGGTCACGATTCAAGTTGGGGATGATACTGGTGATAATGATAGTTATGCTCCTGAATTTGGCACTTTTACTATTATAGGACGCTTCCCTGATGGCATCAGCTATGTTGGTGGCAATGACCTGACCACTATCCTTTCGATTCGGGAAAAATGTTCCAGGTAGTGCGGGTGGCACTAGGTTGGGTCAAATTGTGGCTAGTGACCAAGACGGAGATCCGATTACCTACTCAATCGTTGGCGCTAGCGGCTATGATTTCGGTAGCGAGAACGCCGCTGACTATTTTCTATTGATAGTAACGGCAACCTAAGACTAAGGTCGGGCAAGTCGTTTGATTATGAAAACTCTGGCTTGAATTCAGGCCTAGACAAAGCATTCACCCT
>CM067344.1:671544-694598 GCA_034190875.2 Urechis unicinctus | reverse complement strand
ACTACGTATTAGCACAAAGATCGCCAAGGAAATAATTGCTCAATATTAAGTCCCGCGTATACATCGGCTAATGGAATATTGATATTTTTACGGATCCGGTTTCATTCGGCTGTGTATCTAATGGTAGCAGCGCCAGATTCAAAGGATAATTTCCACGTGAGTGAGATGCACTACACGACATGTTTTTAGCCTCTCATTAAAATAATCGTGATATATCTGACGAACATATTTTGCGGGATAGGAATGACATTACGTAACAAGCAAAGACGGAGTATTAATGTCGGTGGATACTGGATCGATCTCTTTAGTTTCCGCACCATTGTCGTCATGTGGACATTGCATTTAAATCCTGAGAAAATATAAACACTTTCCTAATAGCCATGTGTTGTGTTCGAGTTACATAAACACGACCGATGAAAAAAAGTGAGACAGGAGAGGAGTTATCGTGCACCTTGGTTGTACGCATTAAGTTCAACGATTGCACACATTTAAAATACAAACTATCTTGTTATCAACGCAGCTAATGAATGTCTACGATAGCGATCGTGTTCACATATTTGCTCCTCTGATTAGGGTATGAAATGGTGCAGATGAACGATTTTACCATTTGTACCAACAAAGAAAATGTTTGATTGGCCAGTGCGCTAATGAGAAGAAAGGTGGCGATTTGAATACGCCGAATAAGCAGCTAAACATAACGAACTCGTCCCAATAATGTTTAGATGTTAAAATATCATTTGTTGGAAACAATTCAACCCCGAACTGAGTTCACAAGAAATAAGTTGATGAATGAATTAGCTGGAAAAAGTAACAACTGCAGCAAATGTGCCAGTAAACATCATCAATACATTGATTGCAATCTAGTGTAGCTAACGACGAGGAAGTAATATTAGACAGTACAAATATCTTCAAATTGATGTACACTTGCTTATGCAGCTAAAACAACTTTCGGGCGACGCTATGTCCTTGCATGTTGAAATCTAATTAATGACGAATGATAGTGTAATTTTACCAAGATGCCATATAGACAGAGCGCCATATAGCAACAGATTTAGGAATTCTAACCAGATGAACACGAACTAGGTTTTAACAAGCTGTAGATTGCGTTTCTGGTGGATGTGCTGATAATAATGAGTCGATGCTGGGGGCAGTACCATTCTCCGCACTGAAGGTCAGGCGGCTCCCTGGACGTTGATTTAGTAGTGGATCATACTTTTGTCGGTGGGGCTGGGGTGGATTGATAATGGCATTGAGATAAATGAAACGTTGGCCTTGGAAAGCAACTTGTTAGCTTTTACGGACGAGAATGCGTAGAATAAAGAATGTGTGTGTGTTTTTGATAACATAAGTATTAATATATGTTGTTTAGCAGCTATATTGTAGGTTGCTCAGTCAACATTGATATATAACAAGAGTTGGTTTAACGTTTTTCACTTCCCAATAGATCGTACAGATGTCATTGTTTTTGCTATAAAGCTGTAACTAGTCAATCTGCAGTAAAGTTGAGATAAACGATGCGGGGTAAACATTTAAAACTGCAGTAGACGTGCTCTTAATCATCTTAATGGACATTGTTTCATACGATCTAACTTCGGTTAATCACGACATGTTTCCTTCTCTGATTCGTCTAATTTGCGTGTGTTTGCGTGCGTTCAAAGTGCACGACTAATGAGATTAAGCAAGTGTTATCAAAATGTGATGATGCTGATTGTAGCACTAAAATGAAATGCATGAATGAAATCCTATATGTAAGAGAGTAAACAAGCCCCGACAATTTTCTACGAACAAGTCAACCTTATATAAAGTGTCATATGGTATTTAGATTAAAATAGCAAGTGCCACGTCCATTGATTTAACACAGAGAGAATACATTTGTAGAATGTGGTGGTGTTATTTATTGATTAAAGACAAGTTAATCTCCCTGTCCTAGAAATCTGTTTGGTCATTGTGAACACAATAAATACGGTGCAATTATGTTAAGGGTTCATTCGGGTAACTCAACATCTCCCGTGCCCAAAATAACGACATTTGTACCTGTCTGAAAATACAACGGCCAATGATTAATGTTTGAAATATATCCAGTCAATAAAAGAATGCATTTCATAGCTAAGTAGGGTTCGGTTGACAATCAAAACGGGTGGTACGAATGACATCCTCTGGTTTTTGTGCCGAGATATGATGTGAAAATACCAGTTTACGTGATGACAAATAACTGTGATGGCTCATTTATTGAATGGTTGCAGCGCATATTCCGTTCATATGTGGTGTAGGGGCTCAGGCGAAAAAAGGTAACCGGTAACTATGAAATGTATGAGGTCAGCTAATGGTCAGCGATTGGAGGAAAGGCAGATCAGTTTGTGCATTGCTTGGTCTGCATTCATTCGAAAGTGGTGTCGCGAGTGGTTCAGCAAATTAAAGAAATTTATGTTTTGCTTGAAGAGGTGTGTAATACTAGGTTACATCCAGTTAAGGTATCTAGTTCTAATAATTGTAAATGTTAATCATATCAAAGTCATGCTGCTGACAATAGCACTTACTATTACCGTTCCAGCCACCATCGGTAATCTGCTGGGTATTTCTAAGCAATAATACCTTGTAAACAAGGGTTACATTGTTTTATAGGTAGTGATATCGATGAAGCTTCCTTTAGTGCAGAGAAAAATGAAATAAAAGCAAGTATGAGGATATATTGCTTTTGTTAATTGCTTATATTCAATAATCTCCGGCCTATTGATTTAATCACCATCATGCATTACACAGAGTGTTACCAAATGTACAGTTATACCTCATGATTGATTCATATCAATGAGACAGTAATGCTTAACCTTAGACAGTAATGAATTATTCCACAATGAGGAATTAGGAATTACAGAAGGTTGATTGGCTATATGACACAGAGATATGCCACTACGGATGGTATTACTCTGGTGCTGGAAATCATTCACTCTAGGATCATAAAATAGAAAGATCATCTATCTTGGATGAACCACAGTTGACACATAAAGACCATGTTCGAAAGCTGTACGTTTGTACACGTCTGTTTTTACTACGCGACGTTAGCTGAAATGAAACAATGTTTTATACGAAAAACCAACAACTGTTTTCTACTACGTTTTTTATTTCGTTCCAGGACGTAATTTCGCCAAAATATTGATAAAATAACAACGTTTAAATAGAATATATAGTTGTAATAAGTTTGTACACGTTTTGTTATTCACGATTTACATTCCCACAGTTGCATACGGGAACCAGACAGGATCAGTTGGTCTAGACAGAAGGGTTGGCAGGTTATTTTACAAAATGTGAACCTAGCAACTATGGTAATGATTTTTTGGGCTCAGCATAGTTTTTCCAAACTTATATAATCGCACCAGCATTGCAATAACTCGCTTGTATTGTTCCTTATTTAGACACTGCTGTCAAGTTCAGTCTTCTCCGCCGAGCCGTCACATCACAATTGTATGTAGTAGTCTCGTTTTATTCACTACGCATGTGTACACTTTTGCTGTGATATATCGTTATCCGCGACTGTGTGACATGTTGTTACCTTGATGGATGTTGTAAGGGACAGCAGAATGCCCATAATACTCTTGTAATTGTTCGCATAATACAGCGCATCAGACTTCGTGGTGCATTGAAATGGATACCAGAGATTGCGGCGAGGCAGCAGTTCCCTAACAACTGAGAGCATTTCCGTACAACCACAATGTCAAATGCCGTTCAATTAATTAACAATGAATGTGTGTTGAGTTTATAAGAATCACCGCCGATATTTTTTCCACGGTTAATGTTAGCTGAATCACATTATAAACATCGAGGTATCAGTAAGCAATGATCTCATTAGGATGTCAAGTCTATTAACTGCCACCAACAAAAGCTTTGAAACTAAATAGATGGTGTAAATACAACAAGAGCCTTTTCAATACCTACTGTACAAAGTTTAGAATAGATTATACTGCCTCTCTGACTGCAAACAGGATATGTGAGGGATTTATACAAGGCAAGGAATCAATTCGGTTTCCTTCCTGTACAGGCTAACAAAGAACAAAAGATGTGGATCAATCATATTGCCCAAGGCATCCGAATTCACCACTCTAGATTGTATGTCGAGGCGTGTAATATATCACGCATAGGGTGCTTGCACCGAGTCACTGTTGGCATCCCTTTGTAATCTATTTGCGCTTCAGCCATTGGCGCTTGATACCACAATGACGTCATCTACACCAGATTCACATTATCTTAAGACAAATAATTGTTCAATGAATTGGCGGACGCTCGCAAGCACAGGGAATAAAGATACCAAGTATAAGAGGTACACCTCCGAGCGTTGTGTCGGTGTCAGTGGCCATACGGCTTAAGGAAAATGTATCAAGCTATTGAACCACACGTATCGTGCATTACCTGTGTTCTGAGTACAAAGTCGACCTTTTATCTTGGGTGACTGAGTATTGCAACACATTTCTGTATCATAGGGGTGATATTGCACTGCTTAATAATTTTATGTTTGATTGAACAACCTAGTTTGTATGTTTGTCCTTGAATTGATGTGATGATATACATTAATCTGTTCATATCAAAAACGCCAGATGGTGGAGTAGACACCAAGTTGCGAGATTCTACCTGCAACAACTGCTCGGATTATTACAATAGCATTCAATGATCATCATCTCCCTATCAATACTAATGCTCGGGTGTGATATGGCTTGCAAGTTAAATATCGGCGTGATTAATTGCAAGCAAAAGCCTACGTCAAAGAGTATAGATAAGAGAGGCGGTCGCTAGCTGGTTTCATTGTCAATCAATGATGTCACTGAACCACAAATGTATCAATATCGTGATTCGTGAATGTGACTACTGAATTACCTAATTCAACATGGATGAAGGGTGTGCTATATCCAGACGAATAGTGCATTGCTGGCATATATGTCTCTCTACCGAGAAAACCTATTAGCAATAACAAACACTGAATAGCAGCTTGACAACCATATCAAATGCAGGGATAACCTCTATACCATCAACAACTGGTTCTGTCTAAACATCATTTGCCTGTTGGCAATCTTGACCAGATACAACAACTGGGTCAATCAATGATAAACGTCTACAGCGGTTTTATTTTTCCTCAAGTACCATCGACGCTTCAGCATGCAATATAAGCTTCAGATGCTGCGTTATCGTTAGTTAAGTTTAATAACGTTTTGGTAGCATCTTTACGCAAATAACTTCAGTGATCCACGCAAAAAAGGGACTTTTTAATTAAACGAGATTTACTATCATTGCAGTCACTTGCTTCGTGTGGAGCTGTTGGACCACTCAGTGTAGAAGAATAGCAAACGGAGATCCTAACTAAACTGGGATAGATTTGGCAGGATAACAGCTATGTATTACATATAAATATAATGAGTAATAGACGATAATTTGCCCGGTGGATTTTCATGATTGTCTCTCTCCCATACCCTGTGTTCTGTTCACTAAACAAATAGGGCCAGTACTTTATTTGTCTGTCGATGGATAAACCTGGTAGTGGACAACTCAATAAGGTCTGAAGATATTTCAATAAGGCTATGCTGTCCTTGGGGCCTTGTACCGATCTATGAGATGGCGAAAGATCAATTTTAGGCCTCAGTAGATAGGTGAATGACTCTATCTATCTGCATGAGGACAGCTCCGGCCCAATAGTTGTGCCAGGCCAGGGAAGGTATCCTGTTTCCGCAGATGATGAACAGCTGTTTGGTTTCAGGCTAAGGTACGCTTACGTATGAGCTTTTATGTTGGAACCTATTGTTGGTAAGCGGTTTATCACAACAGTTTGCAGCTCCGAATCGGCCGAATGAATTGATTTGATATCAACCACTAGTAGTTGCGTGGTTTCGTTAAACGTTACGGGAAATATATCCCAAGGGATAAGATTGTGAAGAGTATTGTTAACATCCATTGACCTCGGTCTGTTATTGAAAAATGAATATTAGTTTGAATGAGAACGGCGGCAGCGATTCACTAGATTGTACCCTGCCAAGGCCATCAGGAGAGAATGAATGCCTAGCAACAAAACCAGCCATTATTCCCCCATCTCTTGCCTTAGTGGGCAACAAGTGCATGCGACAAACCGGACCTTGTTGTTTTATTCGGCTATGTCAGTTAATTGATTAATGCAAGAAGCGATTACTGTAGCAGCTGGGGAACGCAGAAACAAGTGCATAACATTCAACCAGTTGTTGTACGGAAAAATAACTACCGGCGGCTTTGTGTTTCACGTCAGATTTGGTATTTGATTGATACTTAGTCACATCTCTGTCGAAGTAAACATTTGGCGGACGCCTACCATATCGGGACAAGGATAGATTACACTATTATATTATAAACAGAAATGTGTCTTGTTTATATATCTCCACTCAGGTCCCTATTTCGAAATTTGTTCGTACAGTTGATGCAATAGAATGCCATGCATGGGTCCACGCAATCATTCGCTGCATTCAATCCATCTACAACACTGGTTAATTTGCTGATCGTTTTTGTTCCGTATAGGCTTTATTAAGCGCGTCAAGTATGAACGAGTAGTATTATGCGCACAGAAACCACCGGATTATAAATGAATACGTTATACCACAGTCCACCCATTCCCTCCCCACACCTTGCTCCCCACGCCGATATTACGTGATCTTGTATTGTGTGTAACCTGAAGAAACTAGGAGTGAAGAAAGTGATTGAAGTTGGGTATTGTATTGGTCAAGATGTCAAGTGAAAGTTCATTATTGAGAATAACAATGGTTGGTGATTATATTTGTGGAGGTTAGGTAGGATCTAAGTTGTAACAAGGCGAATAAGCTGTAACAGATGCAAATAATGATTGAGTGAAGAATATCCATGAAGTCTGCTACTTAGACGAATGTTAATTATTGTGAATAACAATTGAGATTAAGAATGTCTTTGAAGTTTAACAAGTTTACCTGTGTTGCTGATGACGGGAGGGTTGAAAGGTAATTAGTATGTTCAATAGAAATACACGAAAATAACAATGGGGAACAAAGATAATACAATTCAATATGAATAACAATGCATTAAGAATGTATTTGAAGTTTGCCATTTTAGTTAAAAGTCTTTGATCATGTAATAAGCCCACGCCAGTTGATAATGACGTAGTCTATACGAGACTAGTAGTGGACTTGAGCATGTAAGCAACTATGAAAGGAGTGGAGAATCATATGGTATGACATAATACATTGTTGAATGAGGAACTGTAGTAGCTTTAATTGTGGACGTGCCTGGACATAAACAAGCGCGAGGCGTTTGATCCATATGACGTCATGTGTGTGAAAAGTTTGTGAGAAGATGATTTAAATAGTTAGAATGTATAGCTTAGGGTGGGTGCAACAATTGGAAAGTGTAAACAATCTTTAACATGCAAATGAGGTCGTTTGTGTGATGGAGACTTTGTTTATGTGTTACAACTGTTAAGACCATGACACATTATACTGGTAAAGTATAGTAAGTAAAGGCGATGCTGAAAGAACGGGAATCTGCGTCCGATGTTAACGTCGCTCAAAACGAATTGACATTTCTGTTACAACGGATTGATGATAAAAATATTACCCCTACAGAGAAGAAACTTTCCCAAACTTATTCCAAATTAATCAGGGATAGTTCCAAACCGAAAAATTTCCCCAGCTTGTGTATGTACTTTAATTCATCAAAAAATAATGCCCGGCTATTACCTGCACCGGTCACTGCGAGAAATGCCCGTGATTTTGAAGCTTTCGAGAAGAGGATCAAGCAGGGGGACATTCTGGCATGGGCCCGCGAGCAGCGCCCCAATTCCTAGTGGGTTATTATTAAAGTAATGAACCTGACTGTCTATGTCAGCAAGTCACTAGACATCACTGTAGATTTTGCCTCTATCAAACTTCCGCCCCATATCCGGAACAACAAGGTTGTTCTGGGTTTGTTCACAGATGTGAATTCCGGTAGACCATACACCGACAGGCTGTGCCTTGTTTTGTTGTCTGGCCTTGCAGCTTGGTGCCCCACTTCGAGGGTTGGACACGCCGACGAAACGGCCTTTTCGAGAAGCCTATCCTACTGGGGACATTGATATATTCACCAACTCGGACAAGGTAATATGGAAGGCTCGTCATGTTCTATGTAGCAAAGTACCCTGTTTCCTAGAACTGTTTGTTTTGTTAACGAGGTTGATACGGATGAGTTGGTGTTGCGTATGATGACCCACTTGAGTCAAGTGGCCGATGCTGCTTATGTCATCCTGCTGAACAAGCACATCTCCTTACTCCAATGTATGGATGAACAAATCCAAGAGCAGCTGGTTACCGACCCTGTAACCAAACAGAAGCATCCACTGGAGCAATTCATAGAAATGTTTCAGAGTTACTTGATGGAATTACCCGTAATTGATTGTAATTTCGGAAAATACAACCAGGACGTAATCAAGGTAGCTCTCATGCAAAACTTCACACAATACGATCCAACTAATTTTACTGCTAAAAAAAAATTCTGTGCCTCAAGTAAACCAATTTAAAATTATCGGATATCTGCAACTATTTTCCTCCTGGTTGCAAATACGACAAACATTTGAAAGCGTACCATCGCAGCATAAACGTATCATTTTCTTTACCATTATTTTACGATGCCACCTACCAACGTTCCCAATAGTGGACCGATAATAGGTGCAAATAGCGCTGGTAAGAAACCACCTTTTTGTAACACACTTTACTTTTTCGTAATGGCTGTTTTTCGAGTGGAAATGGTGCAGAGACCTTGTTTCCATTGGGTTAAATGTTAAGTCAGTGTTAAGGGAACGTTCCCTGGTTTTGCCATGACCATAACTCACAGTGTATCAGCGTTTCATCGTAATCGATCTGCCATCTTGACCCTAGAGAAATCAAATGACAAGAATGACTCAATTTGTCAATTTATATATATACCTGGATAATTTATTTCTGTTCCAGATAAACCGTCTGGTGTAAATGTAGCACATTAGGAAGGCTGAAATGTTCTGGTGTGTCTTGTTTCAGATCCACCTATGAATAACCGTGTGGTTAACGTGAAGCATCCACAAAAGCCTCTTGAACATACTTGACACGACCGGGGTACATTTGCCTAGCCAAGTTGGTGATTTGCGTTCCATCTTGAAGATATTTAAATATGAAGAGATACTGGGCATTCAAACTGATGGTACAATGATCTTTGACTTTGTAAAACAAATTTTGCACAGGCTATGCTTACTTTGCAATGATAACTGCCTTTGGTAACAAGTTTGGTGATACGTTGGTCTGTTTCATTCACCATAACACCACACGATGCGTTCAGAGATGGGATCCAAATGTAGGTGAATATCTTTGATCAACTGGCTTACAAAATAGATCTTTCTGCAACCGGTCGGAGAAGCCACAACACATGTAAAGGGATACTTAAATCTCCGATCCATTATTTTATTTTGTGTTTGTTTGCTACGTGTTGACACCAAGTATAGTCGTAATTTCATTCGTATTTCACCTAAATTATCACACGAAATAATTGAATGGTTATATTGTTATCAGTAAGAAGAAAACGCGTCTTAATTATCTATGAGCTTTTGTCCTAAATCACTATACTTTATATGTAGACGGCGACGAAAACGGCATGCATGTCCGGGTTTTAAGATATTACCATTTTTGCGATATCAATGTCTTCATGAAGTAACATTATCCTTAGGTGATATCACATTAACTGCATTCATATTTTTATTCGGCATAATTGCATGTCTCGCGATATGGTTGATCGATAACCATTCGTTACATGGTAGAGCTTGCAACACCAAACTACAATGTCTAGACTTTGTTTCAACTTCATTCTTGCGGGTGTTACGAAGTATGCATAGCGACAAGGAGAGGAACAGTTTTCTACCTGATAATAGATAATTGAAATTGTAAATCAATACATTAGACAAAATGGCACTTTGAAGAGCATTTGGTTAATCAAAACGCAATACAAGGCAAGTGTAAGATTGCTTGTGAAGATCAAAACCAATATGCCAACTACAATAGCATTGTTGCACAATACAACATTCAAGCCTACATCTCAGAATGCCTTTAGGCTTAGCCGATTGTTATTGATAAATTATCTAATGCCAATTTCATTTAAGTTTGTCATTGTATAAAATGTTTACTGGCTGGAATTAATGTGAATGCTGAATAGATATGCTTTGACAGGCAAAAAACAATTTACATGCGACATAAATCTTAATTGAATCGATGAGACTAATGCCCGTGTTGTTGACTTTATATCAACACATACCAAACATAATGATGCTTTAGACGTTCCGCGTTTTGTCGATGATATTATCTCATTACAATCTATGATGTTCGCTGGTCATTGCATAAACATTAGTTATTGCGCGGAAAATGCTGTCATGACCAAAAAAACATTGATGTACCAATATTGCAGTAAGTGCGCTACATGTTTGCTCTAATCAATCCATAGAGCAGAAGTTTAGCCACATTCGGATCAATATTGACTAATATGAATGAATGTGTTAAGTTCATCGCTGATGACTTTTGGTGTGAATTGGCCCACTTTTATTGTGCCAACAACATTGACGGGTTTGATGCCAGCACACAGAGTGGCGGATGCATACCTATACGTCATACCTCATCGTACATATATGTTTTTCGACGGAATGGGTGATGCTAGTGGTGCTGGTATTAATTACATAGACAGAGCCACATGTGACCGAACGAAGATATCATTGTAAACAGTCTTATTTTCCAGTATACTAAACCGGTGATGGTATTCATCTCCCATCTTTACTTTGGCTTGCTATACGCCGTAGACATCATTGCGCAACACACAAAATGTCGTTATAATATCATTTATACTCGAAGCTCATGTACCATATACATAATTGATAACACCGATAGAAGAGACCCCAGCGAATTGATACCTTAGTCATTGAAAAACGGACGGTTAGATTAAGCTTGATCGTATTGTGGCATAGGTATGTCACCAAGTTATAGAATTTGTACATTTAAATGTACTCCTTATCACGTAATGCTGACATCATCTTCTATTCTTTTATCAGAAATATACTGCAGCTTGCTACTGTTATTGCTGATGTTGATGCATATGATGATGATATTGATAATGGTGATGATTATCATGTTAGTAATGAATGGACAGTAGACAGGTACAGGGTCAATATGTAAGAGCGGCTTATTTGACATTGATTGAGTCTAGACAATACTAAAGAGAATTACCGTCTTGCTTATCGAATGTCGTTAGTGCAAGTATTTATCTGACGTCATAGCCTATATAATACATTGTATGACATGCAATGTAGATCAATATGGGACAAATGCAGTAATTAAATCACCAAAAATGGTTAAGCCAACATTAGGGTGTACGATTATTGCAAGTACAGTAACTTAATCTCAAACAATAACGGTACAATGTATATTCGAAATTCAGGCGCTGAACACAGTCACCTTACCTTTCAATTACATTGAGCAGACCACAAGACGTATTTGACAGAGACTCACTCTGTTGTTAGATGTGGAACAGGTTTGTTCGGATAATTATCTTTGGGAGCATAATATATAGCGAAACAGATCAGCTAATCGTAGTTATATTTCAAATCAATTTCCTGTCCCAGAATAACGCGGGTAATGTCAGTTTGAGGAATGAGAAGCAGTGATATTGGCGCCGATATGACGAACCGCTCTTTTCCATTTCAGGGTGATCTAGGTAAATGAGCTATTCGTTAACTTGGGCATCTACGCTGGTCTCGATAAATTCTCAAAAACAGATACTTTTGTATAGTAACTGCGATGCTGTACAGCCATTGTCAATGAGTTTGTAGCCTGCAGCAACAGTTTACGGGGTAACAAAGAATTTTCGCTTCTCCTTGGAAATCTAAAGGCTGCCAATCACTTATGCCAAGGGCTGTCAAATTATAACTATTGATTGTTTCAAATGTAATCTGGTATTTTTGTAGAAGACGCTTTTATGGTTTAAATCTACGTGGGATGAATCATACATGATTGAACACATGCTACGGTATTACTGTTAGGTGTATAATGTTGTGCAGGCAAAATCAAAGTTATAAGAGTATTGTTATGAATGAAATGCATAGGTAGGATGAGGTCATGAAAGCAAAATTAACAACAATAACTATTGTACATCAGTCGACAGCAGCATACATTGTTAAGGTTAATACTCCTATCAAACCGATCCACAGAATGAATGTTTTTTTTCATATGACTGTCGTTGTACATATCAACAGACTTAGTCCAATAACAACGACATTAGCATAATAAAAATACACGTGGTGCAAACTCGAGCTACACGTGTCTGTTCACACATTAATTTAATATGGTGTGCGTTTCCAGCACGACGACAAATAATGACATATTTAACAACCGAGCGAAAATTTTCCCAGGCGAGTCAATCATAACCGCCATAACGTTTTTGATTAGAGAATATAAATCATGCGCAATTAATTCCCAGGAGAAAGCCTAAGTTGTTTCTTCAGCTTATCATGACTCAACAGTGTCGTAAGGTCTGTTATATTGGTTCAGTAACACAACGCCTGGCGTTCAGTTTTCTTGATGAGATTACTTCAACGGAATGGATCGCTGGTTGAGTAAAGTAGCTTTACACAGCTATTAATAAATGTAACTGTCAATGGCGAAAGTATTTACCGTAGCTATTGCAACAGTTAGTGTCGTGCGATTTGCTATTAACACGAATCATTAATTTTACAGTGCCTGTTGCAATTGGAAAACTTCGTCAGTTCCTTTGGAGCAGGAACTGTGCTTTATTTGATTACTTTGGGGTGCACACATTGTCGATAGCTGTATACGCCAAAACTCCTGCTTCCGGGAATTATACACTTCTATGGATGTTAAATCTGTTGGGCATAATACAATGACTGAGCACCGAACAATCGATCCATCGAGTTACAGATAGAATAGCCCCCTTACTTTGGTGTTAGTTGTGTTTATGTCTGCTTTACGCCCCAGTAACTTTGTGGATTATTTATTGCTGTGTTATATGGTCTATTCAGATGCCACTTGAAGTAAATTGCTGTCGCAATGATCTACGAAAATTGCCTACACGGAATGATGTGGTACTTACAATACACAATGTATCCAAATGCAATTTGCTTTCTGTAAATATGAGCGATAATTTGAGTTCCCGCCGAGAAGAATAAATCATGAAGCATTTCCTAGACGTATTATATAAAGCTATTTGATTGGCTGCAGGCTGTATAAAATCCGAAATGTAAAGGGGAATAGCAAAAAGGCCACTTAATTCTTTTTGACATGATCGAGCATGTACTATTGCGTTCATGCGATAACCGTACACGTTTCACTGACATCTAAGTTGCTTCGCTTGAATTAAATGCGACTATATAGGGACAATAAAGTTTAGGCGGTGGCGTAAGAACATTTCGGTCCATGGCACATGTAACTTGAATATGTTTCAGAACAAATGTTAAACAAAGAACTCTAGGTAATGGTCAGGTGATATCTATCATTATCAAGTATGTTAAACCCTAAGCAATAAGGTGTGCTTCCTCACAGTGTTATGGCATACGTAGAGAGCGGCTTTTATTCCCTGATATCTCTACGCAGTCAGCTATATACCCCACTTTCCTTAACGTATCTCTTTAGTCTCACATTCAGCAAAAAACAGAAGTCCACCATGATGTCATCCTCCGTGGATTAGAAAAACAGATTTGCAGGGTACATTCGAGTACGTTTACCATTGTTTAGGTGTGAATAGGCAGAGCTAATCATATCTTGGTTTTTTCTATTCCGAGTTGGCGTCTCAAGTACGTATTGAATAACACTGTAAGAAGCTTGATCAGTCCCCTTTACATTTTGTCTTGATATATCATATCATGAAATTACTCTGGTAAGCGCGATCTCGATTCTGTAAGCAACCATCTATTCATCAAGGATTCAATGGTCGAGTGTGATAATTACTATCGTATAATAATAACTAAAGTATCGCCCAGTTACATAAGTGTTTAACAAACGCTGTTCTGAAGCAATATTCAATGTGACGTCGTTACCGTCAAGGGAGAACGATAATCCAACTATCTGCTGTTAAGATCTGCATAAGACTCTATGATTTACGTAATTGCTTAGCTGTTTAACATCATACAGAGTTATATGATCATAATGTATGTTCCCCGTGAGTATCATGCTTTAATCAACAATTCTTTATTACCCGCGAATTAACGGTTGCATTATCATGGAGATAAAGCTGATGAATTGACATTTTAACTGGCGAAAGTTTGCCCAGCGGATTTGTCACGTGAAATAAAAACGGATGCAAGCAAATATAAAGATAAACTGAGGAACAAGCAAAGCATAAACACACACTGCCAGGTTGAAAATATAGAATCAGGTTAGAAAGTATAAAAGCCTATTGTCAACATGAATTCCATAACCAAACACAAATGTGAACACAGAACCATTGCTTAACCAGGATCGGATTGAGGACATACATTGCTTTCGCTTCGTAACAACTAAAGACATTGCGTTCCCCGTTATGCTCTCAAAAAGCACACGTGGAAAGGTGGTAAACGCAAAGTATACTGGCGATAACAATATCTAGCCGCGTTCAAAATGAACCGGAGAATCGTAGGTTCCCAGAAACCTTCCATTATATATCCACAGTCATAAGATGGTCCGCTATATAAACCACACGCTGCATGTTTTAGATTGATTGTGCAGATCAAAACAATAATGCAAACAGCAGAATCCCACATAAATCATTATGGTACAATAACCGATGCCGACACGCATTTCACAAAGCGTTTGGCCTTATTCTATTGCTATTGATAAATGACTTGTGCCATTAGGTATTTAACAAATGTTGGCTCTGCATTGCCTAAATATGTATGCTGAACATTTGTACTGATAATGGACAATATATATGCTGAAAATATCTTACATTCAAACTACACATGGACGCAGCATATGCAAAAAAAAGTCATTTTTGTCGGGTGTAAATGGTGCCTTCGCATTTCCTTGTTACTGAAGATGATATTGTCCATACGATACGCTTATAGCTTTGCAAAGGACACTGCTGGGTCAAGCATGTCTCACGCAATTATTCATTAATGGTCAAGGAGCATTGGCGGTTTATCCTATGTAAGTAGATCCAGATGTAATGCATATATCATATTCACAGCATTACACGTAAACATTCATTTCCGAAATGCTTTCCTGATTTTTTTCGGATAAATTTGTTATGCACTCCATTAGTGAACAAAACTTGACACAAGTTTTGAAATTAATGTATTACTTTTCTCGAACGAACACACAAGCTTAATCTATATCACTAGCCATGAACCTGTATTGATTATTTAAATGCTTGTCATTACCTTAGCAGCACTATGTGCTTTGACTGTTGTGCGTGCTTTATATAGTTGGGAAGTTGCGGCTTCATGCAACTGTTGCCGTATAGCAACCGCGCAAATGAAAACGGAAAATTCGTAAGAATCTAATAAAGGAGGTCATTAGGATAGGTAACTCGTTTACAGTTTCAAAATGTAAAGGTTAAACCAAGTTTACTGGCCACAGCATCAGTATTATTTTGGGTTAAGATAACGTATATATATATATATATATATATATATATATATATATATATATATATATATATATATATATATATATATATATATATCTATATATATCATATATATATATATATATATATATATATATATATATATCTCTCTATATATATATATATATATATATATATATATATCTCTCTATCTATATCTCTATATATATCTATATATATATATATATATATATATTCACAACAAGAAACAGCTGATAGGTATGTAAATCTAGCAACTGTCGGTTATTACAATTCTGCAGCGGCCAACTTGATAGGGAACGATTGAGGTTGTTTCTAAGACAATGAGGCGCCATTGCTCTCGACAAAATCAAGGCGCGTGTAAGACCAACACCTACATCGATATTGCTCACACAGCTGTTATTTGTAATAGCGCTGCTTTTGTTCGAGCATAGTGTGTGGGATTGAACAAAGAAACATTGACAGTTACACCGTGATTTAAATGTTGCTGTGGCTAATCGTTCTGGCGGCACTCGGTGTTCATCAGATGATCACATTAGCATTTACACAAGTGCGTTGAGCAGCTCCACGTCAAGCTTTCACCAAAACTTGATACAGTACAGTCCGTATTCTGAATTTGGCATTTTTTTGTGCCGCCAGTTGATCCTGTCTGGACGTCGCTAATTCATTATGAATGCTATCTTCCAAACAACTCCTACATGACAAAAACTCAATATTGCATGTTGGTGAATAAAATGACATTTACCCGACGTATTATATGAATCCATTTGGCTGGATGGAGGGTATATACAATTAGTAAAGTTATTGGGTACAAGAGAATATCGTCCAACCGCATGTGAATGTTGGTTCATAATAGATCTATAAATCATACCTTGATGTTAGTTCAATATATGGATACCAGAAATAGTTTTGAGGGTGCTGTTTGTTGTCTTCTCTTTTCGTCTCTAGCTAAATGAGATAAGGCTTGATATGGTCCTCACCCCGCAATGGTCCTAGTTGATAGCGTTTGGTAGAAGCCAAGCCCAATCAGATTCGTGGACCTTGAATCTCACTAACAGGTCGCAACAGAGTGAGCCTGTTGAACGTTCATTTGAAGTACGGCTGGCATGGATGGTGGCCATGGTCTACGTTATTCATCTGGCACTTTAAATGTAAGCAAACACACGTAGAATAGGCGAAACTGGGAAATGTTGTGATTAACTAACGTTATATCGTGTGACTAAAATGTCAAACATGGAAGATTAAATGCATATCCACCGCAGGTATTTGTTAAATTTGGCTGATTATGTTTCTTTGGCAACTTTAAATGTTTACACCTCCCCATTAAAGAGCATGCACCTTTGCGACTTTGTAAGAGTGAATGCGCCATTTACATGAGATGGCGTACATACTTGACGCGCTTTATACAGCCCATACGTAACACAACTGATCAGCCAATTAACCAGTATAGCAGATGACAAGGGGGCAGCGAATGATTAATCTGACTCATGCATGGCATTACCTTGCACCAGCTTTGCGACCAAATTTCGAAACAGGAACCTGATTTGAGATATATTAATGAGACAGATTTCTATTTACAATATGATAAGACAGTATAATTTATTCCTCTCCTGATAGAGAAGGTGTCGGCCAATTATTTCAATCAAATGCCAAAGCTGATGTGACACTCAAAGCCGGCAATTCATTTTCCCCGTACAAGAAAAGGTTGGATGTTATGCACTGGTCCCTACATTCCGCAGCTGCTACAGTTATTTTATCTAGCATTAATCAATATACTGACTTGGCAGAATGCACTACAGTGTCCGGTTTGTCACATGCACTTGTTGCCCACTCAGGCCAAAGATAGGGGTATAATGACTGGTGTTGTGCTAGGTATTCATTCTCTTGGTGACCTTGCTTTTGACAATAGGAGGACAGTTGATATGGTAGCGAACCGAAATGAGCGCATTTGAAGCAGGCTGAAATATTGTAACCAGTAATGTGGCTATTCTGCTTTCAATACGAACGATATAAATGATAATGCCATCCATGACAAAGGCTATTGCATATCCTATCCCCGTTTAATGTTACACTTACAACCATTAAGATGAGGTTTATTGTTTCATGCTTGCTTCAACTGGTTTGTTTGGCACAGTGGTAAGATGTATTTATAAATAAGTAGTTATCAAAATAAATAAATGTCTATATTCAGTTCGGCAGTTATATTCGGCATAATAAAGATCGTGCTAGCCTGTACCATTGCTCCCTTTTATAATTAAGTGCTAAGATTTAAGAATAACAATTTGCACATTTTCACAGTATTTAATTATCAAGCATAAACAAACTAATTCTTGTGTTGCAATCAGCGGGCTCTGCGAGATGATTTAAATACTGAAGCATGTCCCAAGTAGTCAAGCCCTACTGTCTAATAGCTAGCATTATGATAATGATTACAGGCCAGATGTCAGCCGTATTATGCAAATGACAAGACAACATATCGACTAGAATATGACATTGTATTTGTACTAAAAAATCATCAACAAAGACGTAATTGGGTAAAATCTGGGACACAAAATAAACAAATTGCGTGATATTGTCTCAAGCAAGATTTGTTATGTCTGTACTAATTTCCCACAGCCTGATGAACAATGCGTTATAATTCAAAGTGCAGCACCGAATAAGGATGGCGTAGGGGACTAATTTAATAATCTAAACAGATTTTATTTAAATTTTTACGAGCTGGTGGGTTGAGAACAATCTAATGTATCGCTGCCGCCTATTCAAATCGTTTATTCATTTTTCAATGACGAAGAGCGGTTATGGTCAAAGGACTGATGGCAATACTCTTCACAATGTAATCCCTTAGGACAAATTATCCGTAATAGTTTACCAAAACCATACGACTGCAAGTGACTGATATCAAATCAACTGTGAAATAACGGATTAATGTATGCGGAATAAAGGCAATTGCACTTTTTTTTCATGCTGGTTTGATTATTTAGAACGCTGAATTTTGAATGCATTTATGGATATGACTTCTATTGACGAGCCGCAACACAATGCGTTCATTAGGTAAGCTATTTTGTGATCACCTTGTGCGAGAGATCACGTCCAATCTTCGAACCTGCTACTTTTATTTAATTGAGGACATTGATTATGGATG
The DNA here is from genome assembly GCA_034190875.2 of Urechis unicinctus. NCBI lineage: Eukaryota > Metazoa > Annelida > Polychaeta > Xenopneusta > Urechidae > Urechis > Urechis unicinctus. The sequence goes on along the minus strand of CM067344.1, from coordinate 675,844 downwards.
TACCACTAGACCTTCATATCAGCAAAGTGAGTTGACAAGTGATTCCGATCTTTATTGACTCATTTTACATATTGGTATGACAACTTCCACTCCTACTCACAGCTGTTGTAGATGATATTGAGGCAATAATCAAGACACAGGTTCCTGAAAACAATATCATATTACAATGTAATCCACACCAAACTTGATATGGTAGGCGTTGGCAAAGTGTTAACGGATATATCATTTATGATATTTTCCAGATATTTGTCCACGTTTCAATAAAATATTTTATGCCGGTGTTACGCTCAGCGTGGACCAGTCATTTCATCAAAATCATGTATTATGTTTTATAGTTGAAAACAGCGGTTAAGGTCAATGTGTAGCTATATAAACAATCATTGTTGCCATAACGTTGTAATAAACTGACAAAGATGGCATGAGGGGCTCAAATGTGCCCTAGTGTAGCTCAGTGCTAATGTTTGCAAATTACCTACACGTGTGAGGGTAAATATGTTTACTGTCACGATTACAGAAGATTTCCTAAAAAAGCATATATCTAGAAGCAGCTGACAATATTGCTTGCATGAAGCATACTTGGCCAACGATTTACGATTTCACGTCTGCCTGAGCTGTAAATATTATGGTGCCATTAACGAATAAAACGCAAAGAAGTGTGGCCTCAGCACAGCAAACGTTCCTCTGTGTCCTATTTCCCCTCACTTACTAGGCAATTAGCAATTTACTTAGCTCCATTCCATCCCACATATCGACAGAGCTGAATTGCGTGTTATGCATGTGCATGACAATGACCTGTGACATTGTAATATAAAGGACATTAATCCGGACTGTTTGTAAGTGTGATCGCATCTTTCACCGATGTTAATCTTTCTTGTAACAAGCTTGAATAGCGCATCCCAAAGCAAAAACAATGATTATGCAAGACAACTCGGTCGTGTTGAAGCGGAGCAGCGTTATATCACTGAGTCTAAATAAGCTACAGGCGTCGCCCGAGGACTCATTTTAAAATACGAAACATCAATACGCTTGTTTTGTTATTATTAGCACCATATCTATACATAGCTCGACTTGTGCAGTGGGTTGTGATTGTACGATTAATATATCGCATGAGATCTTTTGAGTTGTGCTGTAGGATCATTGACTGAAATGTACCGTATCATACAATTAAATGCATTATATCACACTTAGGTTGTGGTATTATAACAATAACACGCTTACAATATCTGTCATGCTATTCTAGGGTAAGCCAGCTTAGGTAATGCATGTAAACATTTATCTTTGTTTAACTTTAAATCGACTATATTGCCTGAACAGCTATTGTCTGGGCTTAGAAGAATAGATCCATGGAGTTACTGATAGTATAGTCCTCTTAAATCATCAGATGTGCCCTAAGCAATATAACTCATCTCCCTTGGTGGTAGAGTTGTGTTCCTTAAGGCTTTGCTTTGCTCGGCGTTCTCAAGTACTTTGGATGTTGTTGTTTATTAATAGCAGTGAACCATTGCTACGTTGCACCATCACCGGTCCAGTTATGACTTACAGTCCATTTCATTTGCTTGATGCATACGTGTGTTATCATTTGTCCTTGTCTTGTTCCCCTTTTACACCTCTTTATAATTGTAGTTCTCCCTCTTTGGTTGTTGAGTAGGTTTCAAGATTCAGCCTCATATTACGACATGCATATGTCTCTATCATTTCGACCACTGATGCGTAATAACGATGTCTCACAATCTGGTCGCTGTATTAGATGGGAAGAAGTCGAACCGCAGGCTTCAATATGAATAGCTGATGCTATTACAGATTGCTCCTACGCATAGATTATCACCTAGTCATATACAATAGCTGTCAGATTCCTGGAGGCGTGCTCGGCTTGGATTGTGGTTCCTTTAGTGAATTTATAAAGCCATTGATAGATTGCCGCTTCTATGCGAAGATGATTTATGTTACCTTGGGCGATTCCGTGAATGCGTGCAAACGTTCGGAATCATTTATCATTGTTTCATTACAAACCCCTTGAGCTGATGTGTCATATTATATAATAGTCAATAATGTGTAAAAAATCGAATCTTCATAGCCACAGGTTGCTCAGAGCCATATCATTCACAGTAAACGTCATTATCAATTATTAATCGCTTACTGCATGACACTCCACGAATCATGTTCTAAACCTCGCAGCCGGTCTATCATTACTTTGCAGTCATTGCAAGTATTCTGCGTCTATATGCATTGCATTGCCATACTGTACATATGCATCGACTTGCAACTTTGATGAGTTGATGAATGGAGCTATCTGCGTCGCAATGTTAGTTGGACGGGAATAACAGAAAGAAAAGCCTGCAAATTAAATCGTGCTATCTCCCTGCATAACAGCCCACACATCTAATTCACTATTACAATAATATCAGATGTACAATTTGCTTTTTTTGAGTGTGTATTTGACATCGCACATATAAAAGGGTACCAGCCAATTTTCAGACCAACATGTAGCATATATTAGCATGATCGACATCTCAGGTATGTGTCTGCAGTATATAACGATTTGTTACAATTGAGCAACTTCTTTATGTGGTCGTTGTGTTTGAATAAATTGATGCTGTCTACGACTGTCGGGATAAACATAACATGAGGTATATAGCGGCCTTTATCGTCGGTAAAAACACTGCAAATAGTTTACCGAACAAATAAAGTTATAAATATTGCCGGATGTAAAGTGCTGACAAGCTTTTCCTTAGTTCAGCTAAAATGTAATTGGCTGCCTTACGGCCCAGTAACTTTGTGGATCATTTATTGCTTTGTTATATTGTCTCTTAAGATGCCTCTTGCGTTACATTCTAGCGCGCAATGAAAAGTGCGTCCAAGGAATGATGTGGTATGTAAAATACACAATGTAACCAAATGCAATTTGCTTTTTGTAAGTCTGTGCTATAATTTGTTGTCCCTCCGAGAAGAGTAAATGATGTAGTATTTCCCAGACATATTATATATAGCCATTTGATTGGCTGAAGGTTGTATAAGATCCGCAATGGAGAGGGGAATAGGAAAATATCTGACATGGAGGGCCTCTATGCATGCTTTATTCCTTTTAACGGGTTCGAAGATGTACTATTACTGTCATTTGATAATCGTATGTTTCACAGTAATAAATGCGACTATATAGGGACAACAATGTTATCGTGGTGGCGTAAGAACATTTCGTTCCAATGCATATGCTTACAATGTACTCGATGATGTTGTAGGAAATTGTAAGTCAGAACTTATCAAATGTTAAACAACGAAGCCCAGGTGATCTCCAGGTGATATGTATCAGTATCAAGCATAACGAAACCTTGAAGGGTTAGCGGCGATTCCTCACTGTTTCATGGAACACGTAGAGGTGGGAGGGCGTTTATTCGCTGATATATCTACGCTGACAACTATATATACCACTTACCATTACGTGGCTATAGAGTCTCACTTGTACCAAAAACAAGTCATGATACATAGATAACTGTTTACAATACAAGCAGTATAGATTACCGGTGTATGTTTACACAGTCCCGCTGTCGAATATGTCAACATTTGTTCATGTTCGATCTTACCTCTCATTAACAATTATATTTATGTCTAACAAACGCAGTTCAAAAACAATATTCTTGTTGAATCCGGCGCCATTAAGCCATGCTACGCCCCAGTGGTGATCAGGTGGTAATAAACTCTACATACTGGCGATTTATGGACAACATATTTGTCACGTGAAATAATAGCGGATGTAAGCAAATAGAAAGATAAACTGAGAAACAACAGGAATTCAATAACCAAACGCAAGTGTTCAATGATAAGCAATGATGGGTGTGGAAAGGGAAAAGCAGAATAGTCATCATGATATCCTATATTTGCCGCTTACTATGGCGCAGCAAACTGCGTGAAGCATTACATTTGATAACACAGATTGTTGCTAGGTAGCAGTTCTGTAGCAACTTAGGCCCTATTCTTTACCCAACATGATAAATACTGTTTGATTAGCTTACAAAGAATAGGTTGTGATTTGATGACGATGACAGACGAGGATAACTTCACAGTACAAATTGATTTAATCACATTATAAACATAGAGGTTGAAATAAACAAGGATAATTTGTGGAGGTACATTATGTTTAACGTCACGCCCGGTATAGTATATATGTACTTCTCATTGAAACACATTACGTGTGGCTTATCATGTTGCGTCATAAGGGTGTCAAGTCCGTCCACCAAGTGCCGCATGCCGAGGACTCCATCTTTGGTACTGTATAGATATCCGCATGTATGGTGTAAATACAATA
>CM067344.1:642939-671444 GCA_034190875.2 Urechis unicinctus | reverse complement strand
AACATTTATGATAGTACGTACGTGGTATAGCCTTGATTGCGTGTATATTAATTCTATGTGGTGTATTATGATCATTAAGATATTATACCCATAAGGTACACCCTGTGTTCATCAGAAAGTTATGACCATAATATAAACGTCTAAATATTTGTTGATATGTTGTGCTTTATGTGATATGTCACTGCAAATGATAGCATATAAACATTTTCTTTAACCATACGTATTTCTTGTATCACCTATCTTAGTATATATCTGAAATGATTGAAATAAATTTAGCTATTCAATTACATTGTTTTTCTATGAATATATCATGGCTAATAAATTTATGCTGTGCAACAAATACCTGCATACCCCCATTAATTAGTCCAACTCACTACCGCATCATAACGCTACATAGTATCATGCTCGCTGCAGTGGGTCTGAATAACCCTTGATAACCCAGAGTAAATATGTTGTTGATGACGACGGTTATGATGACGTTGATGATGTTGCCAATGATGATGGTGATATCAATGACGACGGTTAAGATGACGTTGATGATGTTGCCAATTATGATGGTTCAACATGACCAGTTTTAAATGCCGGGGTTGTATTCACAATGTAACTCACTCGACAGAGTAACGCGGACCGAGTTTGCAGAGAGGAAAAAGTTATAAATAGCGCGGACGCTGTCAAAGGCGAAGTTTCTTTGCGCCACAAATGGTTGGAATCGCCCAATTCAAGGGGTTTGGGTTGTTTTCAAACGAAGCTTGCTAGTAGACTATTGTATACAGACATGTTAAATAATATCAATTAAGCTGCCACTATCACTATGGATGTAAGTGTAAGTAATAACTTCAGTGATGTTCAAAGATTTCACAATTAAGCAGAGAGTTAACGCGCTCTATATCCTACATACATTTTGACAATCAAAATGGACTGGTCCGGCTTCCCGCATGCAGCCGCGCAACATATCGGGGTGTTAATGAGGCTCTGGGCATCATTACCCCCTAACGATGGGTGTAGAAAAAAATGGAAAATTTAAAAAATTGCAACCTGTATCGCGGATCACAAAAATGATATCTGATAGGCGTTCAACATATTCATGAAACTTTTGTTGCCATTTGGACCGATACCACTTTTTTTCGACCTTAGGCGCTCGGGAAAACCGTTGGTTGGATCGCCGTATATGTCATTAGAAAAAGTTTGCAATTTGAATGAGCTACTCGATGGTGTAAAGTTTGTAACGATCCGACCATTATTATCGATAACCAAGGGTGATAAAGAAGTATTGACTGGCATGGTTTCGTTTGCTGTGTGTTGCATCGATATGCAATTTTTTTTAAGAGGACATACATTTTTACAGTGAATTGGACTGGTCCGTATTGCTGCTTGCCGGCTTTACGCAAAGCGAGCTGGCAGCAGCGGCGACCTTTGTGAAACTATCAACCTTAAACATTCATTCAGAAGCCAAACAACATTAAGCAATACAAAATCTGTATCAACCTATAATTAACAAAATTACTATGGATATATCAATCATGTTGAGCGTTTAGATTTTGTTGGCACCTGTTATACTTATTATATATATGACAATACAGATCAGTGTGCTAGGCCGCGTGGCGTAGCAGCACAGTTTTAGACTTCCATGCCAGAGGCCGGTGTTCAAATCCAGTACACGGACATAATTTTTTTCCCCAATTTTCGTGCCACAACAATTATTTCATCTAATTTCAATAGAACACGATTCGTGCTGTCGATGACAACAGCTGAGCAGTTTTTTATGACTATAGAACTGATATTTACGATTTTATTAGCAATCGAGAATTTGACGAAAATTGACTGAGTGAAATTTGTTTTTTCAACTCAACGCGCTTTGAAAACGACGAATATTTTGATAGCATATGTCAAATCCAAAGTTTGGCAATTGTTTCAGCTTTCAGAAAATGTTAATTTTGTTACGATCGGACGATAATTAGTGAATTTATTGCGAAATAAATAAGTTGAGAGATTTTGGTTACCAGAAATTTTCGACCTGCTACAATTTTTTTAACAATGCATTATTTACAACTAAGTATATTTAGAAAAAGTTTACAATTACATTACACTTTCAGAATATCTAAACTGTTTAAAAATGGAACTCTAAAGTATGGACATATTGAGCATTGAACTTGTGTCATTTTTTGAAAACTTTGATGCTTTCGTGACCGGAAGTGACGTCATCGACATTCATGATATTTTAGGATACGTCTTGGTATGTCGCTGAGAACATGTGAACCAAATTTTATTACCATCGGACATGTATTGACGGTTTTATAGGCGCTCAAAATATTCATGAAACTTTTGTTGCCATTTGGACCGATACCACTTTTTTTCGACCTTAGACGCTTGGGAAAACCATTGGTTGGATCGCCGTATATGTATTTTTTAAAAAAAGTTTGCAATTTGAATGAGCTACACGATGGTGTAAAGTTTGTAACGATCCGACCATTATTAACGGAGTTATTCGAGGTACTAGATTTTCACTTATTCAATGACCCTGACCTTAGTTTTGGGTCAAGGTCAAAACAAAACCTCTCGGTTCTGCGCATCATTGACGCCTAGCGATGGGCGAAGAAAAAAATGGAAAATTTCAAAAATTGCGACCTGTATCGCGAAACAAAAAAAGTGTTACATACATCCAAACTAACAAACTTACAAACCGGGCCGATCGCCATAACTTGGCGTTATGACAACGCCAAGTTAACAAACCGGACCGATCGCCATAACTTGGCGTTCCGAAAACGCCAAGTTAACAAGAGGCCCATGGGTACATGGGGGAACTTGGCGAACTTCATCCAAACAATTGCAACAATTTCTAAATCGGGCCAAAATTGGCCAAAATCGGCCAAAAATTACCTAAGTTATCATGCCTCTTATGTTGAAAATCATTATGATTGCAAAGTGATTCATGGGAAATGAAAAATCATAACGTACAAATCATCATTACGTTATAATATATACAATAAGATGAATTAGATGGCCGATTTTAAAATTTTCCTTATGCAGTTCGCCAAGTTCCCCCATTTACCCATGGGCCTCAAAGTTCCCCCATGTATCTATGGGCCTCTTGTTTGTGTAGCACGAGAGGGAAATGAAAAATCATAAGGTACGTTATCATCGTTATGATGTCTAATGGGAACCATCGATAACCAATGGTGATAAAGAAGTATTGACTGGCATGGTTTCGTTTGCTGTGTGTTGCATCGATATGCAAATTTTTTTAGAGGACATTCATTTTTACAGTGAATTGGACTGGTCCCCCGGGGGGGGGGGGGGGGGGGGGGGGGCACTTGGCCTTATTCTGGATAGAGGTGTGCCGCGGGACCTCGAAAACCCGCACCCGTCGTACAAGGTCAAAATGGCCAAAAGCATACCCCGTCGTACAAGGTATTATGCGAATGTATAACCCCTCGTACAGATTGAAGCTCAAAAACATACCCCGTCGTACAAGTATGAGGCCAAAAAACCCGTCGTACAGGTCATGAGGCCGAAAAAACATACCCCGTCGCGCGGCACATATGTACTACCTCTATACTATTAAGTGCCCCCCCCCCCCCCGGGACTGGTCCGTATTGCTGCTTGCCGGCTTTACGCAAAGCGAGCTGACAGCAGCGGCGACCTTTGTGAAACTATCAACCTTAAACATTCATTCAGAAGCCAAACAACATTAAGCAATAAAAAATCCGTATCAACCTATAATTAACAAAATTACTATGGATTTATCAATCATGTTGTGCGTTTAGCTGTTGTTGGCACCTGTTATACTTATGATATATATATGACAATACAGATCAGTGTGCTAGGCCGCGTGGCGTAGCGGTATAGTTTTAGACTTCCATGCCAGAGGCCGGTGTTCAAATCCCGTACACGGTCATAATTTTTTTTCCCAATTTTCGTGCCACAACAATTATTTCATCTAATTTCAATAGAACACGATTCGTGCTGTCGATGACAACAGCTGAGCAGTTTTTTATGACTATATAATTGATATTTACGATTTTATTAGCAATCGAAAATTTGACGAAAATTGACTGAGTGAAATTTGTTTTTTCAACTCAACGCGCTTTGAAAACGACGAATATTTTGATAGCATTTGTCAAATCCAAAGTTTGGCAATTGTTTCAGCTTTCAGAAAATGTTAATTTTGTTACGATCGGACGATAATTAGTGAATTTATTGCGAAATAAATAAGTTGAGAGATTTTGGTTACCAGAAATTTTCGACCTGCTACAATTTTTTTAACAATGCATTATTTACAACTAAATATATTTAGAAAAAGTTTACAATTACATTACACTTTCAGAATATCTAAACTGTTTTTAAATGGAATTCTAAAGCATGGACGTATTGAGCATTGAACTAGCGTCATTTTTTATAAAACTTTGATGCTTTCGTGACCGGAAGTGACGTCATCGACATTCATGAAATCTATGGAACCGACTTAAGCGGTCATGGAGCACATGTGACCCAATTTTTATTACCATCGGACATGTATTGACGATTTTATAGGCCCTCAAAATATTCATGAAACTTATAATGCCATTTGGACCGATACCACTTTTTTTTCGACCTTAGGCGCTCGGGAAAAAATCATTGGTTGGATCGCCGTATAAGTATTTAGAAAAAGTTTGCAATTTGAATGAGCTACACGATGGTGTAAATTTTGTAACGATCCGACTGTTATTTACGGAGTTATTCGAGGTACTAATTTTTCACTTATTCAATGACCTTGACCTTACTTTTCGGTCAAGGTCAAAACAAAACCTCTCGGTTCTGCGCCTTATTAGCGCCTAGCGATGGGCGAAGAAAAAATTGGAAAATTTCCAAAATTGCGACCTGTATCGCGGATCACAACAAATGATATCTGATAGGCGCTCAACATATTCATGAAACTTTTGTTGCCATTTGGACCGATACCACTTTTTTTCGACCTTAGGCGCTCGGGAAAATCATTGGTTGGATCGCCGTATAAGTATTTAGAAAAAGTTTGCAATTTGAATGAGCTACACGATGGTGTAAAGTTTGTAACGATCCGACCATTATTGACGGAGTTATTCGAGATACTAGTTTTTCACTTATTCAATGACCTTGACCTTAGTTTTGGGTCAAGGTCAAAACAAACCTCTCGGTTCTGCGCCATATTAGCGCCTAGCGATGGGCGAAAAAAAAATTGGAAAATTTCAAAAATTGCGACCTGTATCGCGAAACAAAAAATTGTTAACAAACAAACCCACCCACACACAAACTTACAAACCGGGCCGATCGCCATAACTTGGCGTTATGATAACGCCAAGTTAACGAGATGCCCATGAGGACATGGGTGAACTTGGCTAACAGTGTTGGAAACTTTTTAAAATTTCAATATTGACCCAAAATTGACCAAGTTACTCTAGATTTATCGATAAACTATGATTCAGAGGCTGACACAAGGAAAAGCATAGTTTCATATTTAATAGTACCGCGGCCTGCCGTACTTGCCGCGCCACGCGCCCCGCTCACCCCGCGCCGAAAGCAGATTCCTTTGTTCAGCGCGAGAGGCAGGCTGTTGTAAACAAGCCAGCGCCGAGCCATCAGAAATGACACCCACTGTACTTCAAACTTACTTTATGAGAGAACTGTCATATATTTTGAGCAGAAAATTTTACACCTGTGTTCAGAATTGAATGGGCTTCCTTCGAGCGCAGACAAATTCACGATACGACCATTCACGACGGACGAACGACGCGCTATAACTTCAGATTTCAGTACCGTTTTTGCTTTGATTCGTTCAAAACCGGAAGTGACGCAACCGATATCAATAAATTTTGCGGATTAGATTCGCGCTGTTGATGTCAACATCTGATTTAATTTTTATCACCATTGAACTGATATTTACGATTTTATTAGCAATCGAAAATTTGACGAAAATTGACTGAGTGAAATTTGCTTTTTTCAACTCAACGCGCTTTGAAAAGGAGAAATATATTGATTGCATATGTCAATTATGAAAGTTTGGTAATTCCATCAGCTTTCAGAAAATATAAATTTTGTTACGATCGGACCATAATTATTGAATCAATTGCGAAATTAAAAAGTTTAGAGAGTTTGGCTACCAGAAATTTTCGACCTGCTACGATTTTTTTTACAATGCATTATTTACAACTAAGTATATTTAGAAAAAGTTTACAATTACATTATACTTTCAGAATATGTTGACTGTAATGATATTTAATTGTAAAGCATGGACATATTGAGCATTGAACTTGTGTCAGTTTTTATAAACTTTGATGCTTTCGTGACCGGAAGTGACGTCATCGACATTCATGAAATCTATGGATCCGACTTAAGCTGTCATGGAGCACAAGTGACCCAATTTTCATCATTATCGGACATATATTGACTGTTTTATAGACGCTCAAAATATTCATGAAACTTATGTTGTCATTCTGACCGATACCACGATTTTTCGACCTGGGGCGCTTGGGAAAACCGTTGGTTGGATGGCCCCATATGAAATTAGAAAAAGTTTGCAATTAGAATGAGCTACACGATGATGTAAATTTTGTAACAATCCGACCATTAATAACGGAGTTATTCGAGATACTAATTTTTCACTTATTCGATGACCTTGACCTTAGTTTTGGGTCAAGGTCAAAACAAAACCTCTCGGTTCTGCGCATCAATCACGCCTAACGATTGAAGAAGAAAAAAATGAAAAATTTCAAAAATTGCGACCTGTATCGCGAAACAAAAAAATGTTAACTAACAAACATACATACATACATCCAAACATACAAACCGGACCGATCGCCATAACTTGGCGTTATGACGCCAAGTTGAAAAATGTTAACTAACATACATACATCCAAACATACAAACCGGACCGATCGCCATAACTTGGCGTTATGACGCCAAGTTGACAAGATGCCCATGAAACCATGGGTGAACTTGGCCTTTTAAAAATAATAATTACAACAAAAAACATAATATATATACACCCATGAATCAAGAAAACAATTATGATTGCAAAGTGATTCATGGGAAATGAAAAATCATAAGGCACAAATCACCATTACGTTATCATCGTTATGATGTCTAGTGAGAACAATCGATAGCCAAGAGTGATAATGCAGTATTGACTGGTATGGTTTCGTTTGCTGTGTGTTGCATCGATATGCTAAATTTTTGAGGGGACATACATTTTGACCGTCAATTGGATTGGATTCGTTCGTGTTGCAGCTTGCCGGCTTCACGCAAAGTGAGCTGGCAGCAGCGGCGACCTTTGTGAGACTATCAACCTTAAACATTCATTCAGAAGCCAAACAACGTTAAGCACTAAAAAATCTGTATCAATCAATAATAAACAAGATTACTGTGGGTTTATCAATCATGTTGAGTGTTTAGCTGTTGTTGGCACCTGTTATACATATAATCTATATATGACAATACATATTAGTGTGCTAGGCCGCGTGGCGTAGCGGCATGGTTTTAGACTGCCATGCCGGTCCGGTGTTCAAATCCAGTACACGGACATAATTTTTTTTGCCGAATTTTCGTGCCACAACAATTATTTCATCACAATTCATGAGAACACGATTCGTGCTGTCGATGACAACAGCTGAGCAGTTTTTTATGACTATAGAACTGATATTTACGATTTTATTAGCAATCGAAAATTCGACGAAAATTGACTGAGTGAAATTTGTTTTTTCAACTCAACGCGCTGTGAAACCGACGAATATTTTGATAGCATATGTCAACAATCAAAGTTTGGCAATTGTATCAGCTTTCAGAAAATGTTAATTTTGTTACGATCGGACCATAATTAGTGAATTTATTGCGAAATAAAAAAGTTTAGAGAGTTTTTTGTTACCAGAAATTTTTCGACCTGCTACAATTTTTTTAACAATGCATTATTTACAACTAAGTATATTTAGAAAAAGTTTACAATTACATTACACTTTCAGAATATCTAAACTGTTTTTAAATGGAATTCGAAAGCATGGACGTATTGAGCATTGAACTTGTGTCATTTTTTGAAAACTTTGATGCTTTCGTGACCGGAAGTGACGTCATCGACATTCATGATTTTTTAGGATACGTCTTGGTATGTCGCTGAGAACATGTGAACCAAATTTTATTACCATCGGACATGTATTGACGGTTTTATAGGCGCTCAAAATATTCATGAAACTTATATTGCCATTTGGACCGATACCACGATTTTTCGACCTTAGGCGCTTGGGAAAACCGTCGGTGCGATAGCCCATATGGCATTAGAAAAAGTTTGCAATTTGAATGAGCTACACGATGGTGTAAATTTTGTAACGATCCGACCATTATTAACGGAGTTATTCGAGATACTAGTTTTTCACATATTCGATGACCTTGACCTTAGTTTTGGGTCAAGGTCAAAACAAAACCTCTCGGTTCTGCGCATCATTGATCCCAACCATTTAAAAAAAAAAAATCTGAAAAATGTTAAAAATTGCGACCTGTATCGCGAAACAAAAAAATGTTAACAAACATACATACAAACTTACAAACCGGGGTGATCGCCATAACTTGGCTTCGAGCCAAGTTAATAAAACTGCATTACGATACGATAATCACATTCATAAGAAGTTTTACAACCGCTAATATGATAATTCGGAGATTGTCAATTTTTTAAGATCGCAAATCGCAAATTTTAGCTGTTTTCCGATGCCACTATTTTTCGACCTTAGGCGCTTGGAAAAACCGTTGGTTGAATGATCACATATGTCATTAAAAAAGTTTGCAATTGGAATAAGCTACAAAATGGAGTAAACTATGTAACGATCCGACCATTATTAACGGAGTTATACGAGATACTAGTTTTTCACTTATTTGATGACCTTGACCTTAATTTTTGTTGAAGGACAAAACAAATTTCCCCGGTTCTGCGCATCAGTGCCGCCTTACGATTGAAGTAAAAAAAATTAAAAAAATTGCAGAATCGCTACGTCTATCGCGGATCACAAAAAAAAATTAAAAAAACCATAATACATATACACCCATGAAAACCATTATGATTGCAAAGTGATTCATGGGAAATGAAAAATCATAAGGCACAAATCACCATTACGTTATCATCGTTATGATGTCTAGTGGGAACAATCGATAGCCAAGAGTGATAAAGAAGTATTGACTGGTATGGTTTCGTTTGCTGTGTGTTGCAACGATATGCTTAATTTTTGAGGGGACATACATTTTGACAGTCAATTGGACTGGTTCGTGTTGCAGCTTGCCGGCTTCTTGCTAAAGTGAGCTGGCAGCAGCGGCGACCTTTGTGAGACTATCAACCTTAAACATTCATTCAGAAGCCAAACAACGTTAAGCAATAAAAAATCCGTATCAATCAATAATGAACAAAATTACTATGGATTTATCAGTCATGTTGAGTGTTTAGCTGTTGTTGGCACCTATTATACTTATGATATATATAACAATACAGATCTGAGTGCTAGGCCGCGTAGCGTAGCGGCATTGTTTTTAAAACTTCCATGCCAGAGGCCGGTGTTCAAATCCCGTACACGGACATTATTTTTTGGCCGAATTTTCGTGCCACAACAATTATTTCATGTCAATTCATGAGAACACGATTCGTGCTGTCGATGACAACAGCTGAGCAGTTTTTTATGACTATAGAACTGATATTTACGATTTTATTAGCAATCGAAAATTTGACGAAAATTGACTGTGTGAAATTTGTTTTTTCAACTCAACGCGCTTTGAAACCGACGAATATTTTGATAGCATTTGTCAAATCCAAAGTTTGGCAATTGTTTCAGCTTTCAGAAAATGTTAATTTTGTTACGATCGGACGATAATTAGTGAATTTATTGCGAAATAAATAAGTTGAGAGATTTTGGTTACCAGAAATTTTCGACCTGCTACAATTTTTTTAACAATGCATTATTTACAACTAAATATATTTAGAAAAAGTTTACAATTACATTACACTTTCAGAATATCTAAACTGTTTTTAAATGGAATTCTAAAGCATGGACGTATTGAGCATTGAACTAGCGTCATTTTTTATAAACTTTGATGCTTTCGTGACCGGAAGTGACGTCATCGACATTCATGATTTTTTTAGGATACGTCTTGGTATGTCGCTGAGAACATGTGAACCAAATTTTATTACCATCGGACATGTATTGACGGTTTTATAGGCGCTCAAAATATTCATGAAACTTATATTGCCATTTGGACCGATACCACGATTTTTTTTCGACCTTAGGCGCTTGGGAAAACCGTCGGTGCGATAGCCCATATGGCATTAGAAAAAGTTTGCAATTTGAATGAGCTACACGATGGTGTAAATTTTGTATCGATCCGACCATTATTAACGGAGTTATTCGAGATACTAGTTTTTCACATATTCGATGACCTTGACCTTAGTTTTGGGTCAAGGTCAAAACAAAACCTCTCGGTTCTGCGCATCATTGATCCCAACCATTTAAAAAAAAAAAAATCTGAAAAATGTTAAAAAATTGCGACCTGTATCGCGAAACAAAAAAATGTTAACAAACATACATACAACTTACAAACCGGGGTGATCGCCATAACTTGGCTTCGAGCCAAGTTAATAAAACTGCATTACGATACGATAATCACATTCATAAGAAGTTTTACAACCGCTAATATGATAATTCGGAGATTGTCAATTTTTTAAAGATCGCAAATCGCAAATTTTAGCTGTTTTCCGATGCCACTATTTTTCGACCTTAGGCGCTTGGAAAAACCGTTGGTTGAATGATCACATATGTCATTAAAAAAGTTTGCAATTGGAATAAGCTACAAAATGGAGTAAACTATGTAACGATCCGACCATTATTAACGGAGTTATACGAGATACTAGTTTTTCACTTATTTGATGACCTTGACCTTAATTTTTGTTGAAGGACAAAACAAATTTCCCCGGTTCTGCGCATCAGTGCCGCCTTACGATTGAAGTAAAAAAAAATTAAAAAAATTGCAGAATCGCTACGTCTATCGCGGATCACAAAAAAAAATTAAAAAACCATAATACATATACACCCATGAAAACCATTATGATTGCAAAGTGATTCATGGGAAATGAAAAATCATAAGGCACAAATCACCATTACGTTATCATCGTTATGATGTCTAGTGGGAACAATCGATAGCCAAGAGTGATAAAGAAGTATTGACTGGTATGGTTTCGTTTGCTGTGTGTTGCAACGATATGCTTAATTTTTGAGGGGGGACATACATTTTGACAGTCAATTGGACTGGTTCGTGTTGCAGCTTGCCGGCTTCTTGCTAAGTGAGCTGGCAGCAGCGGCGACCTTTGTGAGACTATCAACCTTAAACATTCATTCAGAAGCCAAACAACGTTAAGCAATAAAAAATCCGTATCAATCAATAATGAACAAAATTACTATGGATTTATCAGTCATGTTGAGTGTTTAGCTGTTGTTGGCACCTATTATACTTATGATATATATATGACAATACAGATCTGAGTGCTAGGCCGCGTAGCGTAGCGGCATTGTTTTAAACTTCCATGCCAGAGGCCGGTGTTCAAATCCCGTACACGGACATTATTTTTTTTTTGCCGAATTTTCGTGCCACAACAATTATTTCATGTCAATTCATGAGAACACGATTCGTGCTGTCGATGACAACAGCTGAGCAGTTTTTTATGACTATAGAACTGATATTTACGATTTTATTAGCAATCGAAAATTTGACGAAAATTGACTGTGTGAAATTTGTTTTTTCAACTCAACGCGCTTTGAAACCGACGAATATTTTGATAGCATATGTCAACAATCAAAGTTTGGCAATTGTATCAGCTTTCAGAAAATGTTAATTTTGTTACGATCGGACGATAATTAGTGAATTTATTGCGAAATAAATAAGTCGAAAGATTTTGGTTACCAGAAATTTTCGACCTGCTACAATTTTTTTAACAATGCATTATTTACAACTAAGTATATTTAGAAAAAGTTTACAATTACATTACACTTTCAGAATATCTAAACTGTTTCTAAATGTAACTACTAAAGCATGGACTTATTGAGCATTGAACTTGTGTCATTTTTTGAAAACTTTGATGCTTTCGTGACCGGAAGTGACGCCATCGACATTCATGATTTTTTAGGACACGTCTTGGTATGTTGCGGAGAACATGTTAACCAAATTCTATTACCATCGGACATGTATTGACGGTTTTATAGGCGCTCAAACTATTCAGGAAACTTATATTGCCATTTGGACCGATACCACTTTTTTTTCGACCTTAGACGCTTGGGAAAACCGTCGGTGCGATAGCCCATATGGCATTATCAAAAGTTTGCAATTTGAATGAGCTACAAGATGGTGTAAACTTTTTCACGATCCGACCATTATTAACGGAGTTATTCGAGATACTAGTTTTTCACTTATTCGATGACCTTGACTTTAGTTTTGGGTCAAGGTCAAAACAAAACCTCTCGGTTCTGCGCATTATTCATGCCAAGCGATCGACGAAAAAAAAATTGAAAAATATCAAAAATTGCGACCTGTATCGCGAAACAAAAAAATTGTTTACATACATACATAATGACAAACGCGACTGACCAACATAACTTGGCGTTATACGACAACGCCAAGTTAACAAACCGGACCGATCGCCATACACTTGCAGCGTTATGACGCCAAGTTGACGAGATGCCCATGAGAACATGGGTGAACTTGGCTAACAGTGTCGGAAACTTTTGAAAATTTCAATATTGACCCAAAATTGACCATGTTACTCAAGATTTATTGATAAACTATGATTCAGAGGCTGACACAAGGAGAAGCATATTTTCATATTTAATAGTACCGCGGCCTGCCGTACTTGCCGCACCACGCGCATCCCGAGCCAAGAGAGCAGATTCCTTTGTTCAGCGCGAGAGGCATCGAGGCTGTTGTAAACAAGCCAGCGCCGAGCCATCAGAAAGCGAACCCACTGTACTTCAAACTTTACTTTATGAGAGAACTGTCATATATTTTGAGCAGAAAATTTTACACCTGTGTTCAGAAATCATGAATGGGCTTCCCTCGAGCGCACCTGACAAATTTACGATACGACCATTCACGTCGGACGAACGACGCTTTTAGACTTCAGATTTCAGTACCGTTTTTGCTATGATTTTTTTCGAAAATTTTCGTGCCACAACAATTATTTCATCTAATTTCAATAGAACACGATTCGTGCTGTTCGATGACAACATCTGAGCAATTTTTATGACCATTGAACTGATATTTACGATTTTATTAGCAATCGAAAATTTGACGAAAATTGACTGAGTGAAATTTGTTTTTTCAACTCAACGCGCTTTGAAAACGACGAATATTTTGATAGCATATGTCAAATCCAAAGTTTGGCAATTGTTTCAGCTTTCAGAAAATGTTAATTTTGTTACGATCGGACGATAATTAGTGAATTTATTGCGAAATAAATAAGTTGAGAGATTTTGGTTACCAGAAATTTACGACCTGCTACAATTTTTTTAACAATGCATTATTTACAACTAAGTATATTTAGAAAAAGTTTACAATTACATTACACTTTCAGAATATCTAAACTGTTTTTAAATGGAATTCTAAAGCATGGACGTATTGAGCATTGAACTTGTGTCATTTTTTATAAACTTTGATGCTTTCGTGACCGGAAGTGACGTCATCGACATTCATGATTTTTTAGGATACGTCTTGGTATGTCGCTGAGAACATGTGAACCAAATTTTATTACCATCGGACATGTATTGACGGTTTTATAGGCGCTCAAAATATTCATGAAACTTATATTGCCATTTGGACCGATACCACGATTTTTCGACCTTAGGCGCTTGGGAAACCGTCGGTGCGATAGCCCATATGGCATTAGAAAAAAGTTTGCAATTTGAATGAGCTACACGATGGTGTAAATTTTGTAACGATCCGACCATTATTAACGGAGTTATTCGAGATACTAGTTTTTCACATATTCGATGACCTTGACCTTAGTTTTGGGTCAAGGTCAAAACAAAACCTCTCGGTTCTGGCGCATCATTGGATCCCAACCATTTAAAAAAAAAAAATCTGAAAAATGTTAAAAATTGCGACCTGTATCGCGAAAAAAAGTTTGCAAAAAAACACGATGTTAACAAATCACCATACATACAAACTTACAAACCGGGGTGATCGCCATAACTTGGCTTCGAGCCAAGTTAATAAAACTGCATTACGATACGATAATCACATTCATAAGAAGTTTTACAACCGCTAATATGATAATTCGGAGATTGTCAATTTTTTAAAGATCGCAAATCGCAAATTTTAGCTGTTTTCCGATGCCACTATTTTTCGACCTTAGGCGCTTGGAAAAACCGTGGTTGAATGATCACATATGTCATTAAAAAAAGTTTGCAATTGGAATAAGCTACAAAATGGAGTAAACTATGTAACGATCCGACCATTATTAACGGAGTTATACGAGATACTAGTTTTTCACTTATTTGATGACCTTGACCTTAATTTTTGTTGAAGGACAAAACAAATTTCCCCGGTTCTGCGCATCAGTGCCGCCTTACGATTGAAGTAAAAAAAATTAAAAAAATTGCAGAATCGCTACGTCTATCGCGGATCACAAAAAAAATTAAAAAACCATAATACATATACACCCATGAAAACCATTATGATTGCAAAGTGATTCATGGGAAATGAAAAATCATAAGGCACAAATCACCATTACGTTATCATCGTTATGATGTCTAGTGGGAACAATCGATAGCCAAGAGTGATAAAGAAGTATTGACTGGTATGGTTTCGTTTGCTGTGTGTTGCAACGATATGCTTAATTTTTGAGGGGACATACATTTTGACAGTCAATTGGACTGGTTCGTGTTGCAGCTTGCCGGCTTCTTGCTAAGTGAGCTGGCAGCAGCGGCGACCTTTGTGAGACTATCAACCTTAAACATTCATTCAGAAGCCAAACAACGTTAAGCAATAAAAAATCCGTATCAATCAATAATGAACAAAATTACTATGGATTTATCAGTCATGTTGAGTGTTTAGCTGTTGTTGGCACCTATTATACTTATGATATATATAACAATACAGATCTGAGTGCTAGGCCGCGTAGCGTAGCGGCATTGTTTTAAACTTCCATGCCAGAGGCCGGTGTTCAAATCCCGTACACGGACATTATTTTTTGGCCGAATTTTCGTGCCACAACAATTATTTCATGTCAATTCATGAGAACACGATTCGTGCTGTCGATGACAACAGCTGAGCAGTTTTTTATGACTATAGAACTGATATTTACGATTTTATTAGCAATCGAAAATTTGACGAAAATTGACTGTGTGAAATTTGTTTTTTCAACTCAACGCGCTTTGAAACCGACGAATATTTTGATAGCATATGTCCACAATCAAAGTTTGGCAATTGTATCAGCTTTAAGAAAATGTTAATTTTGTTACGATCGGACGATAATTAGTGAATTTATTGCGAAATAAATAAGTCGAAAGATTTTGGTTACCAGAAATTTTCGACCTGCTACAATTTTTTTAACAATGCATTATTTACAACTAAGTATATTTAGAAAAAGTTTACAATTACAATACACTTTCAGAATATCTAAACTGTTTCTAAATGTACTACTAAAGCATGGACTTATTGAGCATTGAACTTGTGTCATTTTTTGAAAACTTTGATGCTTTCGTGACCGGAAGTGACGCCATCGACATTCATGATTTTTTAGGACACGTCTTGGTATGTTGCGGAGAACATGTTAACCAAATTCTATTACCATCGGACATGTATTGACGGTTTTATAGGCGCTCAAACTATTCAGGAAACTTATATTGCAATTTGGACCGATACCACTTTTTTTCGACCTTAGACGCTTGGGAAAACCGTCGGTGCGATAGCCCATATGGCATTATCAAAAGTTTGCAATTTGAATGAGCTACAAGATGGTGTAAACTTTTTCACGATCCGACCATTATTAACGGAGTTATTCGAGATACTAGTTTTTCACTTATTCGATGACCTTGACTTTAGTTTTGGGTCAAGGTCAAAACAAAACCTCTCGGTTCTGCGCATTATTCATGCCAAGCGATCGACGAAAAAAAAATTGAAAAATATCAAAAATTGCGACCTGTATCGCGAAACAAAAAATTGTTTACATACATACATAATGACAAACGCGACTGACCAACATAACTTGGCGTTATGACAACGCCAAGTTAACAAACCGGACCGATCGCCATAACTTGGCGTTATGACGCCAAGTTGACGAGATGCCCATGAGAACATGGGTGAACTTGGCTAACAGTGTCGGAAACTTTTGAAAATTTCAATATTGACCCAAAATTGACCATGTTACTCAAGATTTATTGATAAACTATGATTCAGAGGCTGACACAAGGAGAAGCATATTTTCATATTTAATAGTACCGCGGCCTGCCGTACTTGCCGCACCACGCGCATCCCGAGCCGAGAGCAGATTCCTTTGTTCAGCGCGAGAGGCAGGCTGTTGTAAACAAGCCAGCGCCGAGCCATCAGAAATGACACCCACTGTACTTCAAACTTACTTTATGAGAGAACTGTCATATATTTTGAGCAGAAAATTTTACACCTGTGTTCAGAATTGAATGGGCTTCCCTCGAGCGCAGACAAATTTACGATACGACCATTCACGTCGGACGAACGACGCTATAACTTCAGATTTCAGTACCGTTTTTTGCTATGATTCGTTCGAAACCGGAAGTGACGCAACCGATATCAATAAATTTTGCGGATTAGATTCGCGCTGTTGATGTCAACATCTGATTTAATTTTTATCACCATTGAACTGATATTTACGATTTTATTAGCAATCGAAAATTTGACGAAAATTGACTGAGTGAAATTTTTTTTTTCAACTCAACGCGCTTTGAAAAGGACAAATATATTGATTGCATATGTCAATTATGAAAGTTTGGTAATTCCATCAGCTTTCAGAAAATGTAAATTTTGTTACGATCGGACCATAATTAATGAATCTATTGCGAAATTAATAAGTTTAGAGATTTTGGCTACCAGAAATTTTCGACATGCTACGATTTTTGTTACGATGCATTATTTACAACTAAGTATATTTAGAAAAAGTTTACAATTACATTACACTTTCAGAATATGTTGACTGTATTGATATTTTTATTGTAAAGCATGGACATATTGAGCATTGAACTTGTGTCATTTTTTATAAACTTTGATGCTTTCGTGACGGGAAGTGACGTCATCGACATTCATGAAATCTATGGATCCGACTTAAGCTGTCATGGAGCACATGTGACCCAATTTTTATCATTATCGGACATGTATTGACGGTTTTATAGGCGCTCAAATTATTCATGAAACTTATGTTGTCATTCTGACCGATACCACGATTTTTCGACCTGGGGCGCTTGGGAAAAACCGTTGGTTAAATGGCCCCATATTCATATGAAAAGTTTGCAATTAGAATGAGCTACACGATGATGTAAATTATGTAACGATCCGACCATTATTAACGGAGTTATTTGAGATACTAGTTTTTCACTTATTCGATGACCTTGACCTTAGTTTTAGGTCAAGGTCAAAACAAAACCTCTCGGTTCTGCGCATCAATCACGCCTAACGATTGAAGAAGAAAAAAATGGAAAATTTCAAAAATTGCGACCTGTATCGCGAAACAAAAAAATGTTTACAAACATCCAAACAAACATACATACCGGGCCGATCGCCATAACTTGGCGAGCCAATTTGATAATACAGCTGATAAGCTAGATTTTGGTCAAATAATGACGCTATGATTTCTTCAGTTCTCATGGACTATTGTGTCATCATAATGGTTGTTTTTTCTTTCACGGTTCAGGTATGGAAAGACAAAAAAATAAATTTTCTTCATAATAGCTCTCATTCGAAGCTGCTCCAATATTAAGGTACCGGGCAAAGCAGGACTGCTGTATATCGTCCATCCAACAAGAAATTCCCCAAACAATCTTCCTCATCAGAAACACGTCTACAAAGACTGCCATACTAAGTTTGAACATGATGACAATAAATTAGAGCTGATGGCTGGTTTTCTGGCATGGCTGTTTACATGAAGCCCTTGAGGAAAGTACTGACGATCTCCTTGAGCTTGGCGTCGGAGTCAGGGCTAATCTGACCCTCTGTGCGGATGGTGTCGAGAAGAGCCTTGTGAGAACCTCGAATGTGGGTGAGGAAGTCAACCTCAAACTCTGTAATGCGAGCTGAGTCCAGCTTGTCAAGGTGACCACGGACACCATCGTAAATGACAGCAACCTGGTCCTCCACAGCCATGGGCACATATTGGCCTTTGTGTGTTTGTTTGTTTGTAAACTGTTTTTGGTAGGCGATTCCAGTCGCAATTGTTGATGAAAGTTATAAAAATAATTTAAAAGGTCGAGAACAATGTTGCCAAGAACCCAGGCTCTTTTATATGACCTTGACCTCATACTAAGATCAAGGTTATCGAAAATGTGAGTATATATAAAATCCCGAATAGCTCGTTGGAATCCTTGCGATCTTCATAAAATTTACACAATTTTGTAGCTCAATTCAATTGAAAACTTTTTTCTAAAAATAACACGCGAAAACCAGGGTATTTTTTTACCTTTAACTTAAGTCATGATCATGGAAAGAAATTTTGAACCATCAATATCTCATTTAACAATGGTCAACTTCTTTTTATTTGTATCCTATATTTACCTCATCATTGTATTTAAAGCAGAATGTCTTATTGTATATACCTACCCCATGTTGTAATATCTCACCTAGCAGCACATTCCAGTGTATTCATGTCACGTCCTCTTAAGAGATCACCCTCAACTGAAGAGTTCCGTTTATGTCTTTGTCGATCAACTTTATTTCAGGATCGTTAACCACAAATACTGTTCAAGAAAAGCGTTTAAAGTTAGTAAGCACTAGACCGCTATATTGCGTACCATATGGAGCGACGATTGATATCAGCCGTGTTATACGATGTGTGACAGTTTTGTCATCATCAAACATTTCTAAATATTTCAAGTGAGATCCAATAATTTCATGTAGATATAAACCAAATGATTGTAATAGGGATCACTGTTCGATTGCATCTATAGTTAAGTATGTACATTTTTAGTCTGTGTTTTTGAGGAAGTTATGTATGTCGGCGGGTTAGAGCAGTTGATGGTACTGACCAAAAATATATTGTTTGTGCTGCCTATATACACGCTCTAGTTATAAAATAGATGCAAGTGGCAGCTAAAACAGTCATTCATTACCTCCAAGTGTTTATTCTTCAGCGATGATTCATACAATGGATGGAAACAACATCAACTTTATCGCAGGTAACATGCAATATAAAGCGCTGTATATAGCATGTAATCAATACTCACTACAACACACACATCAGCTGTCATCTATATTGATTATAGCCCAGATAACATATCCTGTACATATCTTTTTCATCGTCATCCACTTGTATGTCCCTCTTTTTTTCCATTTATCCTAGGAGGCGGCTGCTTAATCAGGTCAAACTTATCTATTAACCTTTCTAGGCGCCATATAACACATACGTGTTTGTGTGCCTTAAACCCTATTCTCACTCACTCACTCCTGTACACTCACAATTTGTCAAACAACCTATCATTGAATGCTCAGGTGATAAATATCAAACCAATTTTGTGCGAATATACTCAAATATTGAGTCACTACTTATCCTTCCAAGGGCATGAGGTGGGAGTATTGGCGTGGGGTATTGGCAGATAAAAATGACGATTACACACCCTTAACACTAAATTCCAAAGGTTTGTTTATCTAACATATGAAAACTTATGTTACTAACATGTAATATACAAACCAGAATCATAAACTTTGTTTATTGACCGTTTTCCAGGAACAGCGTTACCATGGCGTCCAAGGGTTTCGCCGGAAAGGCGGGGACATGGTTCTTCCGCATGTCATATGAAAAACAGGACACCTTGTTGAAGATGTCCATACTTACCATGGCAGCTGTATTATGTATGTATCAAGAGTTAATTCTCTATCATATATTGCTTCAATCAATGTACCATTCTCAGCTAAAACCATATGAGTTGTCTCCCTGAACAGTTAACTAATGCTCTTTCTCTCACTTTACGGTACTCTGTTTAGACGACATTGTTATGTGAATCATTAAGGAGTTTGTGTTGTTGATCATTTGTGTACAGCCTTCTCCACCAGGCTGTTCTCGGTGTTGCGCTTTGAGAGCGTCATTCACGAGTTCGATCCCTACTTCAACTACCGGACGACACGTTTTCTAGCAGAAGAGGGTTTCTACAACTTCCACAACTGGTTTGATGATCGTGCGTGGTATCCCCTTGGTCGTATTATCGGAGGCACCATCTATCCAGGTGGGCAACAGAATTGTATAATTTGTTGTTAAATGTTGGAACTATATAACTTTACCGAGCAATGAAAATGACAGCATATCCAGGGACCATTTATGATCACATCTCTTTTGTTGCAATATCACCTTGGGTGTATGCTGTTTGTTCCTACACTAATATTACCTTGTAGATGTTCTCTTGCTCCCTACAAAGTAAGATGCAAGTAGAAATTTATCAAATATACTGCACTTATATCACCCGAGCATGTTTCTGCAGGGTTGATGGTGACTTCAGCAGCATTGTACCATCTCCTTCACTTCCTCAACATCACCATTGAGATCCGTAACGTCTGCGTGTTTCTGGCTCCTCTCTTCTCCAGCTTCACCACCATTATCACCTACATCCTCACCAAAGAGCTCAAGGTCAGTCAGAGGTCATCACTGCTTTCACAGTGTATTAAATATAGCGGCTAGGGATGTGTTCTGAAGATATATTCTGCCCAAGAGTTTGTATTAGCGGTGTTGTAGCTGTGAATTAATATCACATTCAGTCGTTGTCTCAAACTCTGATTCACTTTGTCACCTCCATCAACTGCAGCTGCTTTTTGCTTATTTATCAATGAATAAATTTTTTTGTATGAGAAACATATCTATATCTCTGAAGCTTGCTTAATTCATTCGGTATTTATTGAATAATCATTGTTTTCTTACAGGATGCTGGTGCAGGTCTTGTGGCAGCAGCCATGATATCTGTTGTTCCTGGTTACATCTCCCGTTCCGTGGCGGGTTCCTATGACAACGAGGGCATCGCTATCTTCTGCATGCTCTTCACTTATGCCATGTGGATCAAGTCAGTGAAGACAGGCTCTCTGTTCTGGTCTGTTATCTGTGCTCTCGCATACTTCTATATGGTGAGTTGAGTGTTGTGTATAGAACCATTATTTCGCTTTGAGTGATCGTGTTCAATTCGTTAGCGAGTAGGTTTCGATTCTGTTGTAATGTGGTGCAATATGGGTAATGGGCTTACAATTGCCTCGTCTATTCTCTTGCATCAGTCTTTTCATCAACATATTACAGAAATTCATTTTGAAAACAATACAACCTTTTTTTAATCTGCAATTTCACTACCCTTCATGTTCAGAACTTCATTGGAGTCATAGTTGTGAAAGTAAAGTGTGGGTATTATTTATATTCAGGTATCGTCCTGGGGAGGCTATGTCTTCCTTATCAATTTGATTCCTCTTCACGCTCTTGTCCTTATGCTGACGGGACGATTCTCTCATCGGATATACGTAGCATACTCCACAGTACGTCGCTGTCATCTTGCCTGATTCGCTGCAGATAACTTCCTATCAAATACTGAGTGCTTGGATTACCACAGTTCTGTTCATGTATATTGTGCATGTTGTCAAATCATTTTGTGTGTAATGAGCTCACAAAAAAATGTGACTTTTGAGAGTCACTTTGTGAACGTGGTTCATTTGAATCATGGAACTAGGGCTGTTCGTGATGTTGAATCTTGTTTGTTTGCAGGTGTACTGTCTAGGAACAATCTTGTCCATGCAGATTTCCTTTGTCGGATTCCAGCCTGTTCAGTCCAGCGAACACATGGCTGTTAGTGATGATAAATACTCCTTATTTTTCCTATTATTTTAGTTCTTTAGCTTATCTCTTATATTGTCTTGTATACATCAATGTCTATAAGATACAGTCTAGGGAATTATTTGTTAGCTTGGAGAACAATCTAGAAAATATTTTTGCATATATAATATGACAGCCATCATAACGGTCATTTCAGCGTAATAGATAGCTCATACGTCTCTCAGGTTATTTCACCATGTTGTTAAGATATCTTAATATTTTTTTTGATTATGACTGTATCAGGCATTGGGTGTATTCGGCCTCTGTCAGATATTTGCCTTCATGGAATATGTTAAGTCTAAGATGTCCAGCGATCAGTTCTCCATCCTCTTCCGTAGCATTGCACTAGTGGCTGGCATTGCTAGCCTGGCAGCTTTTGGGATAGCTACTGCACTTGGAAGTATCCTTGATTCCCACCAAAAAAATACAAGAGGCCCATGGGAACATGTGGGAACTTGGCGAACTGCATCTAATTAATTGGAGAGATTTTCAGAATGGGGCCTTAATTGACCAAAATGAAATTTTCCTGATGCAGTTGGTAAAGTTCCCCCATGTACCATTGGGCCTCTAGGTGATGTAGCGCGGGAGGCGCTGCAATTTGACCTGATTCCCGCAGCCAGCCGCTTCTCTCAAGCCGCGCGCTTGGCCGCTCGGGATTCCTTTGTTCTGCGCGACAGGGCGGCTGCAGTGAAGAGCCAGCAGAATTGACACCCACTGTACTTCAAACTTACTTTGTGAGAAAACTGTTGTTCAGAATTGAATGGGCTTCCTTCTCGAGCAAACCAATTCACGATACGACCATTCACGACAGAGAAACGACGCGATAACAGATTTCAGTCGAATTATAACTTTGATTCGTTCGTGACCGGAAATGACGTCAGTGACTTCCCTAAAAGAATTATAATTCGGTTGACGCTCTCCATGGTAACATTCGAACCAAGTTTTATGATCCTCGAACGAATATTGTCGATTTTATAAGCGATCGAAAAAAAATTATCAATTTTAGCTGTTTTCCGAACTTTTACCGGCGATTCGTGAGAAAACTACGCATAATTCCTGCTGTTACAATGCGTACGAAATGTTACTCGAAAAGTAACCTTCAAATTCATGTTTAAATTTTCAAAATCGACCCAGTAGTATTAAACATATTGGGGTGTTAATGCATTTGGGGGTCACTTTTTAACTTTAAGCTCAGTTTGTGAGAAAACTATAAGACATAAACAATTAGATGAATAAGTTTCAAGTCCGGAAGTGTATGGGCTACCTTTAGGTGCAAACATTTTTACGATACGACCATTAACGACGGAGTAATGACGCAATAACTTTCGATTGCCCAGCTAAATAACGTTGTTTTGCTCGTAACCGGAAGTGACGTCATCGACATAAAAAAAACACTTATCTTCTGATAGCCAGTGATTCTGTGAACATTCGACCCAATTTTCATGACCATCCATCGAATATTGTTGAAGTTATAAGCGATGGAAAAATGTGGTAAAACACTACCACAAATTTTCGAGTGGGGGCTACGGGGCGAAATATGCATATTTTTTCATGATATTTGATATGGAAAGTTGGCGAATAAATCAGGCTACAAGGAACTGTAAACTTTTTTAAAAATCACACCATAGGTTAAGATGATATGAAGGATTGAAAAATTCACAATGTGACCTTGACCTTAATATGAGGTCAAGGCCAAAACAAAACCTCTCGGTTCTGCGCATCATTGGTCCCAACCATTTAAAAAAAAAAATCTGAAAAATTTCAAAAATTGCGACCTGTATCGCGAAACAAAAAAAGTGTTACAAACATCCGGACATACATACATACATACATACATACATACATACATACATACATACATACATACATACATACATACAAACATACAAACCGGACCGATCGCCATAACTTGGCGTTCCGAAAACGCCAAGTTAACGAGATGCCCATGAGGACATGGGTGAACTTGGCTAACAGTGTCGGAAACTTTTTAAAATTTCAATATTGACCCAAAATTGACCAAGTTATTCTAGATTTATCGATAAACTATGATTCAGAGGCTGACACAAGGAAAAGCATATTTTCATATTTAATAGTACCGCGGCCTGCCGTACTTGCCGCGCCACGCGCCCCGCTTACCCCGAGCGAGAGCAGATTCCTTTGTTCAGCGCGAGAGGCAGGCTGTTGCAAACAAGCCAGCGCCGAGCCATCAGAAATGACACCCACTGTACTTCAAATTTACTTTATGAGAGAACTGTCATATATTTTTAGCAGAAAATTTTACGCATATGCTCAGAATTGAATGGGCTTCCTTCGAGCGCAGACAAATTCACGATACGACCATTCACGACGGACGAACGACGCTATAACTTCAGATTTCAGTACCGTTTTTGCTTTGATTCGTTCGAAACCGGAAGTGACGCAACCGATATCAATAAATTTTGCGGATTAGATTCGCGCTGTTCATGTCAACATCTGATTTAATTTTTATCACCATTAAACTGATATTTACGATTTTATTAGCAATCGAAAATTTTACGAAAATTGACTGAGTGAAATTTGCTTTTTCAAACTCAACGCGCTTTGAAATGGACAAATATATTGATTTCATATGTCAATTATGAAAGTTTGGTAATTCCATCAGCTTTCAGAAAATGTAAATTTTGTTACGATCGGACCATAATTAATGAATCTATTGCGAAATTAATAAGTTTTAGAGATTTTGGCTACCAGAAATTTTCGACCTGCTACGATTTTTTTTACGATGCATTATTTACAACTAAGTATATTTAGAAAAAGTTTACAATTACATTACACTTTCAGAATATGTTGACTGTATTAAAATTTAATTGTAAAGCATGGACATATTGAGCATTGAACTTGTGTCATTTTTTATAAACTTTGATGGTTTCGTGACCGGAAGTGACGTCATCGACATTCATGAAATCTATGGATCCGACTTAAGCTGTCATGGAGCACATGTGACCCAATTTTTATCATTATCGGACATGTATTGACGGTTTTATAAGCGCTAAAAATATTCATGAAACTTATGTTTTCATTCTGACCGATACCACGATTTTTCGACCTTAGACGCTTGGGAAAACCGTCGGTGCGATTGCCCCATATGAAATTAGAAAAAGTTTGCAATTAGAATAAGCTACACGATGGTGTAAATTATGTAATCATCCGACCATTATGAACGGAGTTATTCGAGGTACTAGTTTTTCACTTATTCGATGACCTTGACCTTAGTTTTGGATCAAGGTCAAAACAAAACCTCTCGGTTCTGTGCATCAATCACGCCTAACGATTGAAGAAGAAAAAAATGGAAAATTTCAAAAATTGCGACCTGTATCGCGAAACAAAAAAAATGTTAACTAACAAACATACATACATCCAAACATACAAACCGGACCGATCGCCATAACTTGGCTCTGAGCCAAGTTAAAAATAGGCCCATGGGGACATGGGGGAACTTGGCGAACTGTGATAGGAAAATTTCAGAATCGGGCCATAATTGGCCAAAATCGGCCAAAAATTATCTAAGTTATCATGGATTATAATTTTTTGTGGACGAATGGGGAAACTTTCAATTTGTTCGAGTTAACAATTGAGATAGGCTTCCATAATATGGATTTTAATCAAATATATACAATAAGATGAATTAGCTGGCCGATTTTGAAATTTTCCTGATGCAGTTCGCCAAGTTACCCCATGTTCCCTTAGGCCTCTTGCTTGTGTAGCGCGAGAGGCACTGCGACTTGACCTGATTCTCGCAGGTGGCCGCGCCCAGCGCATTCTTAACTTGGCTCAGAGCCAAGTTATGGCGATCACCCCGGTTTGTGTGTTTGTATGTTTGGATGTTTGTTAACTTGTTTTTGTCATTCCTTTGTTCTGCGCGACAAGGCGGCTGCAGCGAAGTGCCAGCAGAAATGACACCCACTGTACTACAAACTTACTTTGTGAGAAAACTTTTGAGTATTAAGAGCAGAAAATTATACACTTTGTTCAGAATTGAATGGGCTTCCTTCTCGAGCAAACCAATTCAAAATACGACCATTCGCGACAGAGAAACGACGCGATAACTTCAGATTTTAGTCGAATTTTAACTTTCACTCGTTCGTGACCGGAAATGACATCAGCGACTTCCCCAAAAGAATCATCATTCGGTACACGCTCTCCATGGTAACATTTTACCCATGTTTTGTGACCCTCGAACGAATATTGTCGATTTTACAAGTGATCGAAAAAAAATTGCCAATTTTAGCTGTTTTCCGAACTTTTACCTGCGATTCGTGAGAAAACTACGCAAAATTCCTGCTGCTATACTGGGCACGAAATGTTACTCGAAAAGTAACCTTCAAATGCATGTTTAAATTTTCAAAATCGACCCAGTAGTATTAAACATATTGGGGTGTTAATGCATTTGGGGGGGTCACTTTTTAACTTTAAGCTCAGTTTGTGAGAAAACTATAAGACATAAACAATTAGATGAATAAGTTTCAAGTTCGGAAGTGTATGGGCTAACCTCAGGTGCAAACATTTTTACGATACGACCATTAACGACGGAGTAATGACGCGATAAATTCGGATTGCACAGCTAAATAACGTTGTTTTGCTCGTAACCGGAAGTGACGTCATCGACATAAAAAAAAACACTTATCTTCCGATAGCCAGTGCTTCTGTGAACATTCGACCCAATTTTTATGACCATCCATCGAATATTGTTGAAGTTATACGCGATGGAAAAATGTGGTAAAACACTACCGCAAATTTTCGAGTGGGGGCTACGGGGCGAACTATGCATATTTTTTCATAATATTTGGTATGAAAAGTTGGCCAATAAATCAGGCTACAAGGAACTATAAACTTTTTTAAAATCGCACTGTAGGTAAAGGTGGTATCAAGGATTGAAAAATTTGAAGCGTGACCTTGACCTTATTATGGGGTCAAGGTCAAAACAAAACCTCTCGGTTCTACACATTAATTGCCCCATTAGTTTCCCAAAAAAAATTCTGAAAAATTGTCAAAATTGCGACCTGTATCGCGAAACAAAAATATGTTAACATACAAACATCCAAACATCCAAACCGGGCTGATCGCCATAACTTGGCGAAAGCATTCGCCAAGTTGACAAGATGCCCATGAAACCATGGGGGAACTTGGCCTTTTAAAAATGATAATTACCAAAAAAACCATAATTTATATACACCCAGGTATCATGAAAACCATTATGATTACAAAGTGATTCATGGGAAATGAAAAATCATAAGGCACAAATCATCATTACGTTATCATCGTTATGATGTTTAGTGGGAACCATCGATAGCCAAGAGTGATAAAAAAGTATTGAATAGCATGGTTTCGTTTGCTGTGTGTTGCATCGATATGCTAAATATTTGAGGGGACATACATTTTGACAGTCAATTGGACTGGTTCGTGTTGCAGCTTGCCGGCTTCACGTAAAGCGAGCTGGCAGCAGCGGCGGCGACCTTGTGAGACTATCAACCTTAATCATTCATTCAGAAGCCAAATAACGTCAAGCAATAAAACATCCGTATCAATCAATAATGAACAAAATTACTATGGGTTTATCAATCATGTTGAGTGTTTAGCTGTTGTTCGCACCTATTATAGTTATGATATATATATGACAATTCAGATCGGTATGCTAGGTGGCGTGGCGGCATTGTTTTGGACTTCCATGCCAGAGGCCGGTGTTCAAATCCCGTACACGGACATAATTTTTTTGCCGAATTTTCGTGCCACAACAATTATTTCATCTCAATTCATGAGAACACGATTCGTGCTGTCGATGACAACAGCTGAGCAGTTTTTTATGACTATAGAACTGATATTTACGATTTTATTAGCAATCGAAAATTGGACGAAAATTGACTGAGTGAAATTTGTTTTTTTTTTCACTCAACGCGCTTTGAAACCGACGAATATTTTGATAGCATATGTCAACAATCAAATTTTGGCAATTGTATCAGCTTTCAGAAAATGTTAATTTTGTTACGATCGGACGATAATTAGTGAATTTATTACGAAATAAAAAAGTTTAGAGATTTTGGTTACCAGAAATTTTCGACCTGCTACAATTTTTTTAACAATGCATTATTTACAACTAAGTATATTTAGAAAAAGTTTACAATTACATTACACTTTCAGAATATCTAAACTGTTTTAAATGGAATTCGAAAGCATGGACGCATTGAGCATTGAACTTGTGTCATTTTTTGAAAACTTTGATGCTTTCGTGACCGGAAGTGACGTCATCGACATTCATGATTTTTTTAGGACACGTCTTGGTATGTTGCGGAGAACATGTGAACCAAATTTTATTACCATCGGACATGTATTGACGGTTTTTATAGGCGCTCAAAATATTCATGAAACTTATATTGCCATTTGGACCGATACCACGATTTTTCGACCTTAGGCGCTTGGGAAAACCGTCGGT
>CM067344.1:608251-642839 GCA_034190875.2 Urechis unicinctus | reverse complement strand
AACGGGGAGGTGATAAATGAACAACATACGGAAACCTAAAACAACATTTGGAATAAGAAAAATGTTAGATAAACATTGGAAATATAAAACATAGACCACATGTGTCCCCATCTGTGCCATTATCTTCATGGTGACTTTATCACCATCTTCATGGCAACAGCGCATTCTATGTTATGGCAACTGCAGCTTTACCTCAATCTACATTGCAACGTTACCCCATCATAATTGTAACTGTCTTAAAAACAAATATTTGCATTGGTACGTTGGCATATCGCGGTTCACCTAAGAAAGTGGCTTGGTGTAAAGATTATCTGTTTGATTTAATGAATTCTTTTGAAATCTCATGACATTAGGTTGAATGCGCTGACAAGTGTGGGCAAAGCGAAAAGATAAGAATATAGATAAAGTTAAAGATAAAGTACTAACCTGATTTAAGAGTTTGTCCACGCTCTTGGACTGCAATGTCTGGTAGATGTGGTGGCTGAATTTGGTCATATGTGTCTTAGGCCCGTCAATGAAATATTCCCGAATAAGCGTCACTAAATCCGAGTGATCCGCGTGGACCTTTGCCTCCACAAAGCCCTGCCTGAGCTGCTGAACATCAGGGTCGACCTGCATGTAATCCTCAACTCTTCGTTTACTATTTTTATAATTTGCTTGATTGCGTGTTCCAGATAAGAGAACTTTATCCCGAGAACTACTATCTCCTATTTGCTTAGACAGAATTGACACAACAGTGTGCTGGAAATTTTTCGTGGAATATTTTATTCCAAAAAGAATCAATATGGCGCTGACGACGACAACAGACAGTAAGACAAGATACGAGGCCTGTTTCATTGTTGACGGTGTTAATGACTTGCAACGCCCCTGAAACCGATTATGCTATTACGGCGGTTGGTCGTGCTGTTGTGCTCCCGCACACTGGGATTTGTTGATTTTAAAACAGTAGATTTGGCGAAATGTGGATTCCGAACTGGGCTGTGCCTGGCCGTCGTCATCTGCAATGGCCTGCAGTCACTTGAAGCTTGACGCTTTGCAAGATCAATAAGCTTGAATTGGTCTGGCTTCTTTTGAAGCTGCACATTTCAATGTTAAAGCTCATTGATCGCCCCTATATGGTGCACGACCGCACTTCTGCGGCTGTAGGGGGATGACGTGTGTGTGTGTGTGCGTGCGTGCGTAATGAGAAATATCAGACCGTTGTGCAAAAGAAATTTAATGACAAATTAATGTTACATCCTGCGCTGGCACAAACATGTGGGAGAAATAAAAACATCGCGCCGATATGATATTTCACCTATTTGCAATTTGTGAGCTTCATTCGCTAGCCAACAGTGTAGACCAAACGTTTATTAGATCGTGGTAAAAGCGATACCGCGAGGCAGACATTTCAGAATGATGCTTCAATCGACCGTGCACAATGTATGCCAGCCTTCTAGTTTTCATTATTCCTACAAACCTCGAACATATCGTGTATCATTTTAGAGAAAGTATACGATCGACATGGATTGGGACCTTGTTGTGCGAGGAGGCGAAGCTGGTCGTAACTCCATTCATCATCGCTTAAGTATTATGGCGTTGATTAAACCTCATGCGTCATAACAAGCGTTATCAAACAGAACAGTATTTTTTTTTATTGTAGCTGAGCGGCCTGCGCGCTGCGTCGCTGTTAGTTTTTAAATGAGCTGATTATACTGGCTTGACTAATTCCTTGTATCCGGCCTGGGAGGCGCATGGACGTGCTGGCGGGTGGACGGGTAGACGGGACATAGGGGGAAATTCCAGCCCGTCCATATTTACGACTTACCCGTCCAATGGTCTCTGGCTAAGACCCTGAGCGCAATCCCAGCTGCTCGAATCAAATGATACACTGTAGTTTTCAACTTGTCTGTTGATAAATAGTTGTATATTGTTCTAAACAGTACATGTCAAAATTCAACTTCATGTTAAAGAGTTAGGTGTCGTTTTACCAACTAATGTGATCTTCATTGAAACGAGTGAATACCAAATCGCCATCTCCATCAGGCACCCAGAAACGCTGTAACCGTTTGGTTTCTACGGGTGTGCAAAGTCTAAACCTTTCGATAGTATCACCGTAAAAAAGCTCTCCCGTTTCGCTTGCAGGTGGCCCTTCTCATTTTACGCTGAAGACAATTACAGCGGTTGATGCAGCCGTATAACCAAATACTGTCTTTAGACGCACTGATGTAAACATGCTACAGGGGATAAGCGTTTGAACCCAAACATTCCCTTGAACTGGTCAAACCTCCTTCAACAGTCAGCAAACGACGTATAGGACTGCAAACAAGGTACATTTGATCGCTCTTGTGGTTGCTGTGAGGCAATGCCGGCCACCGAAGAGTGTTTGACATGAACACAATCATGCGAGATATTGCCTACCTCACAATAATGATGAGAATCCAGCTGGGTGAATATAACGACATAACCTCTGGTACATTGTCCAAGCCTATCGCTCGCAGGTATGTTACAGTGGTTGTATATAACATCAAATCACCTTACATGAAAAGCATAAGATGCCTGTTTGAATGAAGGCTTTCGATTCAAATGGTGCGGTGACGATATCTTCTCTCTCAAATAATAACTACACTGAGGTGCATTTGATCTTTGTATATCAACAAGTAGGAATCAGTTACTAAACCATGTTAATTATACTTCAAACAGAGATGAACAATTGCTTATAATAAAAAAAACTGCTCAGGTATAGACAAATAAGTCATTCCACTTGTGTTCGTTGTAACAGTTATTTGTCATCTCACTATTCAACAAATCAGCCCATGAAGATACCAAATCATATATACGTAAATACAAAGAAATATTTTGTACTGATGCAATATAATTGTCTTGTACAAGAACAGTCACATCCTGCTGACGTTTTGCAGTATTATAAAGTTAAATGATCAACAATCTCGAATTATTGCATGGTAATTCAACATGTTTAACTATCGAGAATGAGACAAATACCGGAGCACACTTGCGCGAATTTTGGGCCACAAAGTGGGCACGTGACAAAGAACGACGACAATCTAATTACAATTTATTGTAGAGTATTCAAAGAACATAAGACAATTGCATTGTTCGGGTTTCATTAATTCCAAACATCGCCATTTGAATCAGTCACTCGAAGAAATTTACGCCCAACTCGAGTTATATCGATACGGTTGCCTGTCTGTGATGGATTATTATCGAACGTGGCATTTATTGTTTCAAATCGTCAAACGATGGAATCCTTCATTTGTATTATGAATAACTTCTTATACTCCAAGTGGTTATTTTGGTCGTAGTAAAACGGAACTGATGTGGGACGAGTTTGCGGGGTGGATTATTGTGAAAGCTTCAAGTTTGTTTACTATTTTGATCGGAATCGGTGAAGGATGCAAACTCTGTCGCTTTGGTAAGATAGATTGATCGGCAGTATATTTTCATATTTTCTGAATATTAATAAGCTATTTAGGCATTGTTTGTTATTAAAGATATAACTTATTTCCCTTCAAATAAATAATCATAAATCATCTTTGCTTGGACTTGAGCGATAATCCAATCATCTCATGAATTTAGCCATTATAGATATCATAACGCGAGGTGCTTTATGATTGTGCTTAGTACACTTTTCAATATCTTGCCTCTGCTTTGAGCCACATTAAAATTGTTAGATGAAAACATCTCTACATGAAAGAGCATTTTAGTACAAAATTCATATGATTTAAAGTTGTTATCAAACACAGGTGTATATTGTCATAATGGAAGTGCACTGGGTTTGTTAATTAGTAACTTTATGCGGTGTGTCACATAGAAACCACCCCCATCCTTAATCTATGCATCAATATCCAATTAATTTGGTAGATATCATAACGCGATGTGCTCTATGATTATGCTTAGTACACTTTTCAATATCTTGCCTCTGCACCACCCCACATCCCCCCGACAAAAACAACACAAACATATGAGTAAATTCATTGTATCTCATTAAAATTATACATGAAGATAGGTATACTCATGATGTTTCAATTTCCATGGTATTGCTTGGTTTTGTTACATAATTCTATGGTAAGGGATAACAGACACTTTTCATGTCTTATATTTAGATTATCATAGTGAAATTATACCCAAAGAGGATTCTAATAAGGGATAACAGACACTTTTCAAACACCATTATACAATGTGGTGTTCTAATGGCATTAGAACACCACATTGTATAATGGTGTTACATTTTAATAATCTCGCAACATACATGCATACAAATGGATTATTGATGCTGCTACACCATCAATCCTCGCCATTCAATAAAACATTCAATTGTTTGTGTACCATGCTAGATCTTTGTCCCAGCCGCATGGGTTTCGCAGCCCGGTCAGGGCAACATGTTTGTGCCAAGTGGGTGCTGGCACCTAAGGGGAGCTTTCCAAGCATCACAATCATCCTCATCCATCACTG
Source organism: Urechis unicinctus (assembly GCA_034190875.2). Taxonomy (NCBI): domain Eukaryota; kingdom Metazoa; phylum Annelida; class Polychaeta; order Xenopneusta; family Urechidae; genus Urechis; species Urechis unicinctus. Next base: position 638,387 of record CM067344.1, on the reverse strand, counting down.
TCGCGATATCACTGTGTTGTTGAAAGTGAGGTTAAACCCCAATATTACCATTGTCAATACTGTGGAAGTGGCTCATCAGCATGTAACACAGGCTGTTTAGGTGACTCAAGTACTGATCTGTTGTGTTGTACAATTCAAATTGGAGTTTTGATAATGTACAACCTGTTGTTGTCAGACTTGATGACTGGCAGAACAATCTAAAACTTGTATCCATACATGGTCACCTATCCATAGTGGCTTGAGTTGTAGGTTACTTGGTAGGTGTTTTCTGCTTGTGATGAGCATGTTTGTTGACAGAATCCACAGTACTTGTTCATCTGTTGGTCATTCTGCCTCATACAGCTGCTGTGTGTTTTTATGATGTCTCTGCTTGGTGTGTTATTTTTAGACAACATCAAGTCTTCCTTCATCTGAAGAGATTGGCTGGACAGAGAATCACCTCCACATAATTTTATTCTGAGTCAGATACTCTATTTGTGTCTCATGTTTACAGTTTTCCACATTGAGGTACAGTTGTTGACTTGATGTGACTATTGATTGACATGGCTGGTGAACTCCATTGATTGTGTTCCTATTTTAACAAATATTCTCGCATTGTTGACTCTGCTCTTGAACAGAGCTCATAATACCATTGATCAGCCATCCGTCTGCCCATCTGTTTGTAAATGTTGGTGGCAGGTTTTCTTGTAAAACAAAGTACTCTCCCCAAATTACACATGGACCCCTCTTATGTTGATGGCTAATTTCAATCCAAAATCCAGCCCAGCATGACATTTGACCCTTAAGTTATTGGATAAGAATATATGCATAATCTCTTGCGATCTGATAACCCAATGGAGAATAATTTTTGATGACCTGTTTCGATATAACTGTCTAAAATCACACATCAACCACCTCAGATGTTTATGTTTCCTTGCAATCTTAACACCTACCCTGCATGACATTTCACCTCGGAGGTATTGTAGTATGAATTATGAACAGATTGCTGAGAAATCCCCTGTTCAGTGTTTCCTCAATTGGGAGTGGAATCTGCTGAGGAATCGGGTCAGAATATAAAGTCTGTTTGGACCTTGAATTAGAGAGGTTATCAACACTCTCTGACCTTTGACCCCTTAGTTATTGTTAATTATCTTGTTTGATATAAACCCAATTGGTGATAAAAAGTGCGTCAATAGCATGACACTTGTGGAAAGTCGTTTACTCGTGGAAGTGATCTAACCAGGCATATGACAACGCATACTGGTGCAAAACCTTACAAATGTGCCACTTGTTGAAAGTCCTTTGCTCAAGGAAGTCATCTGACACAACATATGAAAAGGCATGTTGGTGAAAAATCGTACGAATGTGACACTTGTGGAAAGTCGTTCATTAATAGTAAAAGTCATATTTGGCATATCGGGACCCATTCTAGTAAGGTGACGTTAATATATATGCGCTCAAATGTATCTACGACATTCATTTGTATTACATGTATGATTCCCTGTGAATAAAAGTTATTGTTATTATTCCACGCATGACTACTGTCTTGGGCTCCACGAATGTAATATTTTAAGGTATCTTCTCAGTATCCTATAGTGCAATGTTACGCGCGCTTTTCATATATTTATTGCTGGGGTGTTCTGTTTGGGATGCCATGGTATGAAATTGTGTCATGATGTGTCGCGGGACCGTGTTCCATGCCATTGGCATTACTGGGAAGAAGATTCTATTGTCTCAAATGGAGTAGTTAGGGGAAAACTAAAAGTGTGTACATTTTCAAGGGAAGAATAAATCAAATATTTAATCAGAGAAAGCCAAAAACAGAATTGCAAGAGAAAGTAACCGCGCAGGGTGCCGTGCTTATGAAGGAATTAGTTGGAGTTGCTAATTTCCTGTTCTGTAGCTTAGGATTAACACGAATGAAAACGCTAATATTCTTTTAATGCTATTTAAAAAATATCATAAAACTATAGGCTAGCATTTCATCATCTGTCCTTGAGATCGATATAACGTTATACAAGATAGAAATGGTTGAATTTGTTGACCGAGTCGCTTACGTGACTATGTCATGTCGACGCCAAAGACAATCATAAATGGAAGTCGTAATTTAGTCCACCTGCTCAGACATACCATAACGTGGCAAAGAGACAGATATTAACTCATAGAGCGCCACGACCACGCTACATGAATGTAATACAATAATAACATAACATTAGGCAATGGGTGAGATACATTGCCGATGGTTTACTGTTATCGCACGGTTGGCAATTTGTTGGCATGCTACTTAAGTTGTTTCACTAGTGACGTGGTTTTGTAGTTGAATGTGATCGCTGTACTATTCACACAAATAAAATAACAGATACATTGGTCAGATTATGATGCAGCGTACGTCATTATTTGCCGTCTGTTGAATACATATTTTACATGCCACACCAAGACGAGTATTACTGTAAAGGTTTATTACCAAATACAGTATCGCATTTAACTTAATGTACCAATAATACATATAGTTGAGAAATGTGAAGATGGGTGTGGGTCAAGAGCAGGTGTACCATGCCTGAATTCCATGTACGACACACAGAGAGCATTGCTTTAAGAATGATGATAACGAATGAGGCACCTGCCAATGTTCCTCTGCATTATCATGTTTACCTGTCACTTGCTCTTACTACATGCAATGTGAATATGGCTGGAGTAAAGATGACATATGGTGTAACATCTGTCCTTCACACAACAAGTTGCTGTTAAGTCATCCTTGCAGACCAGTAAATTTCAGATTGTACTGTGTACAAGGCTGTGTACAGATACCTTAACCGTTGAGCGGGCACTTGCAAACTTTCTCAACTAAAATCCAGTACATTAACATTATAAATGACGTTGATTCAAGTCGTTGGATGGAGAATCATCTCCAAACGAAGAAACAAAACCGAAGATGCTATGATAGTGCATGGTATATACTCATCATGACTGGGTGAGCTTGTAAGCACGGTAAGAAATTCGAGCGAGGGGTATGTCATTTATGGTATTCATGTTTGTTGACATTCATCTTGCTGCTTATGCGTGCTTTTGGTCTTAACGTGTTTTTCTGGTATGGTTGCGAGTCATAATGGTTGCACAATATCATAATGTCTGTGATCTTTCCGCGTGGTTTTGATTGTAGGCTTTTCATTTGATCGATGTGGCTAATGGCTAACCGCCATACATGGCAGTCATGACGTTTTAATTGCTCATCGAGTCAGAGGGGCGATTAACACTCCCTCTAACTAATCTGACGATATCTTGTACACTATATCATAATTTCCCTATTCAACCCTCCATTGGTTTTCTAATTTTCTACCTTGTTGTAGACACCTTACCTACAGCTGTCACGAGGGCGCATGCAAACCTAACCGTAATATGCATTGAATATACACATTTAATATCCATAAAAATCATACATATTTAACAATATCTTTTCTTAGTTAAACCACATTTCAATTGCGGTATCTTAATGGAATATATCAAGCAAAAGTTCAATCATCCTACATTCAGGAGTCTTTAATGCACAGATGAATCATTTCACATGGCTTACATTGGTTTCAATATGCAAAGATATTTGAACATATAATCGAATAATGAATAACATTTTGGTATGCATTGTAATACTGTGTGTCTGGACGTGTCGCGGGTGCCAACACAGACACCCCATAGTCCGTTTGGATCGACAATAATCTAGCCCCCGTATTTGCTGAATTTGCTGCGAAAGCAAAATGACGACAATTATCAAGCCGATAAGACTGGGCATCCGACATGTTGGCGGTGTATGTTTGCTTTGCAATGGCGGTCAGCTCGCTTGTTGCTTTTGTCAGTATGACCATGCAATTACATCCACCTCTGAATTTCCTTTGGGTATATAGGAGTACGGCTTGTGTCTGGTGTGATGGTAGAACATGTACATTTGAGATGTCAAATATGTGTGCGTTACGATGGGCGCAATGGTGTCGAGCTTGCTGTCACGAATAGATAGAAATGATGGATGACTGAATTGTTGGTTTTCATGAATCCGACACTTGTTCCACAAATGAGGCAGTCAAATGCAACTTGTCAGACAGTTCAGCTCCGACCCATATAATAGCAGTGACAATCATTACTACTTTATACCTTTCTAGAAGGATTATGTATTTTTAGACATCTGCTGACATGGCAGTGTTCATCGTATGTAAATGTGTGCAGTCGGATATAAGGTGATGACACCAGCAGGTGATAACAGTGTCGTATTGGGGAAAGCATGATACATATATCCTATTTTGGCATTTGTTCTCGGATGTAGATGCATATTATTATAAATTATAATATAATCTTATTGGTCCTATGCTCCTGTATAAGTTATGTCTTCAAATTCTAAATGTTAATTAGCAGAGATGTAGCCCCCTCATACGGACTTGTTACTAAGCAGTGTCTAAGTTACGAGTTACGTGATGACATCAATATCAACTATTACGCTATAACGCATTCCTCCGGCAAACAACGACAGACAACTAGTGTGACTTCTTCTGGCGGTCGATAATCCACCTTCTGCGGCGCACTCACTTCTGCGTAACAGACATAGTTGCAGAGATTTATTACCGCTTTGTATTATATTCACCCATAAGAGTTCTAATGATCGCGCAGGGTAATTTGTTTCTCTTCTAAGATGTGGTATATTGATCCCCTTTTGTTCACTTTGGTTGGTGTAGATATGGTCCATATTTCCCCAGAATATACCATGATTTTTGTTGCTGGAAATTATTCTACCTGCTCGTCGGTCTAATTTTTGCGTAATGATATCAACAACTTTAATAAGTGGGGATTGGATGAAAGCTACATTTTGTAACCTGAGTGGAAGTATACACACCAAAAAGCGATGTAGTCTTAGAGAGCGTAATGATTTACAGCTATCATTCGCGTTCATGGTTTTAGGATGGCACCGTGATCGATGTAACGACACAACGCTACATATTACTTCTCTACTCAATGAGTATTGCAAGTCAAATAATAATGTTGAAAATTAATCATCATGGTTTTCGATCAAGTAAACTTTGCGAATGTCTGTGTTAAAAATAGTTATGTATTAATTCATCTAAATAGTGGCGACTGTTATGTCATGCGACATCATATTCGAATGTGTAGTTTGCAATGTGTTCTGTGTTGTCAGGTGCATTTAACCAAAATAGTAGACAAACGAAAAGGCATTCTTGTTGGAAAATGGTTAATGACTCAATCCATTAATTATTTGTTTGCATACTTTTGCAGACAAAATTCAAATGAGTAGCAATATCGATAATTTATTGGTAAATATTTGTACCAATAACAAGAAATGGTGAAATTGGAGTGGCTTTAGTAACTAGAGAAAATAGAAATACAGTTAAAACATCAAAAACATGAATTGTTAAAATTGCTCAAAGCTAAAAACCTTAGTCAGCTCAAATTAGTCTACACGGTTATCCAAATCACAACATGCCACCTTAGGCTTAACACACACCCGATTACAAATGTAAAATTGTATAATGACGAAAAACAAGTTTATTGCAGGCACCAGGCTTATAGTAAATAAGACATGCATGTAAGTTAGCGTTCAATGCGGTGCATATAAAATACGGTACCAATGAGTCCATACGGCACCAGACTGTACCTTGTAACAATCATTCAAAGATTTTATTAACAAGTTATTGGAGAGTCCTATTCTCCTTATAAATGCGTAGGTCGATATTCTTATATATGATTGATATCCTTGGATACTTTAGGAGGCGAACTGGCACTGTCACGTTTTAATACAGTAGGTTTGACAAATATTAAGTTTTACATGCAATAAGCATTTGGAGAAATTTTGCTTAAGACTGTTTGACCGACCATTTAAAACACGCGTTTGCCTCATCATCATTGGAATTTGAATTAACCATAAGCTCTAAATATTTCCACTGTTCAACTTCCATGATGCCAATGGACAGACAAGTTTGCGGGTCTTTGGTTGAGTCACAATGCAAGCAGATTCCGATGGATTGAACACTATATCATATTGAGCTCCGAATCGAGAACAAAGGTCCAGAATTTGAATCCATTGGCACTTGGCGACATCAGACATAGATCGTCTGATTGGATATGGATCCAATGATAATCGTCAACTAACCATCTGCACATCCCTATGGGGATTTGTGTGTGCTATTTTACGATTACGGCGAACGCTGAAGAGCGCGTTGTATGCGCTGTAAACGAACAATGATCTTGTCAAAGAATCGATGAGCTTCGAACCCATCCACAGCGTTGGTAGCATTGCCACACTTCCTGTAGTGGTGAAGATATCCAAGCTCTCGTTCTAGTTGGCAATTATCAACATTTATTCGGGTTTTCAAGTCTTCTTGTTGTACGAGGCGTCCGGCATTATGTATTTCACAATCTTGTATCGCTCTTGGTTGAATGATATATTTATAGCAGCATGATCTACTTGCGTGTTCGGTGTGTAACAACGATAGCGGCCGCAGCCTAGTGACTGTGGTATTACTTGCGATTACAGGATTTGGTGGGAGGTCTATGTTGAAAATAAATGAGTGAAGTCTTATCGCCGCATAATTCCGGCAAGTGCTTGCCTCAATCATATCTAGTATTGTATTATGTTTGCTTGGAAATAATAATTCATCCAAGTCTACAAGTATTAAGTATTTGGTTCGATACATGTACCTTTGGGCGCAATCTTGAATGACCGTAAACTGACCATGATAGTGAATCTTGCGCACATCAGCAGGTCTCCAGAAAGAAGCTATATCAACAACTCCTTGTTTTACATAATGTTCCACAACAGGTCGAAGAGCAGAACTTCCAGTGGAATTATACAAGGCTATTTTTGTTGCACCCAGCATCATATAAACTTCCACAAATTCGGTTAACTGATAGGAATTAGAATAATTTGAATGGATAGGCGAGTGAACACAGACACTGACGTTGTGCTGAAGTGGATCCGTTACCATTGTGTTTTCTAATCTTAGAGCGTAGCTTATGGTGCTGCAGTTGTTTAAATCATCTTGTTTGATAAATGTAACATAATCAGGAATTGACCTGCTCCATTTAGATGATTCGCATATAAAATAGCTATCAAACGCTGCCCCTGGAATATTGAAGCAAAAGAATATATGTTAAAATGTTGAATGAATGACTGGACAATTACATGTCAATATTGAAATAGAGAACGCAAATTAAATTGCCAGTCCATATCCCATGATCGAACTAAGTGGCAAAGAACGTTAGCCTCTCAAATAAAACACATCTATAAATTCATTGTGATGATCACGCTGTACCATTATGACTACAGGGATGTAACATATACTCACGGTCTGCTGCGGTGGGAAGAGATTTGAGTTGCTCTTACAATTTGACAGCGATTCGTGCCATACCACAGTATACACGTAATATTACAGTGATGGCGGAATCCGATGCCCCTAACTAATTCTTTGCCTTTTATGCGAGCATCATAATATGCCGAATAAACATATGCTTTACCGCATATTGGGATAAACATTTGCCGGTTCTCGTATATTCTTGCCTCTCCAAGGCTTCCATGAGGGCATAAAGGGATGGATGCAGAGATATTCCGGTGCTCAACTAGTGGTCTGATTAATACTGTCTTGGCTAATTTGCCACGTTGCACAGCTGATATATTATGGCTAAGGAGCTTTTTCTCCACATTGTCTTGTTTCAGGCTCCCGGCACTTGTATTAACCACTCGGACAGTTGCAATATGCAGCTTGCTTAAAATCATTTCTATAAATCGCATAGCTGGATTACTTGTATTTTGCATCTGTGCTTTCAAAGTATATCCATGATTACCTGAATTAAAGCCAGGTAACTGAAAATGATTGCTTTTCCAAAACGACATCACTGATACAAACACCGCCAGGCCAATAAACCGTTGCATGCTCCGTTGCATTTTGGGAGTGGCCTGCTTCTGCACTAAAATTACGCGCTATGCGGATGAAAGATGGTGTCACTACAACATATATCATCAATATCAATAATAAGTGCTACAACCAGTTTTCATACGACCGATGATAACACCGTGGAAAGATCATGTATCCTATGCCAATAGCTGTAATTTCAAAATCAATCTCTGGCAGGTGGTGTCACAAATGAAATTCTAAATTGCCTATCCATTTACGCCACCATACTGTATGCACAGATAACCATGTCCACAATCATAAATGTATATACTACTTTTCATACGGCCGATGATAACACTATTGAAAGAGCATGCAACCTATGCCGATTTATATATATGAATAACTTTATTTATATGTATGTATGTATGTATGTATGTATGTATGTATGTATGTATGTATGTATGTATGTATGTATGTATGTATGTATGTATGTATGTATGTATGTATGTATGTATGTATGTATGTATGTATGTATGTATGTATGTGTATGTATGTATGTATGTATGTATGTATGTATGTATGTATGTATGTATGTATGTCTGTATGTATGTATGTATGTATGTATGTATGTATGTATGTATGTATGTCTGCTTGTATGTATGTCTGTATGTATGTATGTCTGTATGTATGTATGTATTATGTATGCCTGTATGTATGCCTGTCTGTCTGTCTGTCTGTATGTATGTCTGTATGTCTGTATGTATGTATGTCTGTATGTATGCTTGTATGTATGTATGTATGTATGTTTGTATGTCTGCCATGCATTTATGTATGTACATATTGATGTACGTATGAATTTATGTATGTATCTATCTATGTATTTCTACATATACGTATGTACATATGCGTGTTTGTGTATATGTGTGTGTATATATATATATGCATATACGTATGTACATGTGTTTTTGTATATGTATGTGTGTATTAATGTATATATGTATGTATATATGTATGTATGTATGTATGTATGTATGTATGTATGTATGTATGTATGCATGTATGTTTGTATATATGCATGTATGTTTGTATATATGCATGTATGCATGTATGTATGCATTCATGTATGTTTGTATATATGCATGCATGCATATATGGATAAATGGGTGGATGTAATTGCTGCATTGCGTATGTATCACTTGAAATATTGTATATTCATCCAGTACATCTGCAATTCAATGTATATTAAGCATATTCCAAAATATAACTCGTTCAAATGGGCGCAACCTCATGCTATGAATTGGTAGAATTGATGAATGATTCAGTGTTTGCCTAAAAACATTCATCAATTATTTGACAATGACACATGACCCGCTCATCTCTTCATCATTTTGTGAACAATCATGTTTTGTTTTCGTTTATTCCCTTGTAACTTCCTAAGATGATTCCATCCTTAATGCCAATTAAGTGGAAATCATCGACAAAGAAACACATTTGACGAATCAGCTTTCTCCGCTTGCCATCACCTGTACATAACACTTGCCTTGTCATCAACGGGTTCATTGGAACGAGCGCATTTGGCAACGCGTTAGCTTAGAATCAAATGTCGATCAGATATTCTTATGCATAGTGCAATTCACACCAGATGTTCTCAATAACCGGATGTTCACACCTCCTTTTATTTGCTTATGTCGATATTTCCGCTGCTCATTGTGATTAACCCATGCGTTAGAGCATAGCATACGCACGGTTAGCTTCAGTTATTTAAGTCCCATCGCATGAATTCCATAGATAGTTTGAGACCCAAGCAGCTTCATACAAGCTTTTAGTAGCCCGCCACAAGAAAGACAGTGTGTCCAGCCCCAATCTGTCATATGATCCGTGCTCACCTAGGTATGCATGCGCACTCATAGCAGCAACAATGGTACCGTAACTATGGAAATATTTTATTGCAGGAACTCGTCGTTCAATAAATTTCGTTTTTAAGAGGGTAATAATTTTGGCTCTTGTAGTGATGCTCTTGCATTATGCAAATTCCTTGATTGATCCCGTTAAATCGACTTTGCCATTGATAACATTATCGCTGGTGCTGCGAATAACCAACGTGATGCACCATTACCAAATCAGCCATTCAATCCGAAATAGTTTAAGTCCCTGTTAATATCGAATGGAGTATTTTTGTTGGTTTAAAATGACAACGCATCACTGATCACAAATGTTATTTAATCTCACATGTTCGCTCTTCTGATATTTTAGTTTCCACCAGTTTATATTGTAGGTTGTGGAGTATATTTTGTAAACTGGATAAAATGCTACTTGCAAATGCCACATTTATTTGGTATCTCTGCTGTGAGCGTCATCATACCATGTCTCTTACATCGGTACATTAAGCTTATGTTACATAATATGAGGTTAACATGCTTGCAAGACCAGACAAGTCATAAAAACACTCCGGCCTAATCGGACTAACCTGCGATGAACTTCCATTTCACGATATGCGCTGCATATAATACATAAACTGACCCGTTCGCAACCGCCACTTGCGATAAGCTTATTGACTGGCGCTTTCCAGAACTTGGCGCGTGCGCCCCGCATTTGCTCTGATCCATCCTTACTCTGCTCACTAAAATGAGCAGCAGCGCATAGGGATTTATGCGCAAAATTGAACAGTTTCTTTCACCCTCCCAAGTTGTATAATAGTGACAACCAACGCATGTACCTTTCATATATAAGTAACGCCTAATGCAATTGATCAAGACAATAGCGTGTTTAATTGGTAAACCCACACCACCAGCCTCTGTGACAAGGTCAGCTCCTGCTGATTGCTCCATGAGGTTCACACACCACCAGCCCCTGCGGTCAGCTTCTGCTGCAAACAAACATTATTTTGTTCAAATTTAACCACCTTTGTTAAGCATAGTGCCTCGTGTATTAAGGTGTGAATTCCACACACCAACATTTAAACAACCGCTCGGTTACCGTGTCGGCGTATGCCGAGCTTATTTCGATATTTAGCTAGTATTCTATGAATGTATTTAGATGGTCTAGACTTAGATATATACTGTTTCCCCTCAATGGTCGATCCATACAATCCCCATATCAAGGATATAATGCGGCTCCTCGATATTTTAATTTCGTTTAAATTTCATGATATGCATTCCATGGATAGTGATCATAGAATTGCACAGTTAACATTGGATTTCAAAAATCTAATTGGTTTTTTAGAAAGTCTGATTTAGGTTTTATTAGCGTGAAGCTCGAATGGAGACCATAACCACGGATCACAGATCTGACGATCTTGTCCCAGACGTATGAGGATGAACGGCCTACTGATTGGTATAAGGAGTTTAGAACCAATGCCGTCCAAGATCACAGCTAAGCCTAGGTTGAGCTTCAGTTTTCTGTAAAATGTTGTTAGCCAATCAGAGACACCCTCCCCGTACTACAGGCGCCCCCTGTGGGTTCGGGGGTAGAATAGGCCCACTGTATCCTCCTGCATGTCGTAAGAGGCGACTAATAGGGGGCAACCTGTTGGCCGTGGGTTGCGATTCGTGTCGGAGGAAGATGGGATCCTGGTGGTTGAGTGGAGCGGTCCTTGCGAGGGCTATATCTGCAACACACCACTTTGGCCCGGATTTCGCCTAGACGAGAGGGTGGGTAGGCCTGGCCCATTCCTATCGGCTGGTGGCGTCGTGCCCTGGGACTACCCGTCACATGCATTTGGCATCTTCCTTCATGACATTCATTTACTTCATGCACCATTTCTCATTTCATTGGCTTCACTAGTCCCAGAAGGCGGCTGCTTAATCAGGTCAATCGGATTTCATTAGGGGTGTTATGGTGCGCCTCAACGAGCTCAGCACCTTGCCAGTGTCTGGGCTCTATGGGGTACGTATTGTATCACTTTTTATGGGGGACGAGTATATCATCTGTGTAGCCCTGGCATCTTTAAGATGTCCCTTTATTGGGCTCCGGGGCGGGTGGGGAGCACAGGTGATGAATTGTTGTATTACTATGTCTTCCTCTCATACTGGCCAAAAACGAAGGCATTTAGATGAAAATGAAACTGAAACTGAAAACTGGCCAAGATTTCTTGTGCTTGAAAGAACCGACGGGAGTTTAGAGAAAGTTTCATTCATTGTTCTATTTAAAGGAATTTGTGGTGTTGCCGGCACTCCCAAAACTCTAAAACTTTTGCGATCTGGGCTTTATCTTGTCGAAACTTCAAAACCAATTCATTCCAAACTTCTTCTTCAGACCACCAAATTAGCGAATATCAATGTAAAATTCAGCCCTCATTGAACCCTTAATACCATCAAGGGTGTTATAAAATCTTTCGAACTCAAATACTGCAGCGAAGAAGAGATTTTGGAGGAATTGAAAAATCAAAATGTCAGTGAAGTAGCCAAAGTGCTCATTAATAAAAATGGAGAAAGGGTTCCCACAGGCACCCACATCCTTACTTTCAACACCCCTTACCTTCCAAACAACATTAAAATAGCTGGCCTGAACATCAAAACTGAACCATTCATTCCAAATCCTTTAAGATGCCACAACTGTCAAAGATATGGCCATTTTAAAACCAAATGTAGAACACCAATCTGCCCCAAATGCGGTGATGAGCACGGGGAGCAGGATTGCAAAGCACCATTCAAGTGCGCAAACTGCTCCGGTGCTCATCCCGCATACTCTAAACGCTGTTCCATTTGGCAAATCGAAAAACAAATTCAAACACTACATATCACCCAAAAACTTTCTTTCCCTGAAGCGAGAAAAATAGTAGAGTGCCAAAATTCAACTTCTTCCAGACCTTCATATGCTAGTACTGCAGCAGCACCTACTAAAATAACCAAATCTATTAGTACACAAACAGAAAACCACCCTCCGAAACAACCCCCTTTCAAAGCCAGCAATCCCCCAACAGAACAAACAAAACCAAACACCCCCCACTACCCAAAAGTCAATGAACACATAACAGCAAACAAATACAATGAGAAATCTAAACTCCCACGGTCTGTAAAATCAAAACTCACCAGGGTTCAGAACCCAGATTCTTTTGTTGGGCCCAACATCTATGGCCCATTGTCTACCATGGAGACTGATGAGGTCCCCCATGGCAGACACACATCATCAGGGGCCAATCGGGACCCTGGGTCTGTAGTGGCCCAGGGAACCTGCGGCCCTAGGAATGCCATGGGGACTGAGGTCCACCATGGCAGAAAACGTCCCGCCAAACCCCCTGATAGGTAATGGCGGGCATTATACAATGGAATTGCCGAGGACTTCGGAATAATCATGAAGAACTTATTACTTTACTCAACAAAAATAATGGTATTGCAGCCTGCCTTCAGGAAACATTTCTGAAGGCAGAAAATAAATATGGCTTGAAAGGCTATAAATCTTACCACAAATTTGGAGGCACTGAGGAACGAGCTTCTGGCGGCTCGTCCATTTTAATCAAGGATTTTATTCCCCAGAAAGAAATAGAACTCAATACAAACCTTCAAGCAGTAGCAGTAAATATAACCTTAAATAAGTCCATCACACTTTGCTCCCTTTACTTACCGCCAAGCCAAAATTTTACACGGGGAGAACTGGACAACATTGTGGCCCAGTTGCCAGAGCCAGTTCTCCTCATGGGTGATTTTAATGCCCACAACTCTTTATGGGGCAATACATATGATGATGGAAAAGGCCAAATTGTAGAAGATTTCTTCATTTCTCACAATCTCTGCCTTTTAAATGACGGCTCAAATACATACATCCATCCAGGCTATGGCACACCCACCGCAATAGATCTTTCTTTCTCTTCTCCTTCTTTGTTTCTCGACCTTGCATGGGAAGTTGGTGTCGATGATACCTGTGGAAGTGACCACTTCCCCATTCTTATCCACCTAAACCCTCCATTACCACCAGAGTCTCCTCCAAAGTGGCAGCTGCATAAAGCAGACTGGCCCTCCTTTGGATCTCTGTGTGGGGAGGCTATCCACAGGGATAAGATGCAAGGGAGAGATACACACATCGATACATTTTGTGCTAAACTGCTTGATATTGCCTCCAAAACTATTCCGAAGTCCTCGGCAAAGCCCAGGCGCATCCCAAAACCATGGTTTAATCAAGACTGCCAGGACGCCATCAACCACAGAAAAAGGGCCCTTAAGTTATTCCAAACTCACCCAACCCATGCAAACCTGGCATCATTCAGGGCAGCGAGAGCGAGAGCTCGGCGGGTTGTTAAAGAAAGTAAAAAGAATTCATGGAAAACTTATATATCAAAATTAAACTCGAGAACATCAATCAAAAAGACATGGGAAATGGTCCGCAAAATAAGTGGAAAAAACACCTCTTCCACTTCTTCTTACCTTCTAACACCAGATGGTAATGAAGTCAAAAACAAACAAGAAATATCTAACATCATAGCGGATACAATATCCATGAATTCTTCCACTGCTAATTATACTGAAAAGTTTCAAAGACATAAACAGATTACTGAAAGAACAAAACTTAATTTTAGGTCAAACAACGAAGAAAATTATAATGTTCCTTTTACTTTAGAAGAATTGAAAGAATCTTTGAAACTCTGCAAGGACACTGCAGTAGGACCAGACGATGTTCATTACCAACTTCTTAAACATCTTCCAGAAGAGTCCTTGTATGTCTTATTAGACATATACAATCACATATGGAGCAGTGGAGAATATCCGGACTCATGGAGAGAGGCTACCATCATCCCTCTCCCAAACTCCGGAAAAGACCCAACCAACCCGTCGAGCTACAGGCCCATCGCTCTCACGAGCTGTCTCTGTAAAACCATGGAGCGAATCGTTAACAAGCGTCTTATGTGGTACTTGGAAATTAATAATATAATAAATGAACATCAATCTGGCTTTAGAAAAGGCCGATGTACCACAGACAACCTTGTTAAGTTAGAGTCTTATATTAGGGATGCATTTTTAAAGGGGGACCATGTCGTGTCTGTGTTTTTCGATCTTGAGAAAGCATATGACACGACATGGAAATATGGGATTTTAAAAGATCTACAAGAAGCTGGTCTTCGAGGTAATATGCCACTATTTATACAAAATTTTTTAAATGATAGATTTTTTAAGGTAAGAATTGGGACATCACTTTCGGACCAACATGGTCAGGAAATGGGGGTCCCACAGGGCAGCATTCTTTCTGTCACACTTTTCAACCTAAAGATCAATAGCATCACAAAAGATCTTAAACCTGAAATAGAAAAATCACTTTATGTAGACGATTTCCTTATATCTTACCGATCCAGCAGTATGACCACCATAGAACGCCAGCTACAAATCAACCTTAACAAAATTCAGAAATGGGCAGATGAAAATGGTTTCAAATTTTCCACTACAAAAACAGTTTGTGTACATTTTTGTCAAAGAAGGGGCCTTCACCCTGACCCAGAATTAACCATCAATGAAAATCCCGTCCCTGTTGTGGAAGAAACCAAATTCTTAGGTATCATATTTGATTCAAAACTCAATTTTAAATCCCATATTAATTACATCAGGAATAAATGTCTCAAGGCAATGAATCTTCTTAAAGTAGTGTCCAAGCTGGACTGGGGAGCTGACAGGCTGGTCCTGCTCAGGCTCTACCGGTCCTTGATAAGATCAAAGCTTGACTATGGCAGCATCGTTTACGGTGCAGCTCGAAAATCGTATCTAAAACGACTGGACATAGTCCAGAATCAGGCTCTGAGGATTTGCCTTGGGGCATTTCGAACATCACCCATTGAAAGCCTCCACACTGAAGCCAATGAAATGCCTATCCATCTAAGAAGAAACAAACTGGCCCTTCAATATGCAATTAAAATAAAAAGCAATCTAGATCACCCTGCCTATGACATTATCTTCCATCCCAAATACCAAGTAATATATGAAAATAAACCTAATGCCATACCACCTCTTGGCATCCGTATTCAAGAATCGCTAAACAACATATCCAATAATTTAGACATTGTTGCTCCAAACAAAATTCCCGAAACACCACCCTGGCAATTGAACACACCAACAATAGACACATCCCTTACCAAATATGATAAATTAAATGCAAATGACCTCTTGATGAAATTTCATGAAATAAAAGAACATCACAAAGACAAGATACTTATTTATACTGATGGATCCAAAGATGCAAACCGTGTGGGCGCTGGAGTCGTCTTCGGACCTCAGACCCACAAGGAAAGACTGCCTGGTGCAGCATCTGTTTTTACAGCTGAAGTTACCGCAATAAGGATGGCATTGGGCCTTATTGCTCACCATCCCAATGCGGATTTTACAATTTTTAGTGATTCTTTATCTGCCCTGGAGGCAATTGGGAATAAGTTGTTATCGTGACATATTGTTGTAGATATTTTAGAAAATCTTACTCGTTTATCCATGCTGGGAAAAAATGTTGAGTTTGTCTGGGTACCCAGTCACATAGGTATCCCAGGCAACGAAAGAGCCGATAGGACTGCAAAGGAAGCCCTACATGAGCCAGTGTCTGAAACCAAGATTCCCTTTACAGACTTAAAACCGCAGGTCGTTAAACTTTTTAAACAAAAATGGCAGAACCAGTGGGATGAATCCATTCCAAATAAACTTTACGAAATCCAGCCTCAACTTGGGGAGTGGCCACACAACTGCAGAGAGAGCCGAAGAGAAGAGGTTGTTCTTGCTCGCGCTCGTATAGGACACACCTATACAACTCATGCCTTTCTGCTAAGGGATGAGCCCATCCCTGAATGTATTCCTTGTCAATGTGCCTATACTGTCAAGCACATTCTCATTGAATGTGCTGATTTGATTTTGATCCGAAATCGCTTCTTCCGGGTTCAAACCCTTTCAGAATTGTTTGAAAGGGTGAATCCATCCAAGATACTTGGATTCATAAGAGAAATTGGACTTTTCTATAGATTTTAGACCATACAATTCTCAAATTATTATATATAATTCAATTCATATAATTCAATTAATACTAATTTTTAGTTAGTTTTAACCCTTGACTCCTTCTTATCCTTTCGTACTCGTATTTATCCCTCCTTAAGTAGGCACCATATAACACACTAGTGTTGGTGTGCCGTTAAACCCTATACTTACCTTACCTTACCTTACCCCGTACTACAGGCGAGCGCCAGGAGGCGACGTGGGGACATAGCATCTGCTTGTCCAGCATGCGCCACATCCCTTCTCTCTAGAGCCAGCAGTTAATCCGCGAGGTCAGTGGCTCAAATTGATGTCCCAGAGGGCCGACAGTTCACGCCACGAAGTTGTCTGAAGCGATAGACAAATAACGGCATGCCTTGTCGGTTTCCCGTCGAGTTCGAGTCTTTCTTATTATAAGTGCGTATCGTGTGCATTCCCCCACCACAGATCACGATATGACACCTAGTTATCAGGACCCAGCTCGCCTGGACTATGTACAGCTTGCTTCTAGACTATAACACCGTTAGATCAAGCAGGTCCTAAAACACGCTAGTATTTCACTACTTTAGTGAGAGGGGCTGAAGGTAGTGAGATCACGAGAAGAGCAAGAATAAAACATGCGAAGCACGCGGTTCCGCTTTTTGATGGTAGCTTTGAATGGAACAGGAAATAATGTGGATATGATAGACGGAGACCCATCTAGACTATCATCAGTTCAATGGGACCAAAACTACACCACGATGCAATGGAAAATCCGTCACGATGGCTGATTGCAAACATTAAAAAAGCATTGGCCCAATGGAATTATGGGACGCAATGTCTAACGCTATGACACAATAGGACACCAATGACCCATATGGCAAAAAAATAGTCGAAAAGGGTAATGAGCAAAAAATAACTTATTAAGCTATGGGACGCATATGACACCTAATACACGCACTAGAGGGGTACACAACTCTATACTATCACTAATAATGCTATACAGTGCAGTACTTTATGGAATTCCCGCTAGAACCCCTTTCTTCACGAACACGTAATCGGCACAGTAGTACGTCAACTCGGCTTTGCTCAAACTTAATCTTTCATGCATAACATATCCCTTGCTCTCCATAAACTTCACCATCTCCTGTTTGCTATCTTGATGGAAGTATTCGATGGTGAATATAGTAATATCCAACTTATCAAAAGGAATTGTGCGCAGTATTGACATCTCTGCTCCTTCCACATCCAGTGAGAAGTAATCAATATGGGAGCGGTTCAGGGCAAGCATGAGAGAATAGAATGGAAAGCAATAGGCGTCAGGAAAGCTTGAGGCTTTCTTCGTGCTTCCTGTCTCCAGTCGACCTTTACCGCCAGTTGATTCATGAAAGGGCAACTGCATAAGCATACAGAAAGTATATATGCCGGTAAATAACTATATTCGTATTCAGTTTTCGTGAGCAATCATTACTTCGAATACAACAATAGATGTGAGATAAGCTCACAATAATAGGATAAGCTTCAGGGCTGAGGCAGCCGTTGATACTGAAGCATTTCCGGTTCTTGGCCTGCATCTGGATATAGAAATACGGATCCATTTCTACTAGCAGACCAGTCCATTTGCGATTGACTTCCATCCAAACTGAGTTGGATGACCTCTCGCCGTCCAAACCACCGCACTCCACAAAGAAGCCTCCTTCCATCTGAAAATACAGACAGACCCATATTGGTTCTGTTATAGGAAGCTTTGGTAGCAAAATACCACGAGGTATCCGAAAACACACAACAGGCAAAACGTTTATGGAATTCTTTACAGCCCTTATGAGCACAAAGCGTTAGGAAAATTCACAGGAGAGCCAACCACAAGCCTAGCACAAAACCACAAAGCTAACAGGTAGCTTAGCAGCTGGATGTTTCATCTCAGCTAGAAAAGCTTAGTTAGATATCAGTAAAGAATACCTTCAATGAGTGCACGATGACTTCGAGAATAAGTGCGAAGGCAGTTGCAAGTGTATCAATCATAGTTAATGCCAACATCAATGACTACGCACGAGGCCACAATCCCTGACTCAAAAGTTTGTGTTTGTTCAACGGGTCGACCCGTGGAGAGGGAATCACACTTCATCATGCCAATCGGCATTGGCTCCAATGGAATATGTGCGTACAAACTGAGCTAAGCCTTGATAAGCATAATAAATTATCTCTAAATTATTATCTCTAGTTAGCAATCGTAACTTCATCTTATGGTATCTGTATCCCCACCTCCTCTTAGCAATTAAGCATCAATCTACAAGGCAACTGCACACTATCATCATGGAAACTATGTCACATATTGAGTGGCAGCTGTGACTATCCTCATGGCAACTGCACCTGCATCGTTATGGAAACTGCAGCTGTACATCGAACTTCAACTATGTAAGATGGTCTACAAACTAGATATACTGTTGATTGTCGCGTTATATTACATGTTATGGTGAATCATAGAAAGCGACAGTGCGTAGTTGTAAAATTATCTCTTCTATGATAATTTTGTTTTGAAATCGCTCGTCGTTTGTAATTCGAAGTCATTAATTAGCTGACTCATCAGCGCGAGGTACGAAAGTGAAAAGGTTAATATGATCGCTGGGAAATCCCCTTCGTCGCATCTGAGGTACTATCTGATGAACCCCTGAAACTTAATAGCTCAACAGAACATGACATACATAAACTCGTTAGGGAATTAAAGATTACCTGATTTAAGAGTTTGTCCACACTCTTGGCCTGCAATGTCTGTTAGATGTGGTGGCTGAATTTGGTCATATGTGTCTTCGGCCCGTCGATGAAATAATCCTGAATAAGCGTCACAAAATCCGAGTGATCCGCGTGGACCTTCGCCTCCACAAAGCCCTGCATGAGCTGCTGAACATCAGGGTCAACCTGCATGTAATCCTCAACTCTTCGTTTACTGGTTTTGTAATGTTTATGATCGCTCGTTCCAGATAAGAGGACATCCCGTGAATTGCTAACTTCATTTTGCTTGGATAGATTTGCCATAACATTCGGTCTGAAATAATCTACAGAATAATTTATCCGATAGAAAATCATCATGGCGCTGGCCACGACAATGGCCAATAAGAAGAGTTGTTTGACCTGTTTCATGGTTGCTGGCGTAAATCGCAAGAAACTCGTCGACTTTACTTAAATCCAGCCCCTAAAACCGGAAATGTAATTAAAACGGTCGGTCGTGCTGTTCGTCTTTATAAAAAACAGATTTCGGTAAACTCAGTGTTTATCTGTCGTTTGACTCTAAAGAGCAATAGACCCCTGGAACCATGAAACAGGTCAATATATATATATATATATATATATATATATATATATATATATATATATATATATATATATATATATATATATATATATATATATATATATATATATATATATATATATATATATATATATATGTGTGTTCCTCCCACATATGTGTCTACGTAAAGTGGAACACCCCGTGTACACTCCCACATCTACAGGCAAATATTTCATGCACATCACGACATTCAAACCATGCGCAATAAGACTCAAACGTTTGACTGGTCTAGATCTACACAATATGTTATTAAAACTTGCTATATCACAATTAAGCAGACACAAAGAAATATTGCATTGGTAATAAATTACAATCAAACATGACAGCAGTTATACAAATCCGTCGAACAATCTAAGATTACAATTCTAAAACTCGCAAAATATGTCTTGAGACACAACCCCTTTATGATTACCCATATTACGATAAAATCGCAGTTTTAGTCGTAGTTATAGGTCCTGTTCAGTTAACAATTAATGACATTGACCTAAGGCGAATGGAAATTTGGCACCATGCTTTAGTCAGGAGCCTGATAAATCAACGGAAAATATCTCATCGAAGCGAGCAAATATCCCGTCATCGTCTGCCAGCCCATCGCAATTAAGAGCCCTGAAATGACATTTGCTACTTATGTAAAGTTGGGTTATTCAAGCCATCCATTGCAATGGGTTTACCATGTCAGCTGCTTTTAAATGAATGGACAAGCTGTCGCCCTCGACACAAAATGAACAATGGGTTCAAGTGGTGGGATTTGGGACGAGATATATACGTGCAATAATCACCAACCGTACGACTGATGTGCAATTACAGCCATTGCAACCTGACTGCTAATGCAAATAGTATTCCAATGATTCCCTAGGAAGGTAGGAAACCTAAGAGTCGCCCAGTATCTACCCAGCCACGTGTTGCAAACCACACTGTTCTCATTACACGTACACTTCCCGTATACTCAGCGGGAGTCGGGGATTCCTTGGCTTCCTGTTTGTCGGTAAAGAAGCTGTGCAATCCTCAAATCGTCGGAATAGAGAAGTTTGCGATACCGCTTGGGTCTATAGAGCCTACCACTACGCGGCAATGATGTGATGTAGTATTGATGACGGAATAAACGGAACCTGGGCGTTTGCTGATGTTACCAATATTGGCCGTTCAGGTAGTCCTGGTGAACTGTATAATGAGTCTGTTCATTGACGGTTCAGTTAAAATCAGTCAAACAACATGAGATCATTTCAATAGCAAGCATGATTCACTGTCAGTTGACGTTATCCACATATCAGTCCACACTAGATCAGAAGCAACTACATTGGTCCAGAGATCCTGACACACAAAGCTTATGACCACGTAGATGCGGTTGATGAAGCTCTAGTTTTTATCTTTATTCGTGTAATTTATATTTTGATAAACTGATATAAATGAATCTGATTCAGCCAGGGCTTTTGATTTGAACACTAAAAGACTGTTTGAAGATGGTTGTATTGGTTGAACAGTGATTTATACTACTAAGGAAAGTTTTAGAATCAAACAATAAGATTGTCAAACTGAGTTACTCTGATGCTTCTGTCATTTGATCCCAGACTCAAATCATGCGCGATGCATATTGTTTGAGTACAATAGTTGTCAATAGCACACATAGGATTATATACACTAGTGATATCCCGTATGAATGTGACATTTGTGGATAGAGTTTGAGCCAGATGAGCCATATACAAATGGCTACATTGATTCAAGGCGCTAGATGGAGCATCCCTTTTAAATGTAGACAACATATCCAATGGGATATTCGGATGATAGTGCATGATATGTGTTCATCATAACGAGGCGAGCTTGTGAACAAGATAACAAATACGAGCGATGGGTATGCCGCTTACAATGCAAATTTAATATGCATATAATTAAATAGTTTTTACGTCTGTGTTCATGTTTATCGACATATATCTTGCTTGCTTATGTGTGCATCTGATTTTTACGTATCTGTCTTGTATCGTCGGTAGTCATAATGACTGCAAAATATAATGATGTCTGTGATATTCATATCCTGTTCACTTGATCGGTGTGGCCAATAGCTAACCGTCCTACATGGCGGTCACATGACGTTTAAATTACGGTTTATGCTGTGAGGGATGATCAACACTTCGTCATGCTAATATGACGCTATATCTTAATTTCCCTGTCCCACCCTCTATTCGTTTTCGTTTTTCTATCTTTGTGCAGTCAGTTTAACCTACAACATTTCATACTAGGTTGTTTGTTTCAGCCCTACCCTTACCTTTGCCTTGTGCTGTGTAACCATTTGATATAATTCATCTGTATGTGGTTGACTTAAACACACAAGGCCGTTCATCAACTTTAAAATGATACACTGAACAGCATTTCATTTACAATTTAAATTTCATGTGTTAAAAATGTCCATCGTGACTTGTTTACTGCAGGTGTCTGCTGACAAGATTATTCCGGATAGGTGTAAACCAACTAGATGCTATATTTGGCACATACACACCATTGTAATAATGAAGTCTCCATATCCTCACTCGTTCAATAAGTGATCAACTAAGCCATCTCTCTTACGAATCAAAAACCAAATTTGACTTAATAGAAGACCCCTTGTAATTGCATCACATGCTAAACCATATAGCACAGGTTTTAAGGAAACCAATTAGTCACCTGACTCCTTTAAAGTAGATAATCATAGGCAGAGGTTTCCCTGACATATGTCCTTGCAAGAAATAGCACGTGTCTCGGTATACAAATTTAGCATGTGTAGCTGCCTAGAGCTAGTGCAGGCCATTAAAAGCGAGTGGTTTGTGATGTGTAGTGATCATTACTATGTGGGGTACGTGAGACCAACTGTCTGAAGAAGAGAAATCTAATAACGAAATGTATTTTGTGTTGGCCCATAAGGTACCTGGCTACCTCAATGATTACGTTGGGTCAGATGCCCTCGACAATAAATGCATGAAGCAGACTGCTGTTATATGAGGTTGTACTGATTAAAGACCTCACTGTTGAACTGGTGCGAAATGGCTGTGGTACTTAAGCAAGATCAAAATAAATGGTTCGAGGATTTTTTATATCGTAAGGCGCTTTACTGTTTGTGAGCTGATGATGGTACTATTGGTTGGTTATCAATGAAATATGATCGATGATTGGCAGCTATTGGTAACTGAAAGCACAATAACAATTAGAGATTATTCCAGAACTGTGATATCGCTCAGGAATTTGGCCATAGCCCCAGAATTAATTGTGTGCGATATGTTGCCCGAATCAGATTTATAGCATCATAGAAAAAACTGAATGGACTGTGAGATGATGCTAAACAATTGTTTTCTAACGCTCATTGTTAAGTTGTCAGAAGTTGTTACTGAAGTGGTGAATTGCAATTTGCCTATTATCAAATTTTCTTCTGAACCACTGATTTGGCGGCATTGCCATCATATTGCCAGTACCAGGTCGAAGGTGACACACGTGTTGGGGTGCAAGCTTTTGTGGGGAGCAATGTAGACATGTGATTTAACACAGACACAAGTTAACGTGCTTATGTCAGCTTGCCATTGTTAAGGTAGATTTGACGTTAACAATGCAATCTGCGATATTTACTGCTATTATTATTAATCAAACCAAGTGTAGGCAGATTTCACCACAGCTGCTTACCGCTGTATTATTCGGAAATTAATATGACAGCAACTAATCACAAATGTGGGCTTTCAGAACATATGATATACCTTGTAGTTACGAATTATCAATACAGATATATACATGTTATGAATTAAGTCATTGAGCAAGTGGTGAAGAGATCTTAGGGCACAAAACGATTTAATGCACACAATGGCCAACGATAATCTTCAGACGCGACTAATCCTTTGTTATTGAATGCCACGCAACGACACGCTTTTTCACGTGTGTGAATCACCGCTTGTCAAGAGGTTCTAAAATTCGCGCATTCTTAGCTAATCAAAATCAATTTTGCAGGTAATATGTTTGCATGATATGTAAGTTTCAATCGTCAGGAAATTTAAGGCATGTTGTTGATCAGCTTAATTATTGTGATTAATCACATTAAATTAATCGAGCCGTGTTAATCTTGTGCTGTCAATCGTCTGGTCCGAAGCACTAACGAAGATATATTGTCAACTATACGCGTCCATTGGTCATCAGTTCGCCATGTCCATTCGGAGTAACCCAAACATCTGTATGTGCCGTGGTGTTGCTTTATATCATTGTAAATGCATCTTAGCGTTTCTCAGTCATTGGTTTAATTTGTTACGTAACATCTTTTGCGTTTAGCCAGTTGCTCTAAAAGGCCGATGATGTAAATGCAGCTTAGCGTTTTACGGTCATTGGTTTAATTTGTTATGTAACATCTTGTGTGTTGGCCAGTTGTTCTAAAAGGCTTGGGCTCGGGGTTTAAACATTGTCGATCAAGCATTCTTTTCGTGCTGACCTAGCGCACAAGCGTGAGTGTCTTGAATTTATCTTGAATATGTCTTGAATTAGTTATTATTGTATTGTTGTTTTATCATTTGCTATCTATTATTTGTTTTTAGTTTCTGAACTGTGGTTGACCATGGTTCACCGAGGTTCACATCGAAGAAAAACGTTTTAAAGTGGTAAAAAATGAACGCCAATATACGATAACCAAGCCACGCGTCTTCAGCACTTGTGCAAACGAGATGCACTGCATCTACAGCACACGAGATCGCAAACACTATTCATAGGTGAAGCTATTCAAATGCACGCAAATATCCATGATTACTTTAATCCAAGTAATCACCCATACCCCCAAAGTATTGCATCTGGTATTTACATAGCCCTACAAGACGTCTGCGTAGACGTCTTACCGTTTCTCGAAACAACGCAACGCGAATATTTTTAGATCGATTCAGACAACTACCAACACCAAACATACACAAGTGATGGAGTTATAGAATGCAATGATGTTTTACGGATGATTTTATCCCTTTTCGGCGGGGGATTTCATCCATGATAATTATTTATAGTTTGATCAATTTGGGAAGCGGTAAAAAGTCAGAAACACAGCAACATGTTTGTTTACAAGTTCAAGACCACATGCACTGCGCATGCACAGAAAGACGACGACTCATGCTAAGCCCGGGGGGGGGGGGCACTTAAGTGTAAAGATATAGTATACATGTGCCGCACGAAGGGGGTGGTTTTTTCGACATCTCGACTTTTACGACGGGTTAGACATTCGCATAATACCTTGTACGATGGAGTATGCTTTTTCTGATTCTCAACGAGTACAACGGGTACGGGTTTTCGAGGTCCCACGGCACACCCCTAACTGAGTTAGGGTAAGTGCCCCCCACTTGGGATGCTAAGGCAATGCGGGAAATCGCGAGAATTAATAGTTTCCAAAATGGCAGACTTCGTATCGCGATTTGTTCGGAAACGAACTATCGATGGCATTTATTGAAGAATAGTGTCGAGTGGTGGTAAGTTTTTTGGAGCGAAAGGTCTATTTTTGTAAAGGCTCTTGATATATGTTATTTTCTAGGTGCGAAATATAGCCCTTCAACCCAAACGAGAACACGCCGACTGTGTTTGACGAACTCTTCGTAACGGTATAAATTCATGTTACCGTTACACCGGAGCTAGTATTTACACTGAGTTGTACGAGTTGTGCAGCATGTGCTGTCACTGGAGCATTTAAAAATGATCAATACCGACCAACCCAATACATGCAATTAATAAGTCGATTACGCACTTGTTGGACTTACCCCTATGTTACAGATTACATTGATCAGACAGATCCCCGACTGGGTTATTAATCGCAAACCCGTTTGAAGCAGATGAGACCATAATGAAATGGTTCATTCACACAAGGCTTGATGGCTGACAGCACAGGCGCCGATTGCTCAAACGGCAGTGCTATTATATCAAGTTGATGAAAAAGCAGACCAGGCTACTCAGTTTAGCATACCTCTATGTGTGGGTATAAAACTAGCAAAATGGTATACCCAGATAATCTTTGGTCTGAAATGCCCAGTATCAGTTCAGAGCGCCCCCGGGCTGATCCGCCCCCGGGTCGATTTTCCCTCGCCGGGATGATGCGCCCCCTGGCCGATGAGCCCCCTGGCCGAAGGGCCCCGAGGACGATACGCCCCGCAATGATACGCCCTCGTTTTACAGAAAGGTATAAACTGAATGCTACATATTTCATTAAATAAAAAAACAGTATTTAGGAATTTATATCTGATGATATGAAATGAATTTAAAGCATAATGTCTACCGTCTAGGGAAACCATACATCGCACTATCGCTCCCAGATAGAGTTCGGTAAGGGCGTTTGGCTGTCGTCTCTTGAACAAAACGCGTACAGACACAGAAACTGAACACCAGAAGAATGTTTGGTATATTTTATTTATGGCATTAGCATATAATGTTATAATTGATCATCTATAAAAACTAGTGAAATGAAACATTAACTAGATTCGGCAGGCACGCCATCGGCAAGTCTTCCAATGGCAAGCAATCGGGTCTGTGATTGCGCCTTGTTAAGAAACCCTATGCGCAGCACACGTTTACGATAGATGTCAGCGAGGGGAGTTGGTAACGCGCACTATTTTTCGATAGATGTCACAAGCTGCAGCCCCTTAGATGTTTTGATATGACCCCTTAGCAGATGTTTTGACATGACCCCTTAACCAAGTCAATAAAAAGCCGAGGGAATGGCACTAAGCCGGTCTCAGTGGCTTGGTGGTTTACTGCTTTGCCTTTTGATCCACAGGCTGTGAGTTCGACTCCAAGGTGTGACAACCTGACTCGTGACTCGGATGATCACGTACAAATGGTGGTCACATCTTTGAAAAGGGATGTAAAAGATCCTTTGAAGACGACGTGCTCCGTAGCAGTGACCAGTTTAGAGTAATTTACTCAATTGTAGTGGTACATAGCTTAGTTGCTAAATACGAATATGTTTCGATGCACACAAACACACACACACCCACGTTACTGGTCGATTACGTAAGGTTAGGACTTCTTTGAGTTGGCACAAGCGCCAAAGGCATGTCTTCCAACGGCAAGCCTGGACGACCAGCAATACGGTACCAACAATATAACACAAACAATATTATCTCTAAAAAAAAATATATATGAATATATATATATATATATATATATATATATATATATATATATATATATATATATATGTATATATACATGTATTTATTTACATATATTTATTTTTATATTCATATATATGTGTATATGTATATTTATATATATATATGTATGTATATATGTATATATATGTATGTTTTTAAATATGTATATATACATGTATATATATATATATATATATTTATACAAGTCCGACCATTTTGGTACAAATCACCAACCATCTTGGCCCATACTTACATTTTGGACGATGATCATGGGGCCAAAATAGTCAGCGTCATCTCATAGGCTTACACAACTGCGCTTCCCCACCAAATTGTAACTTTGTTTGCTACTACTCCGCCTAAGGTTGGAAACTTATTATTCGGTGTAACTATCCACTTTTTTTGGCTTTAACTGTCTTTCCCTGAATTTACATTTTGGCCTTAACGACCATTTTGGCCATGTTGAATAATCGGTCATTATTTGGCTTTGTTCGATGTATATTTGCTTCAAACTTAGATTCATGATTTGTGCGACTTTTAACTTCAATGAACAATTCTTTGTTTCAAATTATCGCTTGAAATGAAGAACATACAAATTTTGAATGAATATATAAATCAGCAGTTTAACGAAAAACTGGCGGCACACGCTCAAATATCTTTACGGGCGGATATAAAAAAAATGGCGATTTTACTGGGAAATCCGGGGTTGTAAGTCTTTGTCAACTGATTTTTGGTGTTTTGTTCTCAATATATAGCAGTTTGATAGTGTTTTATTTAGATAAATAAGAACAAATGAAGCACTTAAGCTTGGAACTCGAGACGCAGATCAGCATTCAAAACGTTTGGAGAATCTCGCTGAATCTCACTGGTTTTCTCGATCTATGATGTGCAATGTTTCAAGTAATAAATGAAATAATATCGTATCAACGGACTGTTTTTAACAAAGGAATGATTAGCCAGATCGTTATATGTTATCAGTTTGCTCATGTCTTAAAATCAAATTGTCCCCACGAACGCATCCGCGGGCTCAAGCTGAAGGTATATATTTTTTGGATTGTAACAATTCAAGCTTTCCATACCGCATGGAATTTCCGGTACAGGAGCGAGTATAAACAAAGTTTATAGGTCAGCCATGACCATTTTACACGCTCTCTTTACATTTGATTCTAATCTGGTCAGTATGATTCCAACGTTTAAATATTGAATATCATTAATGTGACAATGAACGTATTGCTGCGGAAAGAAATTTCATGTACGACAAATTATGAAATACCCGTAGTTTACAGTGGTTAGCGAGCTTCACCGGGCTGTTCCGCACGTGGGCTCTAGCCTCTACGGTCTACCGTTCAGACTCACTCTTACCGATCACTTACACTTTTCCAACGGCAAATAATACCCAGATATGCGTTAATAGGACTAGATGCCTGCAGCTTGGTTGGACAGATCTACCGATTACCATTGATTTGTTTTTAAATGTATTTCCTAACGTTCGTTTAACCGTATTGACTATTGGCCATTTTAGCGAACGGATTTTGCCCCATCTGTCAGATGTAAACATCGCCTGATCGTGGGGTTACTCTTTCAAATGTGATTTATTTTTCAAAGGTTGAAGATTGATATTTTGCTTTCCACATCCTTGAATTATTTACTTGCATCAGTAATGTTACCCTTAACATGGAAATAGAATGATCTGTTAATATGATGTATCATTGTAATACACTAAAACATGAGTTCTTTATTACATTCCTATAAGTTTGATTATGTGTTATATGATAGTGACATAGTTAGTCACTCTTTTGTTATCAATTAGTCAGCAGAGTGATCCTTTAGATCTCAGAAATAGCTATCCAAAACAACTGTGCTGGTTTGAGTTTACAGCCAAATTTCATTAGCGGCTAGGGAAATAATCAGACCCTAAGCAGGTTATTGAAGTCAAGAGCCTCTTTTGTCTGGGTATCTGCCACATCAATATTGGTAATAAAATTGTTGTCAAATGTTCAATGTGTGTAATCCAAACAATTGTTCAATAGTACAATCACATCATTTGAATATATCATGTATAAGCTATAAATGACATGGTCATCTGTCAGTTAGTCTTGAGCACTGTGCATCTGGTCTAGTGTTGAAGGGTTATTAAGCATATCTGAAGCCCCAAATCACACATGAGGCCTTTTTAGAACAGTGCAGTTCCCAAGATGTAACAAACTGCCTGGTTAGGCATGGCTTGGGAGGTCACTTTTTTTGTTGCCCATCCTGGACCTGTTGCTTGCCACTTATAAGGTATAATTTATGGGACCATTAGGCAGTAACCATTAATAGTTATGCTCCTCAGCACAGTTTTGCCTTGTCCATCTGTCTGCTTGTAAACTTTTGGTGTAACATTTTTTTTGATAATGCAAGGCACTCTTATATTGATTGTCACTTACAAACAAACTATCAGCCCTTTGTGACCTTATTATTGTAAAATAATCTCATTAGCTATGTTAACCAAATAGGGAATACCTGTTTCAAATTAAACATGAATCACTCTTATATTGATGATCACTTACAAAGTAAATATCAGCACTGCAATACCTTTTGTTCCTGAGTAATTATCTCAATGGGGAATAATTCTTGATGGCACTTTTCTTATAATGCAAGCTAGAAACTTTACATTGACCAAATCTTGCAAACTTTAACTCATAGCTTTATGGCTTTTGATCCCTGACTTACTAGATAAAAGCAAATTAAATTTGCTTGTTCAAGGAAAAATGTAGCTAAGTTATTATTAGCTTATGGTTGTTTGGGTGAATCATTTCTTAAAAATTTAAATTATTAGGCTCAAATGCTTAAACTTTGTGCATAACTACTTGGCGATGGACTGTTGTTGCTTGACAAGTGGGTTTGGGGAATATTGTT
>CM067344.1:575542-608151 GCA_034190875.2 Urechis unicinctus | reverse complement strand
ACTCCGCAGTCTAGGCAGATAATCTCGCGTTCTCTGCGCTCTATCAGGGTTAGAAATAAGCTCAGTTAGTCCAGGGGCCAGTCATGATCATCATGATCATGATCATCATGATCATCATGTTTATGACCATCATTATCATCGTGATCATGATCATCATGGTCATTTTCATCATCACGCGGCTATTGGGGCGACCCTGCACTATTGGCTGCACCACGCTGTTCTGTCCTCCGCGAGGTGGTTCAGGGCACCAGTCCAATCTGTTACATCGTCCATCCAGATCCTCTTAGGTCGCCTCTGTTTTCTGTTACCTTCCATTAAGCCCTGCTGGATGGTATTTGCTAGGGTCCCCTTTTATCAATTACCAAGTTATGCCAACAATTTCGACTGTCATTCCGCACCTTCCGGCAAATCATGCATTTCGTACTATATATCCATAAATGACAAGTAAGTGGCCATATCTAAGTAACCGGGAGATACTTCCGGATAAATATATTTGTGAAGCACAGCGACAAAGCTGTATGTCTTCGATTTAAAACAAGTGCTTGAGTTACTGCCCACACAAGACAAATAAGAATTAAAGTTTTAAGTCTCGAATATTTCTCTAACAAAACAAACCTGCGACTTCGATTTGTAAACAATGTCGGTCATGTGGTCGCTTAAACACTAACGAACTAAAATAATTGTAACTGCCTGTTTAATTCTAACTCAAATTTAAAACGAGCTATCTTAACATTCTTAACAAATTGAATTGGCCTTTCTGAGTTACTATTCGGATTATTTTGTTTCAATAAATTTATTTCCATATTAAATATTTATTTACCTTGGTTGTTAAGTAACAATATTTACCTTAGGAGAGCAATCAGGAAAATGTTTGCTTCTGGTCGAACTGTCAAGTAGCTGGAACGGCTCATTCGAACTAGTGCATGCAATAAATTAAAAAGTCCCTGTCGTGTTGAGGCGTAACAACAATACATCAACGAGTCTCAATCAATTCGACACTATCAGCAGGGGAAATGCATCCTTTTTGCTCTGCTTCTTAGGAATTTTTGTCTATGGTGATCAATTACATATACATGTCTGCTCATTCGTTGGCCATTTGGACCATATCTAGGCTAATTGATGTCATCTATCTCTAATGTTAGATTGTATTAGGGTAAATTTGGCATGCCATACTCGCCTTGTTGTCGCAGGAGAGACAGCAAAACAGTAACTCGTTGTCCGTATCGCTTATGGTGCACTACTCGGTGCATCTACCAATGATTGTTCTCGTTATAGGAAATCCAAACAAAATCACAGTGTGCATATAAAACCCACAGGAGAAATTCCTTTTGCTTCATTTGCAGTCGCAATGATATGGGTGCCCTCAAGTGCTGAGCAACCACTGTTCCATTATATTAGAAGCTGAAACGGAATAGAGGACTGCCCGGTAGGGACGAATGGGAAATCTGACCTAGTACGCAATCAATTGCGAATGATCCGTCGCAGGTCCTTTCAGTAAATATCAAAATAATTAAGGTAGCTGAAGACTCCCTTATTGGATAATGATGTGGCCGAGTGTGTAAGTCGCGGCTGCTACGGGTCATTATTCTGAAAACATCATGTTGTTAGTAGGACTTACTGAGTATTCGAGGTATTGGGTATCACCATTGTCATATATACACCAGCACGACATATAGTGAGTGTTTTGTTCAGCTGCACAAAGCTGCCTCATCATAGCGTCTGAATGCCAAGGTCCGAGATTTCGATTGCATATGTATGTAGTTTGATAAAGCTTAGCAGCTGTTTTTTAATGCTTAAAATGCATACATGGCAAGTGCATAACTGGTCTGCATTACATCGTGTTAGGTCTATGAAACAGGGTTTAGGACTGATAAGACAGAATACGCTTATGTTGGAAAAAGAAGCAACACGTGTGCTGCAGGAGTTTAACTGATTCAAAACTCGGACACACAAAAGCTATTGCATATTCTAGGGTTATCCCAAGGTATAAGATATAACACCATCTTGCATCAAGTTGCAACTTGACTAAATCCTACCAGCCACTGTCAGTCAAATGTTAGCATTAATTTGATAGATAGGAGTTTGTAATCTTGTATCTGTATCCTGATGGTGTTATCACAGAACAATGTACCCTTCGTTCAGAAATGATTGACGACAAAAAAAAAACAGTGTAAGAAGTCGATTTGATAGTTATTTGGGTGAAGTATGGTTTGAGCAGCAGTAGACAAATCAATTTCTGGTTAGAAGCTTGATCACCGGCAGCGCTGAAATCCACTTATCAGCCTCATAGAATCAGTTAAGCCTCAAAGAACTGAATGATTGATTCACTCTTCGTGTAAATTCGAGTTGCATTATTTAATGAGAAAGAGTATTCACAATGAAATTGATCGCCTATATCTAGCAATTATTTATTTTTCCATGTCATGTACGTTGACAGCAGAACCACCATAAAATGTCATATTTAGGTTAATGTTGAATTTCCAGCCGCTAGAACGCTGAATAGGAGTAAAATCATTCTGGAATATGCAGTGTGTGTATTGCAAAATCGAGAAAAGTTTTGTTTCATTCCTGAGTGAATATTCAATTTTTCCTGACTTCTTCTTTTCATTAATCAATTATCAATTGTAAGTCGATGTTTGAGTTCACGTGTTCCGTCTAGCATTCATATGTAATTGTAAACTGCTTCTTTTGTACTGCATTATCATTTTCATGCAGCATGTTTAGGCTGATTTATGACATAAGTGGCAGTCACTTGATCATATTTCCTCCACGAGGCATTATATAAAAGACCTTGCGTCCTTCAACGCTGATATTGCCGATATAAAACGTAACATAAAGTGTTCCGCTTCGTAAATTTGCTGTATTGTTTCGAATCAAATCAATTCAATAACTCGAATGAACAATTAAAGAAGTAAATTATCCCAAATGAATTTCTACCTTATTTGAAAGCCATAGCAGTACAACGATAAAACATTTTATACCAGAAGCAGAAGTGTTAAAGTCTTCCAGTATGACGTTTCGCCGTTCTTTACCATTGATAACTGTCTTTGATGAATGCAGTTGGGCTAATAATATGGCGTTTTCTATTCCCACTAAACCTATCTTTCATGTTGTACTAGATGGTTTAGGACCAAATGATGACACGAATATATTCTCAATGCGCATCAACATTGACTGATAAGCCTGCCTCGTGCGATATATCACTCCATAAAATCATCTATCTTCAAATGCAGATAAGAGGAATTTATTTTCCTGAAGGTACGGTGTCAAGCAATAGCTAATAACTTGCGGCATTGCTCATGAACGCTCCCGTATGACCGGCTGTATCCTGCGGTTGATATCGTTAACTGGGTGTCCTGTCGAAGCAGAGACGTTTCTAGAAAGTGTAAATGTTTATGAACAAATCCTCAATGAAGTACCGAGGGTCGCTTTGTCACATAGATGATACACTAGTGTGGTGAAAGTCAAGAGCTCCGTTGTACAACTATCCCTTATGTAAAGGGAGCTGCATTGAAAAAATAATCGCCGCCAAACATTTATTGATGCAGCTTAAACAAAACTCAGCCTCGATTTTGAATATTTTGATAAGCAAATATGCCTTAAAACATTACAATGTGCTAATACAGTTTGCGATACAATTTCATGTCAACAGCATAGATGTAAAGAAGTTATTGTGGCCAAATGAAGTATCATTAGGCCACAATAACCTGAGTCAAAAGTATAATGGTCATTATTGCATTCAACGAATCAAGAGGACTAATCCTTCAGCACAAGTACATTCAATGACATATTTAGCGACTGATTGCTATTAGAAACAACAAATGTTGCCACATTAGAGCTGAATAACCATCAAAGGTTGCAATAAACCACTAAAGCAACTTTGTTCTAAACTAAATCGTATATTTCACGTAAATTTGCTGGGAATTTCATACGTCAATTACTGTCTTCTAAAAGAAAAATATACACTCCAGGCGACTTGTTCCATCAAGCGCTTCTATTAAACACTGTGCGGTGACGTTCGCAATCATAGCCAAGACATACAATTTGGTGATGTATATTAAGAGGATCCTCCTATGTCTCTATGATCATATAACTTAATCATTCGCTTTATATTCCGAGATGCAATGTTTATTGATCGTCTACAACTGATAACCGCGTAACGTCTCTGGAACTGGTTTACTACAACGCACCATTATACTAGCGGTACGCTACATCTGCACTTGTCTTTCTACATGGGGAATTCTTCGTTATGATTCGACTTAAACGAAAAGTTCCCTTGTCTGCTCCTAGATCCATTTTGCTAGACACATAAAGCATGAATCAATCTAATCAATCGGTCTCTCTCGAACAAAATAGGCTCACATAAAACTAGGTGACTTGGTTAAGGCTGATATTTTGCTAATGACGGTGTTGTTGACTTATTGAGAATTTTGAATATATCGATTAAGCAGAGATGCAGTGAGAAACGCAGTGCACTGAAGTTATCAAGATGATTATAGGAGAAGAACTGACCGAGTATACAGCCAGTGACTGCATTAAACCACAATTAATGTCAGTTCTATTGGAAGAGATGATGCTATTATAGCCGGTCTGTGCCCTTTGATTAAGTTCAAAACGCCATGATCCATATATCTTACAGTTATTTCGACCGCTATCCTCATATACTGACACATAATATTACGTCAATATGTATTCAATCTTATTTTGGAGCATAGCAAGTAAGAGGTGTTTATATTATTGGGCCGATGCAGCTGTTTTGATAGGTTACGTTTCAATGATAAGGGTGCGATTGCCTTAAAGATATCTGGTTGAGTTTCCGTTATTTGAAAAACACACTCATTTATTGTTGGTTATAGACACAAACAGACACCTTATCTCAAGCACCTGCCCATCAGTCAGGGGTTAATTGTCGAAATGCCATGAAATAAAGATAGGAAAAGCCGTCAAAATAAACCAGGCACATAACACTGAAAGATATTGCTATTTTGCCTATCGGTTCAGTTCTACACTCTGGGCAGCGTATATAAGACTTACTTTGTTACACACGGTCATGACATTGTGTGAAACGTAGGGAGAGCTATAACGACATTATTCAAGAGCAGGCATCGTCGCCGCCAATGCTTCGCTCTCTGACGCGACAACAATTGTTTGTATTGCGTCCCATATTGCAGTGTACAGAAAATTGCGGTCTCAATCGCGTTCGGAGGAGCGCAAAGAGATCAACAAGGGATGGCATACAACTGTGTTAATTTGCGCACATCCTAAAGTTGATACATAACACACCCAGACATGCAACCTGGAGTGTTGAATCTGGATGCGTTGAGCAGCAGGATTGATCCGTATCCATTGTGCCTGGTAATGCCATGGATAAATGAAACCTAATTGATTCCTTGCCTTGCAGAATGCGCTCATCTATTCTGTTTGCAGTTCAGAGAGACAGTGCAATCCATAACAAACCTGATATGGTAGGTATCGAAGTGCTTATTGTATTTACACCATACATGCGGATATCTATATAGTACCAAAGTTTGAGTCCTCGGCATGCGGTACTTGGTGGACGGTCTTGACATCCTTATGACGCAACATGATAAGCCACACGTATTGTGATTCAATGCGAAGTACATGTATACCATACCGGGCGTGACGTTAAACATAATGTACCTCCAAAAATTATCCTTGTTTATTTCAACCTCTATGTTTATAATGTGATTAAATCAATTTGTACTGTGAAATTATCCTCGTCTGTCATCGTCATCAAATCACAACCTATTCTTTGTAAGCTAATCAAACAGTATTTTTCATGTTGGGTAAAGAAAAGGGCCTTAGTTGCTACAGAACTGCTGCCTAGCAACAATGTGTGTTATCAAATGCAATGCTTCGCGCGGTTTGCTGCACCATAGTAAGCGGCAAATATAGGATATCATGATGACTATTCTGCTTTTCCCTTTCCACACCCATCATTGCTTATCATTGAACACTTGCGTTTGGTTATTGAATTCCTATTGTTTCTCAGTTTATCTTTCTATTTGCTTACATCCGCTATTATTTCACGTGACAAATATGTTGTCCATAAATCGCCAGTATGCAGAGTTTATTACCACCTGATCACAATTGGGGCGTAGCATGGCTTAATGGCGCCGGATTCAACTAGAATATCGTTTTTGAACTGCGTTTGTTAGGCATAAATATAATTGTTAATGAGAGGTAAGATCGACCTAACAAATGTTGACATATACGACAGCGGGACCGTGTAAACATACACCGGTAATCTATACTGCTTGTATTGTAAACAGTTATCTATGTATCATGACTTGTTTTTGGTACAAGTGAGACTCTATAGCCACGTAATGGTAAGTGGTATATATAGTTGTCAGCGTAGATATATCAGCGAATAAACGCCCTCCCCCTCTACGTGTTCCATGAAACAGGGAGGAATCGCCGCTAACCCTTCAAGGTTTCGTTATACTTGATACTGATACATATCACCTGGAGATCACCTGGGCTTCGTTGTTTAACATTTGATAAGTTCTGACTTACAATTTCCTACAACATCATCGAGTACATTGTAAGCATATGCCTTGGAACGAAATGTTCTTACGCCACCACGATAACATTGTTGTCCCTATATAGTCGCATTTATTACATGCGTAGTAACTTAGAAGACTGTGAAACATATACGATTATCAAATGACAGTAATAGTACATCTTCGAACCCGTAAAAAGGAATAAAGCATGCATAGAGGCCCTCCATGTCAGATATTTTCCTATTCCCCTCTCCATTGCGGATCTTATACAACCTTCAGCCAATCAAATGGCTATATACAATATGTCTGGGAAATACTACATCATTTACTCTTCACGGAGGGACAACAAATTATCGCACAGACTTACAAAAAGCAAATTGCATTTGGTTACATTGTGTATTTTACATACCACATCATTCCTTGGACGCACTTTTCATTGCGCGCTAGAATGTAACGCAAGAGGCATCTTAAGAGACAATATAACAAAGCAATAAATGATCCACAAAGTTACTGGGCCGTAAGGCAGCCAATTACATTTTAGCTGAACTAAGCAAATGCTTGTCAGCACTTTACATCCTGCAATATTTATAACTTTATTTGTTCGGTAAACTAATTGCAGTGTTTTTACCGACGATACAGGCCGCTATATACCTCATGTTATGTTTATCCCGACAGCCGTAGACAGCATCAATTTATTCAAACACAACGACCACATAAAGAAGTTGCTCAATTGTAACAAATCGTTATATACTGCAGACACATACCTTAGATGTCGATCATGCTAATATATGCTACATGTTGGTCTGAAAATTGGCTGGTACCCTTTTATATGTGCGATGTCAAATACACACTCAAAAAAAAGAATTTTTGTACATCTGATATTATTGTAATAGTAAATTAGATGTGTGGGCTGTTATGCAGGGAGGTAGCACTATTTAATTTGCAGGCTTTTCTTTCTGTTATTCCCGTCCAACTAACATTGCGACGCAGATAGCTCCATTCATCAACTCATCAAAGTTGCTAATCGATGCATATGTACAGTATGGCAATGCAATGCATATAGACGCAGAATACTTGCAATGACTGCAAAGTAATGATAGACCGGCTGCGAGGTTAAGAACATGATTCGTGGAGTGTCATGCAGTAAGCGATTAATAATTGATAATGACGTTTACTGTGAATGATATGGCTCTGAGCAACCTGTGGCTATGAAGATTCGATTTTTTACACATTATTGACTATTATATAATATGACACATCAGCTCAAGAGGTTTGTAATGAAACAATGATAAATGATTCCGAACGTTTGCACGCATTCACGGAATCGCCCAAGGTAATATAAATCATCTTCGCATAGAAGCGGCAATCTATCAATGGCTTTATAAATTCACTAAAGGAACCACAATCCAAGCCGAGCACGCCTCCAGGAATCTGACAGCTATTGTATATGACTAGGTGATAATCTATGCGTAGGAGGAATCTGTAATAACATCAGCTATTCATATTGAAGCCTGTGGTTCGACTTCTTCCCATCTAATACAGCGACCAGATTGTGAGACATCGTTATTACGCATCAGTGGTCGAAATGATAGAGACTTATGCATGTCGTAATATGAGGCTGAATCATGGAACCTACTCAACAACCAAAGAGGGAGAACTACAATTATAAAGAGGTGTAAAAGGGGAACAAGACAAGGACAAATGATAACACACGTATGCATCATGCAAATGAAATGGACTGTCAGTCATAACTGGACCGGTGATGTTGCAACGTAGCAATGGTTCACTGCTATTAATAAACAACAACATACAAAGTACTTGAGAACGCCGAGCAAAGCAAAGCCTTAAGGAACACAACTCTACCACCAAGGGAGATGAGTTATATTGCTTAGGGCACAGCTGATGATTTAAGAGGACTATACTATCAGTAACTCCATGGATCTATTCTTCTGAGCCCAGACAATAGCTGTTCTGGCAATATAGTCGATTTAAAGTTAAACAAAGATAAATGTTTACATGCATTACCTAAGCTGGCTTACCCTAGAAAAGCATGACAGTGAGGGGAAATAGGACACACAGGAACGTTGTCTGTGCTGAGGCCACAATTTTTTTGCGTTTTATTCGTTAATCGCACCGTAATAGTTACAGCTCAGGCAGACGTGAAAAACTCTTAATGATTTCCTTGTGATCCATCCGACAACTTGTTCACATAAGCATACTACCAATAGAGCTAGGCAACAATTGTAGAATCAATCGTAAAGGAGCATAAGGATAAACTCCTATATCACCGATGTTTATCGTGCTCAGTCTTTAGGGATGAATAGTAGTTATAGCGGACGGCGACAACGACACGACAATAGCATATTTATGCTGACCGCGTTAGCCCTACTGTTGTGCCAACTTTGTTATTCAGCATTTTCACTGCACAGCATTGTAGTACAATAATTATTACGATGCTATCAAATGGGTAAACAATTGACATGTTTGGTGTTGACTTTTCCACATATCGACACAATGCGAGCTAGAGCAGCTCCTCTCTCTCTCATCTATCTACCCTCGTAAGTCTGAGTACGTTTTTCAAGACACGAAGGGATTGCTGCCTATTTAAACCTCACAGCTAACCAGCCAAAGAAACCGAGTGCTGACAATCAATCTATTACACATACGAATTTTAGATTGCCTGATATAGAGAAACGTCATGGTCAGAAATTGTCCCAGTGTATTATCACTTGTCATGGTAACATGCTACTATTTGATACTTCATCGTAAATCGTTGGCCAAGTATGCTTCATGTAAGCAATATTGTCAGCTGGTTTTAGATATATGCTTCTAAAGAAATCTTCTGTAATCGTGACAGTAAACATATTTACCCTCACACGTGTGTGTAGGTAATTTGCAAACATTAGCACTGATCTACACTTGGGCACATTTGAGCCCCTCATGCCATCTTTTGTCAGTTTATTACAACGTTATGGCAATAATGATTGTTTATATAGCTGCACATTGACCTTAACCAATGTTTTCAACTATAAAACATAATACATGAATTTGATGAAATGACTGGTCCACGCTGAGCGTAACACCAGCATAAAATATTTTATTGATACGTGGACAAATATCTGGAAAATATCATAAATGATATATCCGTTAACACTTTGTCAACGCCTACCATATCAAGTTTGGTGTGGATTACATTGTAATATGATATTGTTTTAAGGAACCTGTGTCTTGATTATTGCCTCAATATCATCTACAACAGCTGTGAGCAGGAGTGGAAGTTGTCATACGGATATGTAAAATGAGTCAATAAAGATCGGAATCACTTGTCAACTCACTTTGCTGATATGAAGGTCTAGTGGTACATCCATCATCAATGTCCACAATTAAATAAAAGTAGCAGGTTCGAAGATTGGACGTGATCTCTCGCACAAGGTGATCACAAAATAGCTTACCTAATGAACGCATTGTGTTGCGGCTCGTCAATAGAAGTCATATCCATAACAGCATTCAGCATTCAGCGTTCTAAATAATCAAACCAGCATGAAAAACAAAAACATGCTGGAGCAGTAAGTGCAATTGCCTTTATTCCGCATAGATTAATCCGTTATTTTACTGTTGATTTGATATCAGTCACTTGCAGTCGCATGGTTTTGTTAAACTATTACGGATAATTTGTCCTAAGGGATTACATTGTGAAGAGTATTGCCATCATCCCTTTGACCATAACCGCTCTTCGTCATTGAAAAATGAATAAACGATTTGAATAGGCGGCAGCGATACACTAGATTGTTCTCAACCCACCAGCTCGTAAAAATTTAAATAAAATCTGTTTAGATTATTAAATTAGTCCCCTACGCCATCCTTATTCGGTGCTGCACTTTGAATTATAACGCATTGTTCATCAGGCTGTGGGAAATTAGTACAGACATAACAAATCTTGCTTGAGACAATATCACGCAATTTGTTTATTTTGTGTCCCAGATTTTACCCAATTACGTCTTTGTTGATGATTTTTTAGTACAAATACAATGTCATATTCTAATCGATATGTTGTCTTGTCATTTTTATAATACGGCTGACATCTGGCCTGTAATCATTATCATAATGCTAGCTATTAGACAGTAGGGCTTGACTACTTGGGACATGCTTCAGTATTTAAATCATCTCGCAGAGCCCGCTGATTGCAACACAAGAATTAGTTTGTTTATGCTTGATAATTAAATACTGTGAAAATGTGCAAATTGTTATTCTTAAATCTTAGCACTTAATTATAAAAGGGAGCAATGGTACAGGCTAGCACGATCTTTATTATGCCGAATATAACTGCCGAACTGAATATAGACATTTATTTATTTTGATAACTACTTATTTATAAATACATCTTACCACTGTGCCAAACAAACCAGTTGAAGCAAACATGAAACAATAAACCTCATCTTAATGGTTGTAAGTGTAACATTAAACGGGGATAGGATATGCAATAGCCTTTGTCTTGGATGGCATTATCATTTATATCGTTCGTATTGAAAGCAGAATAGCCACATTACTGGTTACAATATTTCCGCCTGCTTCAAATGCGCTCATTTCGGTTCGCTACCATATCAACTGTCCTCCTATTGTCAAAGCAAGGCCACCAAGAGAATGAATACCTAGCACAACACCAGTCATTATACCCCTATCTATTGCATGAGTAGGCTACAAGTGCATGCAACGAACCGCACTCTGTTGTGCATTCTGCCAAGTCAGTAAATTGATTAATGCTAGATAAAATAACCGTAGCAGCTGCGGGACCAGTGCATAACATCCAACCTTTTCTTGTACGGGGAAAATGAATTGCCGGCTTTGAGTGTCACATCAGCTTTGGCATTTGATTGAAATGATTGGCCGACACCTTCTCTATCAGGAGAGGAATAAATTATACTGTCTTATCATATTGTAAATAGAAATCTGTCTCATTAATATATCTCAAATCAGGTTCCTGTTTCGAAATTTGGTCGCAAAGCTGGTGCAAGGTAATGCCATGCATGAGTCAGAGTAATCATTCGCTGCCCCCTTGTCATCTACTATACTGGTTAATTGGCTGATCAGTTGTGTTACGTATGGACTGTATAAAGCGCGTCAAGTATGTACGCCATCTCATGTAAATGGAGCATTCACTCTTACAAAGTCGCAAAGGTGCATGCACTTTAATGGGGAGGTGTTAACATTTAAAGTTGCCAAAGAAACATAATCATCCAAATTTAACAAATTTCTGCGGTGGATATGCTTTTAATCTTCCATGTTTTACATTTTCGTCACACGTGTTAATCACAATATTTCCCAGTTTCGCCTATTCTACGTGTGTTTGCTTACATTTGAAGTGCCAGATGAATAACGCAGACCATGGCCACCAACCATGCCAGCCGTGCTTCAAATGAACGTTCAACAGGCTCACTCTGTTGCGACCTGTTAGTGAGATTCGAGGTCCACGAATCTGATTGGGCTTGGCTTCAATCAAACGCTATCAACTAGGACCATTGCGGGAATGAGGACCATATCAAGCCTTATCTCATTTAGATAGAGACGAAACGAAAAGACAACAAACAGCACCCTCAAAACTATTTCTGGTATCAATATAATGAACTAACATCAAGGTATAATTTATAGATCTATTATGAAACAACATTCATATGCGGTTGGACGAAGATAATGAGTCAATCATTTGCAAAACCTACTATCAGTAACGTACTGTCTAGTCCCATCAAAACAAATACAAGAATGAGCTGCAATGCGTCAATAAAGTGGCGTTGGCGGCAGCAGCACTTTATCATACGTCATTGTAAAAAGTGTGCATAGAAGCTTGAGTACAAAATCTTACTGGTATGTAGTTTTAAGAAGCTGTTGCCACTTTATATGCTGTGATGATTTATATGATACTAATATATATTGATAGCTGTCAGCATATTAGTCAACGCACAAGGGTTAAAACCGAGTATAATGTGTTTGTCCCACCTCCATAATTCCCTTAGAGTCATTGAATTGATGTATATAATACATGCGCCGCATCATGAAAGACATGTAAATGTGTACTGTGACCCAATGTCTATAAATATTGTCTAAGTAACTATTTGACGAAGCATCTTTTGATTACATAACTTGCTTGATTGCCTTCTATGATATTCTTTTGTACCCAATAACTTTACGAATTGTATATACCCTCCAGCCA
The DNA here is from genome assembly GCA_034190875.2 of Urechis unicinctus. NCBI lineage: Eukaryota > Metazoa > Annelida > Polychaeta > Xenopneusta > Urechidae > Urechis > Urechis unicinctus. The sequence continues at coordinate 595,422 of CM067344.1, read as the reverse complement.
GCCAAATGGATTCATATATTACGTCAGGTAAATGTCACATTATTCACCAACTTGCAATATTGAGTTTTTGTCATGCAGGAATTGTTTGGAAGATAGCATTCATTATGAATTAGCGACGTCCAGACAGGATCAGCTTGCGGCACAAAAATGCCAAAATCAGAATACGGACTGTACTGTATCAAGTGGTGAAAGCTTCACATGGAGCTGCTCAACGCACTTGTGTATATGCTAATGTGATCATCTGATGAACACCGACTGCCGCCAGAACGATTAGCCACAGCAACATTTAAATCACGGTGTAACTGTCAATGTTTCTTTGTTCAATCCCACACACTATGCTCGAACAAAAGCAGCGCTATTACAAATAACAGCTGTGTGAGCAATATCGATGTAGGTGTTGGTCTTACACGCGCCTTGATTTTGTCGAGAGCAATGGCGCCTCATTGTCTTAGAAACAACCTCGATCGTTCCCTATCAAGTTGGCCGCTGAAGAATTGTAATAACCGACAGTTGCTAGATTTACATACCTATCAGCTGTCGCTTGTTGTGAAGGAGTGGTTTATTACAAACTTTTCATAACCACTCTGCTAAGAAATGGCAACTTGGATTAATAAGTTATTGAACATGCGTCCATCGCGTATTTGAGAATAACGTCAGGTACAATTAATACCAGTTGGTTAGCTTGCAAAATTGATTGTGACCAGCACATTGACCTAAGCCGTAGCTTGATACTGAAAAGGGGAAACATTTTCATGATGTAATAGACGACGGGCAGACATCATTGGTACTCAAATCATCAAGCTTCAATATTGGCTAATTAAAAATTAGGCAAAGTCTGCTGATCCGTAGTCGTAGTGACATGGATTGTGTTAAAGATAGCAATTACGTACAGAATCTCTTATACATTATATTAGCTGTATAAAGACGCAGTGGATGCCTGGGTTCAATGTCTTCTGAATTGCTTAGTTTCAGAGAATCTAGCCTCTCCTTTAAAATGCCCCATTGTCGACTTCAAGAGCTTTATTCATCTGAACCTAACAATGAGCTTCGCAGCACAGATAAGCAAGCTATGATCAAAATCCAATGTAAGTAGGGATGAATATGTGTGTTTCTTTTGTTACCAATCGCTATTAATCTCGTGCCACTCCACGTCCAGGTCAAATGCAGAGCCGGCAATAGATAACACTGTACTGTTTCCAATTATATGCTCATGAATATATATAAATAAATAAATATATTTCAATGAATAATATATATAAATATAAATGTATATATATGAATACATGTATATATATATATATTATATATATTTATATATATGTATATATTTGTTTATACATAAATATATGTATATATATACGTGTATATAATATATATATTATATTTTATAATAATGTATATCTATATTCTATCTCCCCTCTCTTTCTATATATATATAATATATCTTATATCTCTATATATATATATATATATAGATATATATATATATATATATATATATATATCTATATATATCCCATATATCTCTCTCTCTCATTCTCTCTATCTTCTTTCTCTCTCTCTCTCTCTATCTCTCTCCCTATAAATAAACAAATCTCCCCTGTGTCTCAATAAATAATATAGATGGCTATGCATCTATATATAAGAATATATATATGTATATAAATAATATAGAGGCTAGGCTATATATATATATATATATATATATATATATCTATATATATATATATATATATATATATATATATATGTATGTATATCAATATATATATCATTGATATATATATATCAATCTATATAGGGAGAGAATATTATATAGACTTTATAGATATATATTATATATGTATCTATATATATATATATATATATCTCTATCTCTCTATATCTATATAGATATATCCTCTCTCCTCCTCTCTATATATATATATCATATCTAGTATATATATATATATATCATATATATATCTATCTTATCTATATATATCTCTATATATATATCTATATCTCTATATATATATGTATATATATATCCTATATATATATATAATATATATATCTATATATATATCTATATATCTCTCTATATATATATATATATATATATATATATATATATATCCTATCCAATTGCAACCATTTTGGACACAATATCGACAAAACCGACCATTTTGGGTCATTCGATTATTTCGCTTTTTGGAGCTCAAATTATGTGATATCGCGGAAGCAAAACATTATTTATTTGCCTTGTACAGCTTTCAGTTGATATCATCATTCAAAACTTATTTAGAAGATTACGAAAAATTATAGGCCAAAATGGTTGTACCAAAATAGTCGTGATAGTTTTGTCATGCAAAAAACCAACCATTTTGGAACTTTTCTATAAAACCAACCATTTTGGCCATTTTATATAACCAACCATTATGGCCATTTTTTATATATCCAACCATATTGGCGATTAAAATAAACAAATGAGCCGACCACCCATTTTTGCCTTCCGATATTACCAACCATTATTATCCCAACCAACCTACTACTGACAGACCATCGTTTATACAACCTTGGGTTACAAAGCTTAGAAGGTCTATGAAACAATAAACGACTTAAATTAAATTCCTACAAACAAGCTTACACAAAGTATTGCGCGTTTTTAGGTTTTTCGGGAACCGAAAGAAACTTTTGTCGATTTCTCATTGTTTATACATAATTCGAACTGTACATTCACAATATTCAACGAGCCATGAAGAAAAAAGTGAAGTTAAATTATCGGCGCGATTCCATGATATGCTGACGCAATGTCTTGCTCCGAAAAATTCCGAACCTTGCCGAGCGGCAGGTGGAGAACAGAGTAAATATGCATTAAAGTCACCTATTTCAAGGAAGGGAGTTCTTCAACGTACCCGTTATTAATTTGGATACAAGTTTATACTTAGGTAATGCGAGTTTTAACAAGAATTAGTGACACTTAACATTCTGAAGATTGTCGTCTCTAATATTGGAGCACGGACGATTCCAAGTCAAAAATGCACGTAGGTCATATATTTTAACGTATTTATATTCTGATTCATGGATAATTAAACTGCCATCATTGAAGTTATTGCTGAAACTATTATACATATCGATTGCTTTGGGCGGATTAATGTTATTTAACCACTCTGAACACTGTAATCTGTCTGTCTACGATGTTCGACAACATCCCTCGTCCCTTGAATCGGGAGAGTCCAAACAGCTGTCACTATCTATCTCCGTGCGACATGGCGACAGTCTTGCCGCACATGGCCAAAGTTGCCAAATCCGCTTAAATTTGGAGCAACAAAAACAACAAGGTGATAATCTTAAATCAGTTCCAATTAAATGAAAGAAGAAGTGTTTATATATAGTAAATGAAAGGCAAATAAGATATGGTAATTTGAGAGCAAATAACTTTTCGACTGAAGCTATTTGGGTGTCTCCCAAATCGGTCGGGTTGACAGGCTTCTGTGAAGTTCTGAGCAGCTAGCTAGCTATATACTGAATGACACGGAGCAGTTGAGGCAGCATCACATAGCGTTATGAACCCAGTCCTCGCTCTTATATTATATGATTCAATAATTTATTTTCGTATTGTTAAATGTTAACTGCAATCATGCAAACCAGCCGAGAAGTTTATGCAACAGGGCACATATCAAAGTATGTGCATGTCATATAATGATGTGTCGAACTGCATAAGTTCATGTATCTATTAACAATTTGCTTCATTAAGTGTCAAACTGACCTCATATTGATTAATTGTGCATTCTTTATTACATGTTTTATCTGTTCACGAAAGAGCATCGTTGTCTTGCCTTACATTAGATTTATTTTGAGAAATAAACTGAATCCCATCTTTCAGTGTGAATGATATAAATCCCCTCAGGGCACCATGGTTAAAACATGGATTAAACAATCTTTAAGTTTTAAATATATCACCTTTATTCAGTTTGCCACATAATAACATGTAGTTACAAAATGGAAAAAAAACCCAGCAGCATCTGTAGGCAATGTGCTGAAGGATTTGTTAAGGTCAGAACTAGGCAGAAGATGAATTTGTTTTGTTGATTATTAAACTTTGATTGCTGTTCACTTCCTATGTAGGGTCACTTAAATTCTACAAAAAAATGTATGCACAATATAGGCATTCAGAGTTGATTGGGCTGAATAAATTGACCTTAATGCACTGAATGTATTGACCTCATTAAGGTTAACAATATAAGGAAATCAATTATCAGGATATCATTATCAAGCAAAGCATATCTACAGATAAATTTGAACAAGATCAGCAGGAACAACGCCTCGTGTTGCACTATCAGTAATAAACTGTCAAGAGGTCCAGTCTTGGTGGGTTTCCATTAGGACACAATTAGTGAATCCATACAACAGCTTGTCCATATGATTCAGCAAAAGATGATTCTCCTGCTGTGCCCCAGCTATAGTAGCACATTCTGTTACACACACAAAGTTAACTTGTCAAACTGCCTATCAGTCTTATATCATAAGAACTAAAGGAAGTCAATGTAAAACATTACACAACATTAATTTTTACCAACCTGATAAAGTTGATCATCAATACAACATGTCACATGAATCAATCTATTGTTATTAAGTAAAGGAAGTACAAACTGATCTCTCTCATGTGGCAGAAACTGAATCTACATTTGAATAAAAACTAATAGAATATTGGTAAAACACATTGTAAACTGATCTTATCAATATGCACTTAAACTGCAATTATATAACCAATAACGAGATAACAGACATTGACTAGTGACCACCAGGTAGGTTTCTATGGAGCTTAGCATTGATAAATATACTAGAATTCAATGCTTGACTGCTCCCCTGGGTTGGCTATGGTGCACTTCCTTCTGTCACTTAATAAAATGGTGTCTCATCCACATAAGCCAGCTCTATTCACCCTTAACCTGAGGTCACATTTACAATTGTACACATCTGAAAATCAGTATATAGTGAATATGAGGACATACATATCTGATGTTCATCTGGAGTTGATTATGTGACAGAGCCAGATGTTCAGAATAAGTCTACAGCCCAGAGAGCTTAGTTCAGTCATCAGTAACAGGGCTGGAAGTTAACTAAAATGGCCACCCGTCCTGACCTGTCCTGGTGACGGGTGGCTATTTTACATGTTAACTGGCCTCAAGAAATACTACCCCTCCAAACAAAAAAGATGCCATGTTAGGAGAACCCCAGGTCGGTGACATACTGGGCTGGTGACAAGAACCCCAGGTCAGTGTAACGACTGGCTGGTAATAAAAAGAACCCCAGGTCTGTGTCATGCTTGGCTGGCGATGAGGAGGTGATATGAATTGCAGATAAATACAGAGCAGATTAAGTGTACAACAATGAGACAATTTACACAGGTGCATACATCATAACTGCAAGACCATCAATCAGGACCAGGTGGAGCTTAACAGTCATACTGGGTAAACAGAACTTCTGATAAAAAACTTCTACATTAACAGATTGTTGAAGCCATACTCACACACAACAAATACAGATAATACTCATTGTTTCGGTCATTTTGGTCATTCTGATGGTGTTAACAAAAATTACATTTAGACATAACATGTCTTTTTAAGCCCTAGTGATTGATATATCTCAACGGAATATGGTAAACAAGAGAAGCCAAAACATTGATGAAGCCACAACATTGATGAAGCCACAACATTGACGAAGTCACGAAATTGGTGAAGCCACAGTATTGGTGAAGCCACAGTATTGGTGAAGCCACAATATTGGTGAAGCCACAGTATTGTTGAAGCCACAATATTAGTGAAGCCACAATATTGATGAAGTTTTAATATTGCTGAAAAGACTAAAGAATATTTCGCTTCACTTAGCAAGAGCCTAGTGGCCCTACAGCAAGACATGGCTCCATTTGATATGAGGAGGTGTCTTGCAGAGATAGATGAGCATAATTGAGATGTTTGGACAGCTGATACTGTTGCCCATCTTGAAAAAATAAATTTCCTAAATTGGGCAGATTAACCAACACAGAGGATATTAATCTCCAATATGATTCAATTGAGATATTGGGTCCATAATATTAAACCCAGAACAGGAGGTAAAGCAGTTAATCACTACCAGATTGTGAGTGCTGCTGAGCAAAATGTCATCACAAACACCTAGTCAATCTCACTGCCTAACAATAAAGACAGAAGACCTATGGCTATTGAACTCATAGCTTTTATAGTATATCTTTGTATTCAATGACACACCAGGGCTGAATAATAACTCCCAAACCCACTTGTCTAGCAACAATAGTCCATCCCCATGTATGCAAAAAGTTTTAGCATTTAAGCCTAATTATTTAAGTTATTAAGAAATGATTCACCCTAACACACATGAGCTAATAAAAACTTAGCTACATTTTTCCTGGAACAAGCAATTTTAATTTGCTTTTATTTAGCAAGTCAGAGGTCAAGAGCCATAAAGCTATGAGTTAAAGTTTGCAAGATTTGGTCAATGTGAAGTTGCAAGCTTGCATTATAAGAAAACGTGCCATCAAGAATTATTCCCCATTGAGTACATCACTCAGGAACAAAAGGTCATGATATTTACTTTGTAAGTGATCATCAATATAAGAGTGGATCATGTTTAATTTGAGACAGGTATTCCCTATTTGGTTAACATAGCTAAGAAATATTTTTTCAATAATGTCACAATCAATATATGAGTGACTTGCATTATTTAGAAAATGTGACACCAAACGTTAACAAGCAGACAGATTGACAGGGCAAAACTGTACTGTGTTATGTGTGATTTGGGATTTCAGATATGCTTAATACCCCTATCAACACTAGATCAGATGCACAGCTTTTAAGACTAACTGACAGATACATGACATATTCAAATGATGTGATTTACTATTGAACATTTGACAACAATTTTACTACCAATATTGATGTGGCAGATACCCTGACAAAAGAGGCTCTGGACTTCAAAAACCCACCTAGGTTCTAATTATTTGGCAAGCCACTGTTGAACTTGGCTGGCAGCTAAAACTAGCAGAGTTTGTTTTGGATAGCTATTATTAAGATACAGATAGGATCATTCTCCTGACTGATTGATAACAAAAGTTGTGACTATCATATAACACATAATCAAACTTATAGGAATGTAATAAAGAATTCATGTTTTAGTGTATTACAATGATACATAATATTAGCAGATCATGCTATTTCCATGTCCAATAAAAGTACTTTAAAAGGTAGGTTAAAGGTCACATTACTGATGCAAGTTAGTATATTATTCAAGAATGTTGAAAGCAAATTATCAATCTTCAACCTTTGAAAAAACATTGAAAGAGTAACCCCACCCCACTAACGCACTACCACCAGAGTAGTTATAACTTATATGGTGTACTATGACACTAGACTAGGGGTGGCTAGTGTCATAGTCCACCATACAACATTGTTAGTTACAGGGCATAAAGTCTGAAGTCTGTTTGGGTTATTGTGATACCGGAGCGGATTAGGCAATGTTTACATCTGACAGATGACAGCAAAAGCCGTAGGCAATAGTCGCTACGGTTTAATGAACGTTAGGAAATACATTAAAAAAAAATCATTGGTAATCGATAGATCTATCCAACCAAACTGCAGGCATCTAGTCACATTAACGTGGTATCTGGGTATTGTTAGCCCTTGGAATGGTGTTCGTGATCGGAAAGTGTGAGTGTGAACGGTATAGCCCACGTGCGAACAGCCCGATGAAGCTCGCTAACCACTGTAAACTACGGGTATTTCGTAATTTGTCGTACATGAAATTTCTTTCCGCAACAATAACGTTCATTGTTACATGAATGATATTCAATCTATAAACGTTAGAATCATACTGACCGAGCGAGAATCACATGGAAACAGTGCGTGTAAAATTGTCATGGCTGACCGATCGTCTTGTTTATGTTCGCTCGTGTACCGGAAATTCTACGAGGTATGGCAGGCTGGAATAGTTATAATCCCAAAATATACCTTCAGCTTGAGCCCGCAGGTGCGTTAGTGGGAACATTTGGATTTTACGACACGAGCAAATTGATAACACAGAACAATCTTTTTAATTAATCACTTGATAAAAACAGTCCGTTGATACGATATGCTTTCATTGATTACTCGAAACTTTGCACATCATAGATCGAAAAAACCAGTATTTCATTTCAGTGAGATTCTCAAAACATTTTAAATGCTGATCTGCTTCTAGAATTCCCAGCTTAAGTACTACATTTGTTCTTATTTATCTAAATTAAACATTATCAGACGGATATATACTGAGAAAAAAACACCAAAAATTAGTTGACAATGACTTACAACCACGGATTTCCCAGTAAAATCGCCATTTTTTTTATATCCGCCCGTAAAGATATTTGAGCGTGTGCCGCCCGTTATTCTTTAATCTGCTGATTTATATATTCATTCAAAATTTGTATGTTTTTCATTTCAAGCGATAATTTAAAACAAAGAATTGTTCATTGAAGTTAAAAGTCACACAAATCATGAATATAAGCAAATATACATCGAACAAAGCCATATAATGACCGATTATTCAACATGGCCAAAATGGTCGTTTTGGCCAAAATGTAAATTCAGGCAAATGCATTTAACGCCAAGAAAAAGTGGATAGTTATCCCGAATAATAAGATTCCAACCTTAGGAGGAGTAGAAGCAAATAAAGTTACGATTTTGTGGGGAAGCGCAGCTGTGTAAGCCTATGGGATGACGCTGACTATTTTGGCCCCATGATCATCGGCCAAAATGTAAGTATGGGCCAAGATGGTTGGTGAATTGTACCAAAATGGTCGGACTTGCATAAATATATATATATATATATATATATATATATATATATATATATATATATATATATATATATATATATATATATCTATATATATATATATATATATATATATATATATATATATATATATATATAGATATATATATATATATATATATATATATATATATATATTATATATCTATATATATATATATATATATCTATATATATATATATATATATATATACGTTATCCTAACCCAAAATAATACTGATGCTGTGGCCAGTAAACTTGGTTTAACCTTTACATTTTGAAAATGTAAACGAGTTACCTAGCCTAATGACCTCCTTTATTTGATTCCTACGAATTTTCCGGGTTTTTTTGCGCGGTTGCTATACGGCAACATTTGCATGAAGCCGCAATTACCCAACTTTATAAAGCACGCACAACAATCAAAGCAGATAGTGCTGCTAAGGTAATGACAAGAATTTAGATAATCAATACAGGTTCATGGCTAGTGATATAGATTAAGCTTGTGTGTTCGTTCGAGAAAACTAATACATTCATTTCCGAACTTTCAAAACTTGCGTCTAGTTTTGTTCACTAATGGAGTGCATAACAAATTTATCCGAAAAAATCATTTCGGAAATGAATGTTTACGTGTAATGCTGTGAATATGATATATGCATTATATCTGGATCTACTTACATGGGATAAACCGCCGATGCTCCTTGACCATTAACGAATAATTGCGTGAGACATGCTTGACCCAACAGTGACCTTTGCAAACCTATAAGCGTATCGTATGGACAATATCATCTTCAGTAACAAGGAAATGCGAAAGCACCATTTACACCCGACACAAATGACTTTTTTTGCATATGCTGCGTCCATGTGTAGTTTGTATGTAAAATATTTCCAGCATATATATTGTCCATTATCAGTACATATGTTCAGCATTCATATTTATGCAATGCAGAGCCAACATTTGTTACAGTTAAATACTTAATGGCACAAGTCATTTATCAATAGCAATAGAATAAGGCCAAGCGCTTTGTGAAATGCGTGTCGGCATCGGTTATTGTACCATAATGATTTATGTGGGATACCGCTGTTTGCATTATTGTTTTGATCTGCACAATCAATCTAAAAGATGCAGCGTGTAGTTTATATAGCCAGCCATCTTATGATAGTGGATATATAATGGAAGGCTTCTGAGAACATACGATTCTGCGGTTCATTTTGAACGCGGCTAGACATTGTTATCGCCAGTATACTTTGCATTAACCACCTTTCCACATGTGCTATTTGAGAGCATAACGGGGCACGCAATGTCTTTAGTTGTTACGAAGCGAAAGCAATGTATGTCCTCAATCCGATCCTGGTTAAGCAATGGTTCTGTGTTCACACTTGTATTTGGTTATGGAATTCATGTTGACAATAGGCTTTTATACTTTCTAACCTGATTCTATATTTTCAACCTGGCAGTATGTGTTTATGCTTTGCGTGTCCTCAGTTTATCTTTATATTTGCTTGCATCCGTTTTTATTTCACGTGACAAATCTGCTGGGCAAACTTTCGCCAGTTAAAATGTCAATTCATCAGCTTTATCTCCATGATAATGCAACCTTTAATTCGCGGGCAATAAAGAATTGTTGATTAATGCATGGTACTCACGGGGAAAATATATTATGATCATATAACTCTGTATGATGTTAAACAGCTAAGCAATTACGTAAATCATAGAGTATTATGCAGATCTTAACAGCGGATAGTTGGATTATCGTTCTCCCTTGACGGTAACGACGTCACATTGAATATTGCTTCAGAACAGCGTTTGTTAAACGCTTATGTAACTGGGCGATACTTTAGTTATTATTATACAATAGTAATTATTATACTCGACCATTGAATCATTGATGAATAGATGATTGCTTACAGAATCGAGATCGCGCTTACCAGAGTAATTTCATGTTATGATATATCAAGACACAAGGTAAAGGGGACTGATCAAGCTTCCTACAGTGTTATTCAATACGTACCTGAGACGCCAACGGGGAATAGAAAAAACCAAGATATGATTAGCCCTGCTTATTCACACCTAAAAAAAGGTAAACGTACTCGAATGTACCCCGCAAATCTCTGTTTTGCTAATCCATGGAGGATGACATCATGGTGGACTTCTGTTTTTTGCTGAATGTGAGACACAAGAGATACGTTAAGGAAAGTGGGGTATATAGTTGACTGCGTAGAGATATCAGGGAATAAAAGCCGCTCTCTACGTATGCCATAAAACTGTGAGGAAGCACACCTTATTGCTTAGGGTTTAACATACTTGATAATGATAGATATCACCTGACCATTACCTAGAGTTCTTTGTTTAACATTTGTTCTGAAACATATTCAAGTTACATGTGCCATGGACCGAAATGTTCTTACGCCACCGCTTAAACTTTGTTGTCCTTATATAGTCGCATTTAATACATGCGAAGCAACTTAGATGTCAGTGAAACGTGTACGGTTATCGAATGAACGCAATAGTACATGTTCGATCATGTCAAAAAAAATAAAGTGGCCTTTTTCCTATTCCCCTTTACATTTCGGGTTTTATACAGCCTGTAGCCAATCAAATAGCTTTATATAATACGTCTGGGAAACATGCGACATGATTTACTCTTCTCGGAGGGACCTCAAATTATCGCCCATACTTACAGAAAGCAAATTGCATTTGGATACATTGTGTATTGTAAGTACCACATCATTCCGTGTAGGCAATTTTCGTAGATCATTGCGTACAGCAATTTACCTAAAGTGGCATCTGAATAGACCATATAACAAAGCAATAAATAATCCACAAAGTTACTGGGGCGTAAAGCAGACATAAACACAACTAACACCAAAGTAAGGGGGCTATTCTATCTGTAACTCGATGGATCGATTGTTCGGTGCTCAGTCATTGTATTATGCCCAACAGATTTAATATCCATAGAAGTGTATAATTCCCGGAAGCAGGAGTTTTGGCGTATACAGCTATCGACAATGTGTGCACCCCAAAGTTATCAAATAAAGCACAGTTCCTGATCCAAAGGAACTGACGAAGTTTTCCAATTGCAAAAGGCACTGTAAAATTAATGATTCGTGTTTATATAGCAAATCGCACGACACTAACTGTTGCAATAGCTACGTTAAATACTTTCCCCATTGACAGTTACATTTATTAATAGCTGTGTAAAGCTACTTTACTCCACCAGCGATCTATTCCGTTGAAGTAATCTCATCAAGAAAACTGAACGCAAGGTGTTGTGTTACTGAGCCAATATAATAGACCTTACGACATTGTTGAGTCAATGAAGAAACAACTAAGGCTTTCTCCTGGGAATTAATTGCGCATGATTTATATTCTCTAATCAAAAACGTTTAAGGCGGTTATGATTGACTCGCCTGGGAAAATTTTGGCTCGGTTGTTAAATATGTCACTATTTGTCGTCGTGCTGGAAACGCACACCATAATAAATTAATGTGTGAACAGACACGTGTAGCTCGAGTTTGCACCAAATGTATTTTTCTTATGCTAATGTCGTTGTTATTGGACTAAGTCTGTTGATATGTACAACGACAGTCATATAAAAAAAGCATTCATTCTGTGGATCGGTTTGATAGGAGTATTAACCTAAACAATGTATGTTGCTGTCGACTGATGTACAACAGTTATTGTTGCTAATTTTGCTTTCACAACTTCATCCTATCTATGCATTTCATTCATAACAACACTCTTATAACTTTGATTTTGCCTGCACAACATTATACACCTAACAGTTATACCGTAGCGTGTGTTCAATCATGTATGATTCATTCGACGTAGATTTAAACCATAAAAGCGTCTTCTACAAAAATGCCAGATTACATTTGAAACAATCATGTGTTATAATTTGACAGAACCTTGGCATAAGTGATTGGCAGCCCTTAGATTTCCAATGAGAAGCGAAAATTCTTTGCTACCCCCGTTAACTGTTGCTGCAGGCTACAAACCTAAATACTGGCTGTACAGTATCGGAGTTACTATACAAAAGTATCTGTTTTTGAGAATTTCTCGAGACCAGCGTATATGCCCAAGTTAACGAATAGCTCATTAACCTAGATCACCCTGAAATGGGAAAATAGCGGTTCGTCATATCGGCGCCAATATCACTGCTTCTCATTCCTCAAACTGACATTATCCGCACTATTCTGGGGCACGAAATTGATTTGAAATATAACTACGATTAGCTGATCTGTTTCGCTATATACTATTCTCCCAAAGATAATTATCCTAACAAACCTGTTCCACATCTAACGACAGAATGAGTCTCTGTCAAATAGTCTTGTGGTCTGCTCAATGTAATTGAAAGGTAAGGTTACTGTGTTCAGCGCCTGAATTTCGAATATACATTGTACCGTTATTGTTTGAGATTAAGTTACTGTACTTGCAATAATCGTACACCCTAACGTTGGCTTAACCATTTTTGGTGATTTAATTACTGCATTTGTCCCATATTGATCTACATTGAATGTCATACAATATATTATATAGGCTATGACGTCAGATAAATACTTGCACTAATGACATTCGATAAACAAGACGGTTATTCTCTATATTATTGTCTAGACTCAATCAATGTCAAATAAGCCGCTCTTACATATTGACCCTGTACCTGTCTACTGCCCATTCATTACTAACATGATAATCATCACCATTATCAATATCATCATCATATGCATCAACATCAGCAAGAGCAGCAGCAAGCTGCAGTATGTTTCTGATAAAAGAATAAAAGATGATGTCAGCATTACGTGATAAGGAGTACATTTAAATGTACAAATTCTATAACTTGGTGAAATACCTATGCCACAATACGATCAAGCTTAATCTAACCCAAAACGGACATGTCCGTTTTTCAATGACTAAGGTATCAATTCGCTGGGGTCTCTTCTATCGGTGTTATCAATTATCTTTATGGTACATGAGCTTCGAGTATAAATGATATTATAACGACATTTTGCGTGCTGCGCAATGATGTCAACGGCGTATAGCATGCCAAAGTAAAGATGGTAGATGAATACCATCACGGGTTTAGTATACTGAAAAATGAGACTGTTTACAATGATATCTTCGTTCGGTCACCTGTGTCTCTGTCAATGTAATTAATACCAGCAACACTAGCATCACCCATTCCGTCGAAAAACACTGATGTAAGATGAGGTATGACGTATAGGTATGCATCCGCCACTATGTGTGCTGGTATCAAACCCGTCAATAGTTGGTTGCGCAATACAAGTGGGCCATTTCACACCAAAAGTAATCAGTTATGATCCTAACACATTCATTCATAGAAGTCAATATTGATCTGTATGCGGCTAAACTTCTGCTCTATTGATTGATTAGAGCAAACATGTAGCACACTTACAGCAATATTGGTACATCAATTTTTTTTTGGTCATGACGGCATTTTCCGCGCAATAACTTTTATGCAATGACCAGCGAACACCATAGATTGTAATGAGATAATATCATCGACAAAACGCGGAACGCCTAAAGCAGCATTTTGTTTGGTAAGTGTTGATATAAAGTCAACAACACGGCATTAGTCTCATCGATTCAATTAAGATTTATGTCGCATGTAAATTGTTTTCCTTTCAAAGCATATCTATTCAGCATTCACATTAATTCTAGGCAGTAAACATTTTATACAATGACAAACTTAAATGAAATTGACATTAGATCATTTATCAATAACAATCGGCTAAGCCTAAAGGCATTCTGAGATGTAGGCTTGAATGTTGTATTGTGTAACAATGCTATTGTAGTTGTAATATTGGTTTTGATCTTCATAAGCAATCTTACACTTGCCTTGAATTGCGTTTTGATTAACAAAATGCTCTTCAAAGTGCCATTTTGTCCAATGTATTGATTTACAACTTCAATTATCTATTATCAGTTAGAAAACTGTTCCTCTCCTTGTCGCAATGCATACTTCGTAACAATGAAGTTGAAACAAAGTCTAGACATTGTAGTTTGGCGTTACATGCACTACCATATAACGAATGGTTATCGATCAACCACATCGCGAGGCATGCAATTATGCCGAATAAAAAAATGAATGCAGTTAATGTGATATCACCTAAGGAAAATGTTACTTCATGAAGACATTGATATCGCAAAAATGGTAATATCTTAACCCGGACATGCATGCCGTTTTCGTCGCCGTCTACATATAAAGTATATTGATATGGGACAAATGCTCATAGATAATAAAGACGCGTTGCCTCCTTACTGATAACAATATAACCATTCAATTATTTTGTGTGATAATTTAAGTAAAACACGAAAGAAATTTCGACTATACACGTAACAAACAAACACAAAATAAAATAATGGATCTGATATTTAAATATCCCTTTACATGTGTTGTTGCTTGTCCGACCGGTTGCAGAAAGATCTATTTTGTAAGCCAGTTTATCAAAGATGTTCATCTACAATCGGAACCCATCTCTGAACACATCGTGTGGTGTTATGGTGAATGAAACAGACCAACGTATCACCAAACATGTTATCAAAGGCAGTTATCATCGCAAAATAAGCGTACCCTGTGCAAAATTTATTTTATAAAGTCAAAGATCATTGTACCATCAGTTTGAATGCCCAATATCTCTTCATATTTAAATATCTTCAAGATGGAATGCAAATCACCCACTTGGCTAAGCAAATGTACCCCGATCGTGTCAAATATGTTCAAGAGGCTTTTGTGGATGCTACACGTTAAGCACACGGTTATTTATTTACTTTTGCGCCTTCCTTCTAATGTGCTGCAGTTACACCAGACGGTTTATCTCGAACGGAAACAAATTATCCATGTATATATATAAATTGACAAATTGAGTCATTCTTGTCATTTGATTTCTCTAGGGTCAAGATTGCAGATCGATTACAATGAAACGCTGATACACTGTGAGTTATGGTCAAGGCAAAACCAGGGAACGTTCCCTTAACACTGACTTAACAATTAACCCAATGCAAACAAGGTCTCTGCACCATTTCCACTCGAAAAACAGCCATTACGAAAAAGTAAAGTGTGTTACAAAAAGGTGGTTTCTTACCAGCGCTATTGGCACCTATTATCGGTCAACTATTGGGAACGTTGGTAGGCAGCATCGTAAAATAATGGTAAAGAAAATGATACGTTTATGCTGCGATGGTACGCTTTCAAATATTTGTCGTATTTGCAACCAGGAGACAAATAGTTGCAAATATCCGAGAATTTAAAATTGGTTTACTTGAGGCAGAGAAAGAATTTTTTTAGCAGTAAAATTAATTGGATCGTATTGTGTGAAGTTTTGCATGAGAGCTACCTTGATGGCGTTCAGGTTGTATTTTCCGAAATTACAACCAATTACGGGTAATTCCATCGAGTAACTCTGAAACATTTCTATGAATTGCTCCAGTGGAGGCTTCTTTTTGGTTACAGGGTCGGTAACCAGCTGCTCTTGGATTTGCTCATCCATACATTGGAGTAAGGAGGCGTGCTTTTTCAGCAGGATGACATAAGCAGCATCGGCCACTTGCCTCAAGTGGGTCATCATACGCAACACCCAACTCATACGTATCAACCTCGTTAACAAAACAAACGGTTCTTGGAAACAGGGTACTTTGCTATATAGAACATGACAAGCCTTCCATATTACCTTGTCCGAGTTAGTGAATATATAAATGTCCCCAGTAGGATAGGCTTCTCGAAAAAAGCCGTTTCGTCGGCGTGTCCAACCCTCGAAGTGGGGCACCATGCTGCGAGGCCAGACAACAAAACAAGGCACAGCCTGTCGGTGTATGGTCTACCGGAATTCACATCCGTGAACAAACCCAGAACAACCTGTTTGTTCCGGATATGGGGGGAAGTTTGATAGAGGCAAAACCTACAGTGATGTCTAGTGACTTGCTGACATAGACAGTCAGGTTCATTACTTTGATAACAACCCACTAGGAATTGGGGCGCTGCTCGCGGGCCCATGCCAGAATGTCCCCCTGCTTGATCCTTTTCTCGAAAGCTTCGAAATCACGGGCATTTCTCACAGTGACGAGTGCAGGTAATAGCCGGGCATTATTTTTTGATGAATTAAAGTACATGCACAAGATGGGGAAATTTTTCGGTTTGGAACTATCCCTGATTATTTTGGAATAAGTTTGGGAAAGTTTCTTCTCTGTAGGGGTAATATTTTTATCATCAATCTCTTGTTACAAAAATGTCAATTCGTTTTGAGCGATGTTAACATCGGACGCAGATTCCCATTCTTTCAGCATCGCCTTTACTTACTATACTTTGCTTGCATAATGTGTCATGGTCTTAACAATTGCAACACATATACAAGTGCTCCATCACACAAACGACCCCATTTACATGTTAAAGATTGTTTCCAATTGTTGCACCCACCCTAAGCTATACATTCCAACTATTTAAATCATCTTCTCACAAACTTTTCACACACATGACGTCATATGGATCAAACGCCTCGCGCTTGTTTATGTCCAGTCACGTCCACAATTAAAGCTACTACAGTTCCTCATTCAACAATGTATTATGTCATACCATATGATTCTCCACCTTTTCATAGTTGCGTACATGCTCAAGTCGACTACTAGTCTCGTGTAGACTACATCATAATCAACTGGCGTGGGCGTATTACATGATCAAAGACTTTTAACTAAAATGGCAAACTTCAAATACATTCCTAATGCATTGTTATTCATATTGAATTGTATTACCTTTGTTCCCATTGTTATTTTCGTGTATTTCTATTGAACATACTAATTACCTTTAAACCCTCCCGCCATCAGCAACACAGGTAAACTTGATAAACTTCGAAGATATTCTTAATCTCAATTGTTATTCACAATAATTAACATCCATCTCATTAGCAGACTTCACGGATATTCTTCACTCAATCATTATTTGCATCTGTTACAGCTTATTCGCAGTGTTACAACTTAAATCCTACCTAACCTCCACAAATATAATCAACACCCATTGTTATTCTCAAGAATGAACTTTCACTTGACATCTTGACCAATACAATACCCAACTTCAATCACTTTCTTCGCTCCTAGTTTCTTCAGGTTACACACAATACATGATCACGTAATATCGGCGTGGGGAGCAAGGGGTGGGGAGGGAATGGGGGACTTGGGTATAACGTATTCATTTGTCATCCGGTGGTTTATGTGCGCATAATACTACTCGTACATACTTGACGCGCTTAATAAAGCCTATACGGAATTCTATTGCATCAACAGTACGAACAAATTTCGAAATAGGGACCTCAGTGGAGATATATAAACAAGACACATTTCTGTTTATAATATAATATACCTTAGCCTGAAACCAAACAGCTGTTCATCATCTGCGGAAACAGGGTACCTTCCCTGGCCCAGCGGATTGAGTAAAGAATCACTCCGGGAATCATAACAATGAGATAAATTTGTATAACAACACAGACACTTCACTTGCAAGATAAGCTGACTGCCCCGTGGGTAACCAATGGCGTCAGCAATGGTGCTCATTTCATCATTATGCAAGGCATCTATTTTCAGGCAATGCGTATTACGTTTTGATGGGGAGGGGGGGGTATAGGAGAGAGAGAAGAGAGAGAGATATTCTATATAGAGAGAGAGAGAGAGAGAGATATAGAGGAGAGAGAGAGATATAGAGAGAGATATAGAGAGAGATAGATATAGAGAGAGAGAGAGAGATAGATAGAGAGAGAGAGAGATAGATCTAAGATAGAAAGAGAGAGAGAGACAGGAGAGAGAGAGAAAGAGATATTAGATGACAGAGACAACAGAGAGAGAGACAGAAAGAGAGATAGAGAGACATCATATATGAGAGAGAGATATATAGGGATTAGAGAGGGAGATAGCGATAGAGAGATATCTAGAAAAGATATAGAGAGAGATGAGAGATGACCATATCAGAGAGAGAGATAGAGAGATCTCTACTCTAGAGTATATATAATATATATATATATATATAGATATATATATCTATATATATATATAGATATATATATATATATATATATATATATTATGTTGTTTGTATAAAAATTAAACGTGGCCACTTGATGGATTGCATGCAACATAAGTCTACATAATATTGGAGGGTTATCAGCTATATTATACGCTTTTAATAATATGCTCAAAACGAACAGTGTCACATTTAGTTTGCATTCTAATGCACCTAATTAGCCCTCGCGTCTGACAAACCAAGGCCCCTTTGATATAGGTGTTCATTATTTAGATATATATCTTTGTTTCTGCTGATTATACATAACATTTCGGTTGGTTAAGAATTATTGGTTCGCTCTGTCGCAGATATGCAAATACAGACGAGCCGTAGCGGAAAGTATTCTTTGGCAACTGCATACGACCTTTGTATGGATAACAAGGGATCCTCAACAGCTGACACGTCTTCCCCAGCCCTTGTAACGACTGTTGCAAATCAATCAATGAATAGATGGTATAGGATTGTGGCCATAGCAAATGTGGAGTACAGAGAACATTAAAGTTTTATCTACCCGTATTACGAGGCTAGGATTGAACATATAACAGGCCCAAATGGAATTGGCCAAAGCTATAGAGGTTTATTTGTGGACACCGTTTGATGTGTTTCTCCGAGAGACAAATTGGCTGCATGCTCACTTTTCTTATGCAGTCATTCGCTCATGCGAACAAACATCGCATTCTCAGTCATTTGCGTAAGATAATCGCATTACTCAATGGCAGGTAGTAGTTCATCGTAGCATGTATCGTTGCACACCTTTTCAATATTAACAATAGCTATAATGTGTTAATATTCTGATATATGAGGAAATCATAGTGTATTTGTTAGAATAATCGGTCACCAATATTTGCCGGCTGTGCAAATCATAAAGGGATTAGAAACATCAGCCTTGACATTCATTCACTAGGGAAATCAGAGCCGGCAATAATACAATCACCATAAGCCGTACACTTCAGTAGGGGGCATCTGGGTATAGGTGA
>CM067344.1:563243-575442 GCA_034190875.2 Urechis unicinctus | reverse complement strand
TTTCTGGGATCACTTAGGATGTAATACAGAATCCACTTTGAGAAACGTGCCAATTACTTGAAAATCATAATAACCGAGAAATATTCACAGAAGGGCACGAACACATCAATGAGACTTGACTATTTTCGCCGGGATAACTCAGCTAATAATGTGTGCCGCAAGCTCAATTTTGAAATATTCAGGGTTTTTTGCTTGCATAAAATCTAAATGAACAAAAGGCCGCCATAGTAAGCGAACGATTTGTTACAAGCTTCTTTGTTATGCTACACGATAAGGCATTTGGCACGTGGACTGAAGTGTGCATATCTTACATTTCGCGTCAGGTCCTAATCAACATGGGAATTTGTTAATGATGCTGTATTCTCGTCGTACCGGTTAAATCATGTCCTACATGTACAGTTAGAAAACTACGCGTATATGAATAAACAATGTCAGCTCTAATGGATGCTACAAGTGAGTGTCACCTAGTCCTGTATGGTAACGCGAATTCTTTTTTCTAGCATAGAACCCCACACCACTCCCAAAGCACAGTCACACGCTAACGATTCCATCGAACAAAAATTCGTTCATATCATATAGACGAAATGATGGTGTTTAGTCTATGTTCAGAGCATTTGAGTTCTCTAGGTAATGATTGCGTCTGGCAGAAATAATGCCATTGGCAGCATAAAGTCGTTCAGCTTAAGTCCAAGTTATAGGCAACTATAACTGAACGAAAGCTTTCATACAGATATTTGTGACGAGTTAAACCAATCAACTCTTCCAGGCTATCAAAGTATAATTAAGTCTTCGACGGAAAGCAATATTTGTTGAATCTCATTGATAACATAATCAATCATACTTACATTCATAGCATCAGACAATCTAGTGCTTGAATTTGGCTTTAATGTTTTACCTGTTCAACGCTTTTGCCACATTACAATGAAAGAAAGCTAAACTTTGATATACCAAATTTTTATTTTCTTATTCAGAGATATTAATGCAGTAAACGCACTTTCCATTTAAAGCCTTTGTTAGGATTAGGTCAACCTGATTTATTTTCTTTTAAAAAATTCATTTTTCATCACGTGGTTCTACGACGGCCAATGCTGGCCCTTGTAAGGTGAAACACACAGCATAACATTATAAACGAAACAGTAAATGCTTAACCATATCAAATTTTATTGAAATGTTCAGCTCTGGTATCAGGTTAATGAATATCTTGTTGGAACATCATACATACATTGAAATTTAGAAAATCTTATTATATGGGCTCCAACATTTTCCAATTTTAGTAAAATTAGTGTTGATCGATGTATTCGTCAATAAATAAGGATACATGAAATGTTAACCTCTCTTTAAAAATAACCGAATTGAACTTATAATGAACGTTTCGTGTGGAAGGCGTGGCATATACCATCATACTGTAGTTATGAATACTACTGAGCGCGTGATCTCTATCCCGTCATGGATACAATTGGCATCCGCGCCCCCGATCTGTGTGGATTTAATCATAATGGTATGCAAATAAAGAGGGATGTTGCCTGCATTTTGTAGAAATATCCGTTGCTTAGTTTATAAATATCAACCCCTAACTCTTACGCTGACAGCTGCATCATCAACCATTAAGTGCGATATTTATCATGTTTAAGTTTCGAGAACAAGTGGTCAGCGAGCTGGCCAAGCCGGGGACCCCAACAAACCATCATATCGGCAATATCGTTTATCCGATCGATAAATTGAAACCAATGCCTGACAGGTGAACTAAGCCGTTAGACCACTTAAAACGTATCATGTTTATGATAAGATACATTACAAAATCAACCATAAGAGATTGGTTAATGCACTGATTATTTCGCAAAACACAAACATGACGCCTCAGTGACTTCATTTGATTCTATCCGTGACTCGCTAATGGTATTAGCCTGGGCCGGAACAAACGCTGAATATAACTGCTAGGAGCAATAGTGACATTCTAGTCAGTTAATGTTAGCAGTTATTCACATTAAGTCGGCCGTTTTCTTCGTAACCACATTCTGCAATGGTTTATAGAAGATCATAAAAGGTCATTAGCAACCCCACAACCCAGTTATCGACTAATATAAAGCGCGCCTTAATGAACGGGTCGTTGATGATCAACACAATAACTGATCAACCTCAGTACATCAATCGAATGATGCTTGTGAACATTTGAGTTAAAATGAAAATAATATATCTTAAGGCACAACAAACCTGCGAACCATTAGCGACTGACGGTGAGCGTGACCAAATATTCTGTACATCTTATTTTGTAGCCGCTGTGCGTTAGTCGATTGCCTAAATTTATTCGATATGGGATTGTGAAAGAAGATAAAGTGAAACATGTAAATAAGCCACGGAACCACCTCTAACGATATATCTACGGTCAATCAGTTTAAGTGCACATTGTCGTCTTACTATACGGGGTACCGCGCGATGACGTCTCTTGTTGTGGCCAACGTTCACATACTGTTAGCTTCCTGCATATTATAAGCATTGTAACCAATGACGATTAAGGAAAACCTCATCTCACCCGCATTTTACTTACTCCCTCGAACGTTTAAATTTGATATCAAAGAAACCTGCATATATATATTGGACTGTATCCTTTATTTATGTTCGTGAATTGTGCAGAACACTTTCCTTTACATTTTGTGTGTGAATGCAATCATTTAACTATCACCTGAATACTAGGGAAATATAATCGGGAACAGAGAAGCTGCACTGTACGGCCCACCTGTCGTGGCTATAGAGTGGTAACATAGTAGGAGATGGTCGCTGCTTTCCATTCCATTATTTATTATCTTTATGTGCAGAGATAGCATCCTTTGTGTCTTCTTCAATGGTTATGCAATATCCTTTGTCCGCTAGTAGATCACTTAAGCACGCCTCTTGTGTTCATGTTATGTTTGCGATGTTGAGAGGAGACACTTTATAACAATCCGTGTCTCGTAATTTGTATCAGAAATAGCCTAACATTCACAATGCCAGCGGTCCACATTATTGCAGCGTTTCCCATCCTTTGTAATGGTGCGCCTTATCTCGTCCTCATTACCATTCATCCCATATTGCACCTGCCCCACGATGACTCAGAACCATAGAGCTGCCAGCCGGTCGTCTTAAATTATCACCCCAACTAGGCTCAGGACAAAACAATTCATGACAAAACCATACAGAGTCGTTTGCAATGTAAAGATCCTATATAGTATAGATTGCTGTCGGTGGGATGAGCTCTGTAATCGACCCAGTCGGATGCTATTACCTGCTAGAGCCCATCCGTATTGGAACGAGTAGATGTTATCACTGTGGACGGTTAATTACAAGGTAGATAAACAGAATAGTTAGACGGTACATATATCTAATTATAAATAGGAGTGTTTATTAAATTTGGGAAACATTCCCATGCATCATAATGCGATCCATTAGCTCCAATGCCCTAAACAGCCCAGATAAAGCGTTTAATATTGCTTAAGGCTGACAATGGCGTTTTTCTTGGTCATCGTTCTTATAAACAGATATGTCATTTATTACTATACACTCCCACACATACCACCGCGTATGTCTACGACATATGAGATTGTATCTACTACATGAGGTACGGTGTTTTCCGGCAAATAGGAACCTCTTTTCTCAGGCAAAAATAGAGACGGAATACTTAATCGACATTGGCTAAAATTCTGATAATATGCCGACAGCTAACGGGATGTGAACGTTGAACCAAACAATGGACGTCATTCTACAAACTGCAGGCAACATTCCTTATTATTTGTATACCATTGTGATTAAATCCACACAGATCGGGGTCGCGGATGTATCCATGATGGAATAGAAATCATGCACTCAATATTATTCATAACTAAAATATGATGGGATATACTATGCTTTAACGAGCCATGACAATCAGTTGGTTTGTGTTAATTGAGAGCTGAAAATTTCATGCACCCTTATTTGTTGATGGATATATCGATCAAGACTTATTTTAATAAACATAAAATATGTGGAAGCCCATATAATAAGATATTCATGATTTCACTGTATGTTTGAAGTTCCCATCAACTATTCATTCACCTTATACCAAAGCTGAACGTTTCGATGAAATTTGATGTAGTTCAGCATTTACTAATCCTTATTCAATAATATTCAATGTACTCCGCCTCCCAATGACCAGCATTGGCCGTC
This sequence comes from Urechis unicinctus, assembly GCA_034190875.2. NCBI lineage: Eukaryota > Metazoa > Annelida > Polychaeta > Xenopneusta > Urechidae > Urechis > Urechis unicinctus. The sequence continues at coordinate 571,266 of CM067344.1, read as the reverse complement.
TGAGTGGGCTCGCAATGCCGCATGAATATTTTATTTGCAGCTAAATCAGGTTGACCTTATCCTTACAAATGAACTAAATTTTGATATTACCACAAAAAAAAGTGTTTTTAGGTAGCTTACTCAATGGAGATACAAAGTAGAAATAGAGCTTGCAAGAGCAACATGTACATGCTATTATACAGCAAAACAAACATACCTTTAAATGAAGTTTGCAATTGCCGCATTTAGATATCCTGAATAAGAAAACGATATATATATATATATGTATATATATATATATATATAAATATATATATATATATATGAATATATATATATATATATATTATTAATATATATATATATATATTTTATTTATCTGTATAGATATATATAACTATACATATATATATATGTGTACATATATATATATATGTATATATATAAATATATACATATATATATATGAATTTATATATATATATTTACATATATGCATATATATAGATGCATATATATATATTTTTATATATATATTTTTATATATATATACATATATATGTTAATATATATATATATATGTGTATTATATGTGATATATATATATATATAAAATACAAACTCATCTCCCTATTATATATATATATATATATATATATATATCTATATATATATATATATATATATATATATATATATATATATATATATATATATATATATATATTGTTTCTGATAGTAAATGGATTTTGATATTCAATAAACTGTCCAAGTTATGTTATTTCATTTGTGATTTCCCAGTTGTAGAAGTGCTGCCTCATTGGTTTTTACATGTTAAAAAAGTCATTCACAAGGTATTGTTGCATCATTAGTGCATCAGCCATTGGAATACGGCATTTTTTTTAGTACAATTTTCTTTTTGCAAATCATTTCCCAGGATGCAGCTAGACTTTGTCTTATCCATCGAAAAACGAGGAAGTGGTTATCTTAAGCATAATGCCTTCTCAACATCCGCTTATATGGCCTTAGAGATCAATTATATGTGGAACTCAACTTTCATAGTCAGACTTCAATGATAGCAATAGCGCCAGATGTTAAATGTGTCATTTTATGTAAATCATTTCCATTGTCGCATCTGGGGACTTCAGGGAGACGTGATTATCTATTTCTTGGCCCTAATATCGATACAACATTTTATGAATATAATTCAAATATGTCACAAGAGAGACGCTGGCGCCAGTTAATCGCTCCCCATGCTACACGGGAACTCGATGTAATATGTTATTGCTATCTTCGTCATTCTCTCTTAGGTGATTTATTACATGAATGACAATTTTTAAAATGTCTCGTCCTGAAATCGCAATACGAGTGTCTAGCACATATTAGCGCACCGTATATACTATAAATACAATCAGTAGATGTAATCAATATAAACGCAAAAGAATTCATGAGTTTGATAATAGCCACATAAGTTGGGACCGTGTAGCATGGCTATCCAAATTTGGCTCAAAGCAGTATGGCCCTCCCTTCCAATTGCATGAATTTGATATTTCAGATATACCAGGATCATCGTGCGGTGCTAGTTTGAGTAAACAATGAGCGCATGATTCGGACGATGATCATGGACGTCTATCTATATGGTGTATTACCACTTCCAGTGTACAATCCATGTTAATCGATGACTCAGAATAAAGCAATATAGCGAAATGAAAGTGAAAATGATGACGTTTTTACGGACTCATCAATGGATGCCGGCCTGGGATAAATGGAGTACTGCTTTATAAAGCGGCGTCTGTCATTCCCACTGGATTCCCACGATGCAAGGCATTATTGATTGATAAGTCAGCCGCTTGGGAGATGTTCATTTGATCTAAGCTCTTACCAGTGAAATTCTATTGAAAACATTCATGTTAACAGTGGATCAGGGGAATGAGATTTCCACAATCTGTGTCTGCCACTGATTGGTGGTTATGGTTTACTAAGTTACGGTTTATTAAGGTTCCGCCGTTAGGAGGCTAATCACGAGTCTCCGCCGGGTCACAGTAAGTCTGGGTGAAGTAGCTTACCCTGGTTGGTTCTGGATTTATTTCCGGCGACTTAATTGTTGGCATTCAATAACACAATCCATCAAGTAATGTATTCAACATGGAATAATAGCTACATCAGTCTCCTGTTATTGGTAGAATTCGGCTCTTATGGGTCGTTCGCTGTTTCACAAGACACAAACTAGAGTTGTTACCCGTAATATCCGGCGAAGATGAATAATATTCCATCAAAATAATTAGGTGATGTCGGTAACGCTAAATATATTCAATAAGCACATGAACCTGAGTGATGTGATTACCGAACCCTCGACGGACCCTGAAACAATCATCGGGTCAGGACCGGATTTATCAATTGATACATATCGTTATCTGTTCTGTCATAGATTGGACACAATGCGAATGATGCGTTGATAGATATGTTAACGGTCGTCTATGAACGACACGGTGGTGAATTACAAGCTGTCGAATTGCCTTACAGCTCATACACCAGTGCCTTAAACATCTGGAGTATTTTTATACAAGCGTATATCAATGCAAGTTGATTACAAACATATGAAACGGCATTTATAACTCTATGACTATATCATTCGCCATATGTTCTTAGAGGCATAGATTATTGTTTGTTCCTCATTTATAATCAGCAGACAGTGACTCTAGATTAAATAAACAGCACTATTGCACTGTGCTTGGTGATAAAGTATATGTGTATTCAATTTGCATTGATCGTTGGTCGACGTTACTTCAGCCGTAGATCGATGGAACTTTAACTGGCGAAAGTCATGGACGTGACTGTTGCAATGGAAATGTGCCGAACTTATACTATTGAGAACAAATCACGATTTAGGTGATGTGTACGAACTGTTTGGTCGGTCCAACGTGTAACCCGCAATTCTAGATATTGTACTTGCTAGCCATTTTGAAATGGCTTCATTCCTTCTAACCTTGTATTATGTTTACATTGAGTGCAAGCGTTATAATCCATAGACGGAATTGCTGCGATGTAAACAAGCAGTAGACATCGCCAGAGAGGTTCCTCAGGCGCGCCTTTATCAATTTAACTTCTCATATAAACCCTTAATATGTTCCAAATATCAGTCCTTCCACAATAGTTGAATGTAGGCTTTTCATTACGGCGTTACTTGGTTGTGACTGACGTTATTGCTCATAAAGAATTCGTGCAGAGCTTCAGGGTGAAACATAGTACATTTAAATCACCCATCAACTTACCAGATTTAATCATGGAGAGGTAGCAACCGAGTTAACAGCAAATGACTTGATAAAATCGCAATTAATGTCAGTTCTGAGTGGAGGATGACGTTTTTATTGACGCCGCAATTATAATATTTATTTTGCCAATGCAATCAGACTGTTAAAAATCACTAACTAATGTAAACCATTTATATGCATGTCCGGCTTAACCATTATCCATGCATTGAAGCGGCTTTAATGAGGCTTTACGAGACAATAAGTCGCAACGCTACATTAATCTTCAAGCAATAAACGTAAATCGGCAATTACTTGATACTTTGGTGTTCTCTGAATAAAGTGCCATTCACAACATGAAGGTGATTATCTATTATATTGACGGGATTGACATTCCAGTGGCAACGCAGCTACTAACCTTTATGTACTGGTGTTAAGAATTGTTTGAGAGAACTGATGTCTTTGCATGGCATTAGATGCGCAACAAGTGTTTGAAGGCGTTCATGGGACGTTGTATTATCCATCTTGCATGTCACGCGCGTCGTTCATTGACCTCTGTCATAGTCCACGTATATAACGTATCAGGGTTATTTGTACTGTCATAGGTACTCTGTGGGACCAGCATGATAAGTTACATGGTCGTTGAAATAATGGGAATCGCAAATGTTACATGATTATGCTGTTACCAACGGTACACAGGCAATACACATATGGCAAAGTTCAATGCTATCAGCAGCTCCAGCTTAATATATCAAGACCTGTAATCACTGCGTGATGTTTGGCCCTATATTGCCGATCGCTCTACATGATCTGGCAACTGCTTGACAATATTGATAGCGGTAGCGCACGTGCCGAGGGATGTATCAGTATTTGAGAGTAAGAAAGCCAGCTCTCAGCTCGCCAACTCTTTCAGAATTAGATCGCTTTGTAACTGTAATATATACTGTGACGTGAATAAATAATTTTGGAATAGCGCCTGCTTGAAAACCATTGCGGCAGCATTAGTTTTATCAACGTATATGATACAATTTTAACATACTGATCAAGCCAGGAGCACCTAGTCGCCTGAGAGCCATCGCCATACAGTGAATGAGGTAGGTGACATTTAATTTTCTCTTCATGTACTAGCGCATAGATAACATGCTTAGCAATATTAGCTGGCACGCTTCATCAGTGTTGCTGGAGATATTGCAATACACACCTCGCGGCATCACCATCATGGAGCGTGAGGCAACAACATAAACAAACTGGAATTTGATTGCAGCAAGTCCGGGTAAGAACACATATTTAGGTATAAATGTAAATGTACAAATCTTAATAACATGATCACATCCTGTCTTGGACCAACCCGGAAAATAACCTATGATTGTCTGGCATCTATGATTGTTCTTAGTCGTGATAAAACGAATACTGGTAGCAATGTTCAGACAACAATAGCTTCTTTCATATTTTATACGTTATGCTCTTTGATAGATATATCAATATAATTAAACTCGAGGACTGTGTACAGTCAAATCCGGGCAGTTGCATTACAGCACGGTAATATTGTAGTCATCCAGACAGGTTGTTTGGTAGCTCGGTGATATAGTTATCGTTAATAAGACAGGTTGTTTTGTAGCGTGGTGATATAGTTATCGTTAATAAGACAGGTTGTTTGGTAGCGTGGTGATATAGTTATCGTTAATAAGACAGGCTGTTTGGTAGCTCGGTAATATTGTAGTCATCCAGACAGGTTGTTTGGTAGCTCGGTGATATAGTGATATTCACCAAGACAGGTTGCTTGGTATAATTCGCAACTATCATTCATCATACCTGTATTGTCAGTGATTGCTTCTGTATCAGCCAATATTCAATCTCAGAAAACTAACGGCGGTAACTCGGCCGAAAACAACGCAAATAACAGTGTTACACTTCTAACGTTTCTTTCAGTATCGAGTAAATCGCCTTTATGGAACTCATTGACCTTCCACTTGTCGCTACTTGAATATAAACAGCTATAATGAAGTGTCTAGTAGAACACATAAACTGCCCACACATCACAAGCGCCACATTACACACAGATGGTTATCAATGGCTCGGACGCATGCAATTGACTCGCGATGTCTCCTTGATTCATAGAGTTATCGAGCAAATGGAATTCACGACAGCCTCACTCGTGTTCCTTTGCATCTATGACACTGATTTTATGCTACAATTATTGGTATAAAAGAACACTCTGCCTCTACAGTTATTAACCTCAATCACCCAGCACGGGTATGGTTTGAGAGGAAATATGTCATTAAAACGGAGGAAAACTTGATTCCAAAATCAACAAACGAAATCACTTGGGGTCTGCGCGGCTATTTACAGACAACTGTTTCGCCAACTACGTAACATACGATCTACATTGAAATCATTGCCAGCATGAAAATGTATTTCCAACTTGAAATTGCCTTGCAAAGCATGTTGACTATTATGAAAATGACTAATAGCAGCATTTGGAATCCGTTTCGCATTTTTAGGCGTCTGGTTCAAAGGGCAAGTTTCTGCAGTTGTTTATTTCGATTTATAGTCATTTTTATTTTAATGCATTATGTTAAGATTAATTATGTGATAAGATTACATCACTTCCCATGACTTCAGGATGGGGCCTTTTTCTAATATTGGAGTTTAACAAGCTGACGAATCAGTTTGGAATAATTTTATCATTCGAATAGTTGCTTGCGGAATGTGATATATTGCAGAGTTTGTTTTTTAATACATTTCACCACAAACTGAACGTTACAACGTAATCTATGCCATGGTTACGGTAACTAAGGAAAATACAAATGTTTTCATTGCAGTCGCCATAACAGCGACACACATTGCTTGTAGTTGTGAGAACGTAGACTGTTGTTGAGGACGGGACACAAATACAACCTTGAGCAAACCAGGAGGCATCACGGACCATCCTTACTTCCTAGCTGCAACAGCAGCATACAAATCGGTCAACAAAACGGCATGAGCGCATCAAACACACGTCTTCCGTCAACACAAAGTGCTCGCTGTGGTAGATGTTACGTCTTTGAAGCTTAACAGGACCCATACCAGAGACTTGTGGTCTCCTTCGAGTAATATGAAACCAACTGATGTAACGAAGCGATCTAGCAAGACTATGCATTTGAATTGTTACAATGTGCTATCCCTGGCATCAAGAATGCTTTAAGAGATCTGTACCTGTCTAGTGTTGGTAGTATGCCTCCTCGCAGTTCTATTGGTAATGCTTTGCCTCATGGCAACATTTACTCTAGTGGATGTGAATCTGTATTCAGCAACAGATCATTCAATAGGCTACTTCTATTGCATTCCGTATCAATTGCCTGTGCAGGGATATTTTAATTCTTGATGCGACTGAAAAGACAAGTAACTGAGACATACCCTACCTTCCCTGAAAATCTCTGATACTGCCGTCATATAACCATTTGTCCATTCTTGGGAAAATCGCATTGATGCGTTTAGCAATGCATGGTCTGTATTAACAGGGCTGATTTTCTATTGCAATTTATTAACAGTGCGCCTTGAATAGTGCAATATGGAACTTTTGAACATACAAAACCCCAACTATGATGAATGATTTGTAATTTTGTTACCTTATTTGTCGAAATTTAGTTACAGTGTGACTTTTTATTTCGTATTACATCGATACATTAACATGCCTTCTTTTCCTTTCCTTTTATGCCTTTGCTTTTTAATCATTATAACTGCACAAAGTTATGTACAAATACGTAAACATTTAAGGTGCGTATATCTCAATAACTTATTGCGCTGCTGTGAATATTCACTATGACTAGTTTGTTTTGCGTTGTTTGTATTTGAATTTCGCGGTACGACATATTGAGATTCGATGTTCTGCGATTTCAGAACAAATTAAAACCAAAAGAAAATATATAGCGCACTTTGCATCACCAAGCTTTCCATTCCTGGGCCATTCACTGTTGGCTGAATACACAGAGATACATACCATTCCTTGTCCTAGATCAGGTAAAGCTTGATTCAGTGATAAATTTTGTCATGGAGTTTGCGTATCGTCGATGTTTGGATTTGTCTCATTAAAATTTTCTAAGGTGTCTTTAACAATAAGTCATGAAATACTTATTGACATAATGTATGTAGTTATGCTACCTTCATGTTGTTGATGGCTTGTAGCGATGTGTTTAAGAAAAAATGGTAAAATACCGCAGGATGTTTGACTATTAATAAGCCACAAAGAATAATTAAATCATCGTTTTGCAGTGACTTTCATTAACACATTTATATATTCGATTGAATCTTAAGGACGAAAGCAGCTGGTCAAATGGTCACATTCTCTCTGTGACCTTAATATTCATACGGGTTAAATGATAAATAGCCTTGTCTTATTAAGCTTAACATCTTATAATGATAAATGATGGTACTGTATGCGTTGAATATGAGGTGGGTATTATGCATATATGATATAGATGGATAAACTATGCAAGTAAATCGCAGTAGTATATTTACGTGCCCCTTCACACCTCGTTTTTGACATCGAACACTGGACGACGTGGACGAAGTCGATTGTGCAATATATGTTTCGTTGGTGGAGCGTTGGCGGATTCGGTGCGCGGTATTTGGTGGTGACATCATTCTATTTTGGGTGTTTTCGGCTGATGAAATTCCCTCAGATATTTCATCATCGACCTTGGGTAAGTGAAGTAATACCTCATGTCAATACATTGTGATATTTGGATGACATCATTTTCGACAGGTGTATTTTGGGTTGGTGGGTTGGTGTTTGCTGAGATAAGCTAAGTGAAGTA
>CM067344.1:553110-563143 GCA_034190875.2 Urechis unicinctus | reverse complement strand
AACATTATTTAATTGCTTAGATATTAGCAGCTGGTAGAGTTTTCAAGGTCATATCATATCGCTGTAGCTGCTTGATGACAGAACATAGACATTAACTTTTTGTTATTCTTATTTTCACAATAATTGTACAAAATGTAAACCCATTTCCGTCCTGGTTGATTCATATTATTTATGTGATTGTTACCAGTTGTAATATACTGTAGACACAGTCGTTCAATTGCATCCCGTAATCTTCTTGATAATAGCATTGTGATGCGAAATCTACGGAACAATAACAAGGATTGAAATGCTGCATACTTTAATTGGCATTCGCAAACACAATAATGTGTCGTTTCGGCAAAGCTTGCATATTAAATGCCTAAGTTCCGTACAGGAACTGAACGCCAGCAATATCGTCGTCTTGCAGGGAACTAAACGATTGGAGGTAGGGATACATAACAGCCGCTTCTGTGTCCGAATGGTCGAGTCGAATGATATGACCGAACTCATGAAGTGCGACAAGTTGCAAACCAGAATCTGAAAACCCCAAAAGCACTAAAACATCGTATTTTCTTATTATGTGAGTAGTGAAATAGACACGAAGGAAAGGCAGAATGTTTCGATAATGACTTGTCCAGGATTCGTCTTCATCAAAGCAAGCTTCTCCATCAGAAGGGAAGGTGGCATGGGCCAGCACTTCACCAGGGCCATCGAATTCTTCGTTGTCACTGTGGCTACGGGACGCTAACTGGATCGTGATATCACCAGTGCCAGACGTCATCTCAAAACTAAGCTAGCTACCGCTACCCAGGGCTGACCGAACAAATGTATGGCAGCTTGTATAATGGCATTAGATAAAACATTACTGCAAAGATCTCGCATCCGGATCGCTAAGGCTGTTATTGCTGTTGGTATATGAAGGAAAAGCATTTCAGCAACTATAGGCACCGTACTGCTATCACTATAGGTGTGTTCATACATGAACAGATATCGGAATTAGTAATCATAGTTGTATAGCCACCAAAATCATGTCATGTCAAAGAATCGTCAATTACATTTGGTATTGTATCGAGCCACGCCTGTGGTGTTCACCCAGCGATTTGTCATCCTTCCCACAACGTGGTTTGGTCATTCATCTCAATGTTAGCCTCGTCAATGTCACCTGTGTCAAGTTTAACGCAAATAAAGAGAGCGCCCCGAAATATATGCCTATACTTACTGGATTGTTGAGTGTATGGTACCATCTATTTATGTTGTCTTTGAATATTTAAACGCCTAACCTGTCATAGGAATGCCAGCCCAACACGCTGGTTGAGGCGAAGACAAGAATACCTGGTGATATGATACATGCGCGAACACAGCGCACCGGTTCCATTTGTATTGGTGTATCGAGGTTTGCAAAATATATCGAGGTTCATCAAATATATGAGAAATTAAAGGGATAGTTCTCGATTTTGGCATAGCCTAAATATCATGTCATCGACGTAATTGGTATGAATATTAATAGCTTTAACCATAGAAGCTATGGGATTGCAATTTGAACTATGTTGATTGATAAGCAGTATTTCAGCAGCACTACATCAAATACAGAGCACCTGAACGTGTGGGACACTTTTAAATGTCATTTTTTTTCTAAAATTTTACTCGCATGTCGTTCGTCAGTTATATGTTTGGTTTAAGTCGTTATACACAAAACCGAAACAATTCAGCATCATCAGTTTTGGCGTATCACTAATTCCACCTTGATGATCTAAACACTTAGATAGATTGTGAAGCTATTCGGTGATGCAAGTCAAAGCTCTCTTCAGACAATTACTAGCAAAATTGCTGAAAGCCTCTCAACAGAGATGTTACTTGAACCATACTGACAGAACCCATATGATATTTTGGAATATAAATCGGCTGTCACCAAAATCATTGAACCAACTTGCTCCAAGTTAATGAACTCAAGCGATATAAAAACATTAAACGTTGTGTTGCACCATTAAACGTCCTATGTCGAAGTGTTATTGCTCTGCCATCTGTGAAGACGTACCACGCTGGTTTTCATCTGACCTAGCACCATATGATAGTTGGTGACAAAAGGCATAATGATATGATGTTAATGCTCTCAAGCACAGTCAAGCCGGTTCCGTGGGATATTTTAGTGCTGGCTCAGTTGCATTGAAAGCACAATGTACCAAATGTTACGTTAAGTCATTAGCCGCATCAATAGCCCTCATCCCACCTAGCAGATGTAATCCAATTTCCAATTTGGCTGCATAGGTTTAACATAGGCGTAGCCAGGCAAAGTGGGAGGGGCGATGTTCTTTGGATCATGGGTGCGCCAGATTTCCACAAATTGGCATGTCAAATCTATGTTGTGGCCACGATAACATTGCACATGACGCCATGTTTACGATCGTGAACGAAATGATGCCCATTATATACCTGTTGGAATTATTTTATATCAACCATCCCAATATAACATTTTGTCTTCCGTATGGACATTCGCAGCAGGAGAGATTCCAAAGCCAAAAATGTTGAACGATTTTGTAAATATACATGGCTAAAGTGATGCTGATGCGTAACAAACAACGTTTATGGAATAAATGCCTCTACTATCACACATTTTCGCGACATAAAGACTATATCATATGGAATAACAATCAAACTCTTCTATCGTACATTTGCCAACGAACTGACAGCGACATGTCAGACTAATTAAAGACTAACACATGTTAACAAGACATTAAAGACTAACACTTGTCCATAAGCATTTACACAATATGATATAAACTAGATCATACAAGGTAAATAAAAAACTAATATGAATATATACTACAATCAAGTATTGCTAGTCATGGGTGTAAAGTGAGTTACATAGACAATATAATATGGGTATATGCAGCCGTATGACAGTGACTAGCATCCACCCCGATGTTATAAATATCGCGGACTAGCTTTCAATGTGGTGATGTTCGACATGTAGACGCCGATAAATAGTACGGGTATGTTTCAATGCTGTCTAGACTGTTGTGCACATAAACGTATGTGTAGCATGTGGCATATGGTGCTGTATTGACGCTACTGACAATAAATGATGACAAGTAACGACCAATTTTAACATGGTGTAAAAGCTTGACACGAGAGCACCTGGAGTATTTCTGTTCAAATTGAAGAATGATGATTCTGTTTATGCGGTAAAGCGATAGCATAGATCGATATATACAGCCGTTGATCGGGCGCCTATAGATCATATGATGACATAATTATGTAGTGCAATATATGGATACGACTATACGACTATAATTATTTCTTACCCATGTGATATTGGCTCAAATTCCAAAACAATGTAAACATTCATTTTCCTGCGGGGTGGTCGATTACCACTGGGACACATATGCATGATCTCTAGCGCACCAAATTCAGTTTTATATTCACTCTGACTGCTGACGACTGAGGTACACATGTTGTGTGGTCATAAACATTTAAAATACTGGATTATTTAAAGAAAGTGACATCTAGCACATCCTCTCGAACGCCCATGCCCACATGTGGAGTGCAGTAGGAATATCCAGACAGAGATCCTTCGCTGGCGTCAGACACTTGTTTGGGGGGATCATGCGTCGTAATGACTGGGAGAACGCTTAATGTTAATAAACAAACAATATCATGCAAGTTTGGACACCATTCATAAAACAAACTCTCCATTTATAAGCTTTTATTATCAATTCATTTCTTACATACAATATTTTATAATGATGGTGGTTCATTTAGTTATGTCGTTGCCTTAACAAATTAAATGCCATTTTCCACTACTAGTTAGGTCGAATTCAGTTGGTATTTATCATGCAAGATTTTGCATAATCTTTTCCTCACTCGCTCTTACTCTCTCTCTAAATCGCATGTTGTTCCTAAGTTCCTTTGTGCTTCTCTTTCACTCATCTCTCTCTACCCTTTGTGTCGCATAACATTTCCATCCCTACATTTTTCCCTCGTTAACTCTCTTTCCCTGTCTTCTTTCCTTCTCCTTCATTTGTAATCCACGTTAAAATGTCACTCGCATTTCGATCATATTGTGTTACTAGCCTATATCTATAGCTGAATCGAGGAACAAATGGCTCAGACTCTGAAACGTGCGAACCATGATATGGAAATTAGCAGTGTAAAGTGTGTGGCTAATGTAAATGGTGATGTTGGTATGTAACCTCACTTGTAACAACGAGGTGATAGCACGATGATTATGGATGAGGATTCTTGTGATGATTGGCCAGCTTTCCTTAGCTCCTAGCATTTTCATAGCACACAACCGTTACCCAGACTTCATTGCCAAACCCCTGCCGCCGGGTCAAAGGTCTAGCTCGATACTATTGAGCAACTGGTGCGAATCATCTTCTTTCAGACATACGACTGCTATTTAATGTGACCATCTGAGTCACATGTAACCAGTCAGGTTTTCACATCGTAGAATCAAAGCCACAACCTGTGGTTCAAAAGACAACTCATTTTTTACCACTATATCAGCTTTCCGTTGCCACCCTGTCAAGTTTATGCAAGATGGGGGTTGTCTCTCATACGCAATCAAATTCTGAATCATCATCATGTATGGTTCAATCAGTTTGATAGATAATATTGCGTCACTGTGCGAGGTGTGTTTTGCCGCCAACATACTGAATATAAGCTACACTTTATTTTAGTTGCTGCTGCTCATCGCACGCAATATGCAAAATACTCATTCTAGAAGCGGATATTGAGGCTGTCACGTGGAAATATAATGGGATCAGTTAAATATGTGACATAGTGGAGTACTTGTCAGAACAAAACTACGTCACATTCAACAAAGTATTTCTTAGAATGCAGCATGAGAAGTATGTTATGGGCGATTTACTTTGCTTTGGCGACCAGAATATTAAGATGTATTCAATTGAACATGATATCTACTCGTCAAGACCTCCTCCCATATATCTGTGTTAGAGGAACAGCGTACTTCTTGATTTACATGACGGCGTCCGGCTGACTGTAGGGAAATCCTGCCAAGCGGGGTTTAATTTGTTATTGGAACACGCACGACACTTATGACGTTATCATAATGCGTTGGTAGCAGATATTCGAGGTGCATCGAATCATAATGTCTGGTTCGTCCGACTTTTTCGAGGAACTAATCTGTGATCAACTTGCAAATGACACCATGACTCAGGACTACGAACCTGCTAGCATGAGAACGTGTCTAGAATACTAAGAACGCGTATAAATGGATGAAGCCAACAAAGCCAAGATTCTGGACATTCTTTATCCCCGCAACACTTGAATAGTAATGGTGAAATTTGAGTTTATTTTCATTTTCAACAACGAGGTGATATCGCAAAGGTGGATGAGAATTATTTGGATGCCTGGACTGCTCACTTGGCACAAATCCAAGCCACTAAAACTTAAGCGTAGTGAAGGCGGGTTTGATTTTGTACCCTCCATTCATTTTTACCAAATGACACATGTATATTTCTAGAGAAAAATTGATTGTTAAAAGTTCACATTGTAGCACCAGGGAGCTATTACACATATCTACAGAATGAGATAAATCGTATCTTACAGTAAAATCCAAAGGGAACCAGGTTCTGGGGTTGATGATAGGCTGCCTAGGTATTGGGTATTTAGGTTGTCAGATGCGGGACCTCAATTGGTTTTCCGTATATATCTAGCAAGTGAAATAGCAAATGGGCGACTAGGTTATTCATGTTTTATTTGCCTTACAGCTGTTCGATATTTCTTTGGTAGGCTCCGACACGCTCGTTGGTAGAGCGTAGTGTTGAGAGGCACGCCCTGCGAAGCTTTGCAATCTGGCCGGCCTGTAACCTACGCCCAGTTGGCTTGCATCACTCACTAACGGTAGCGCAGACACTATCCAGATTCTTACCAAGAAGATCCACAGTTTTTTGTTTAAAGATCGATCGTTCGGGAATATCTTTATGAAGGTAAGTTTTATTTCGTACCGTCCTCCTATTTGTACCTGATGATACACGAATATTTCTGGAGGAAAATCGATTATTAGTCAATCGCATTAAAATCCAGTGAACTGTAAGCACATCATGTGGAGCGGTTACTCGTCAGAAAGAGATAAGATGACCCAAAAAAAAGTTGCACAAGTTTTATTGAACTGTGGCAACCAATAGAAATCAAGACCTGGTGTTGATGATGGGCTGCCTGTGGGGGACGATGTGGAGAGTGAGATGTCGCCCCGGATCTAATAGCAAGGATCCAGCGGATCCAGCGGTTAACACAAAAAGATTCAGTATCTCTCATGGTATGCTCCTGTGAATCTCAGGATAATATCCAATTGCAACTACGTCGTTATATGACGTATTTGACGACGATATGCAATTGATCGCACTTGCTGATTCGCCGGATCACGTGATGTGGTCCCATTACTGTATGCGGCTATCGAAGTGATCATTCGAGGCGATTAATTTATTTTACTGGGGATCTAGTGGGTCACACACGGACATGAAGGGACTGTAGCGTTTTAGACTATCAAACAAGCAAACCTAGTTGATCTTACAAGAGCTGTACTGATGGGGTGATAGTGTAAATCATAAGAAGAGATCCGTTAGAAATCGCACAAGAATCCTGTGATAGGGATTTAATTGTTTTGCTATTGACATTGAACCCAAACATTGATGAAAAATATTAATCAGATATAATATATCAGAGGGGTCAGTGATAATTAGACCCAAATATAACACGAAACAGTGAATTATTCTGTTTTACTACCAATCAACTCCCATTTCAGGTTAAAATGCTACCAGGTCTGAATTTACGATAAAAAATACGCATCTAGACAACAATGCAACCAGTCATAAACGAAGCTAGTAAAAGTTAAATGCCAGACTAGAAAACCCCTACTCAAATCGATGGTTGCAAATAACCTATAATGTTCATCCATGTAAACATCGAAATCGGTGTTGAAAGTGTTGTGAACATTGGATATAGGGTATAGTTTAGCATAATTCTTCGTCTGGTTCTGAGGCCCGATTTACACAAAAATACGTATTCCACTAATCATCACCTTATCCATCTGCACACCAAGCGACAGGTGAGTCCTTCGTCACGGATATGCTATCAAGGTTATGAAGTTTTTCTTAGCGCTGTCATAGCAAATTGCTTATCCATACTAGGAGCATTTGACATAACCTAAAACAAAACCATCATAAGATCAGTCTGATCAACGGTTTGTTTTTGCCTTGTTTCTTATCCTTCCTCTACTCGTCCCATCCGTCCCCTCTCCTTCTCAACCCTTTTTCCACAATCCATCTTTCTCTCTCGCCATTCCACCTACCCTCTCATGCTTTGATATCCCTTGTCTACCCCTTTTCTCACATATTACCACCCCTGTACTTTCTCATCTCCTGTTCTCCTAGTCTCTCCTTTCCCCACTATTTTCTCCCGCTTGTCTGTTCTACCTCTCGCCTCTGTCATATACCATTTCCTCTTGTTTTAGTTATCTCCTTCTTTCTGACTGATCTAGGCTAACTGATCCCCTTCTATCTTCTGTGCATATATATCCCTTTGGTTCGCTTCTGTCCGTCTGTCTGTCTGTCTGTCTGTTTGCCCTTTTTTGTTTCTTTTCCCTCTACCTTCATTACCATTTCCGTACCAGTCTCTCCTAACAGTCTCTCTTCTTCTCTACATATTCGTCCTCCCACTCTCGACTTCTCCGTGTCTCTCTCCCTTTTGCACCCCTCTGTCATTGGTCGTTTGATTCAAAACACCCCCGCCCCCATTCCCTTCTCCCGCCTTCAGACGTCTCTACGCGCTATCAACCTTCCTCGTCTGCCCCTCTCATTTCATCTCCTTCGTTTACTTTATCTTCTCTCTGTTGTCGTCTTTAGTTTCCCTGCCTCTCTTCCTGCATTACAACCAGTGTCCTTCTCTCCCACTCGTGTCCCTCCTCTAATTTCCTTATCTCTACCTCATTTTTTTACCTCCCTTCCTCACTATCGCCGCGTCCACCTCCTTCCCATCTCACCCCCTGGACACACAAATGGTTCCAATGCTCATAATGTGCAATGGACGTATTTTACTTCTTGTCAAACAATGACTTATAACCCTAAGCGTCACGCCGGGTATCAATAGCAGCTCAGCCAACATTATGATACGACTCTCAGTGCGGTCATAGTGTGTCATTTGCGCATACCAGACATCAGCAGGAACGCAACAAACGTTATGATATGACCTTCAGTACGGTCATAGTGTCTTGTTTGCCAATTCCAGATGGTTTGACCTAGCCTGCAACGAAAGCAAATTGCGTCCATTTGATCCACAACTGCGTAAGAAACATACTTGATTCGTGATCAACATATCAAATCTTAGTTGCATAATGTTTGACATGGATCGCGCTCATGTTTGTAGCTGTTGAACACTCAATAATTCTTGGGGAGTTGTATATGTATTGAGACAAACAGGAAAAGTCACACTTTTATACAGAAGGGCTACTCCTCAGAAATTACGATGATTATATTTGGCACCTACATTTTGTACAAATCAAGTACAGGTATTGATTATGGGGTGTGAAGTTGATGCGTAGGGTATGTAGCAGCGGTTTTGGTGGTTATGTGTAGTAGAGAGGGGGGGGGCGGTAACATGTACCATTTGTTGCAATTAAAGGGGAGTAGTAGTTAGTTAAATATGGATGCATATATGAAAGATATATATATATATATATATATATATAGATATATATATACATATATATACATATATAGAGATATATAACAGGATAAGACTCTAACAGGGACATATATACATATATAAGATCTCTATATATGTATATATATTTATTAATATATATCAACATACACATATGTATATTTATATATATATATTTGTATATATTATATATATATGTCTACATATCTAAATATATAAATATATATATAAATTTATATATATATTTATATATAAATATATATATTTATATATATATATATATACAGGTCTTACGTGATAACTTGCGTCGCGAATACTCGCGAAAATGCGTTATTCGCGCTTAGGTCTAAGACCCGCTTTTATAGCCCAAAATAGCCAGTTATCCTGACAAAATAGGAACAATTGCCATGCCCGGCCTCGAGAAGACTAGAAAGGATGGAGTTACATCTATTCTCAGGAAGCATAATTATAGGGGGATGAGCATGTAGATCCAGGTAGAATATTTTTGCAAAGAAGTGTTGCGCAGTTTGGTTTAATTGACATAAATAAATGCATTCAGTCCAATTATTAGAATCTAATGCTGGCCAATGTAATCGCACAGTGAACATTTACTGGCGTAATCTTTAATTTGATATTTCCAATCGAACGTACCTACATCGACAATTGTTGCTCAGCAAACTATCGTGAGCGCTATGACTCCGCATGGCATCAGCAATAGTTTTTATTTCTAATGTGAATTGTTGCTCACAAATGAATGTTATTTTGGCCTTGGTCCTTGTAGATGGAAAGTTCCCTTGAATGAACCTTCTCAGGGCGCTAACTGCACCGAAGCAAACAAACACAGATACGACACTCAATCATGGCATTTCCAAAGCCATATTCCGGAAAATTAGGCTCTCAGCTGATATAAGCTTGGCGCCATTTAATATATAATTCTGTTTTCTATCTGTTTTAGGCAATATGTTTGTACCAAGTTGATAATGGTGCCTTACAGATGCTGACCATTTTGCACTATAAGTCGCACCTTCATAGGACAGCATACGATCTTTTTGCTTATAATCTATGAAGTGGCAAAATAAAACCTCGGTACAATTTGCGGTTTTCGTTGCTCATCAGCATATTGTCGAGCCGGCAGGGCAGGGCACAGCCAATGTGTGCTACTATTGTTCTCCTACGGAGTTAGAAGGTATATGTTTCATAACGTTAAACCAAATATAAAGAACTAACAACAGAAACTTCAGCGGATGCCTTGTGGTCATGTTATTAATGAATACATCAAATCGTCCTCATGTGCAGCCACTATTACCCCCAGCAGGCAATTACCAGTGCGTGCGTTTTTAGTTGTAGTGCCCATGAATCTCTTTAATAACAT
>CM067344.1:520271-553010 GCA_034190875.2 Urechis unicinctus | reverse complement strand
TTAATGTGAATGCTAAAAATACTGTTACAATCATTATCACGAGACCAAGTTCTAAATACTGACAAAATTTCATGTCCGTAAATACAGCCGTTTCAGAGATATCAGCGAGGAGAGAACTCGTAGCAAAATCGCGATAGGTACTCTAAAATATATGTCATTATACAAAGTACAAAAGGTAAAAACAAGTATTTTTTTCGCCTATTCCATGCTACGATAATTGCTTGTTACAACCATATAACTCATATGTTCGTAACTGCAGTAGTTATGGAGGAGATAGTTACAGAAAATGGGGGAAAAAATCGACGAAAAATCGATCCCATAAGCCTCCAACACTGCGCATGCGCGTCAAATTGGATCGCCAGTTGTGTCTCAACTTGATCTATCATTCCCCAAAATTTCATGTTGATATGTTTAACTGTTCCCCGAGAAAAGCCCGAAAAACCTTGACTGGGAGGAAAAAAAAAAAAAAAAAAAAAAAAAAAAAAAAAAAAAAATACTGGCTAAACCAATATGTCTTCCAACTATCGTTGGAAGACATAATAAAAATGCCTTTATGCGATGGAAAAGCGGTTACATAAAATTTGTCAACAGACAGGAAATGGGGAGTCTCGTTGATTCGTTGTTGCCAAGTAACCGTTCGACTTATTCAGGTCAGTAGGTGCATGTTGTATTCAAATACGAGAGGCTGCCATTAGATAGCTTGGGAGGGAGTGTGGTGGGCTTTTGTCCTTGTTCTTGTCTTCACACCAGATACCGTGATGGGTCAAAATTATACACTGACTGCAGCCAGCTGATCCCTGATCTATGGGTTATAAAGTCTTCCCAAACAATCAAGGCACGTTAGTTGTATAAATTTTTCTGTGAGCCTATCTATGCCATCGGTATATTAAACAGTTTACTTTCAGTTTATACACTATAGATCAATAAATTATGCAAGACATGATAGTATACAGCCGGGAAGCTTTCTTATCTCGTGTGTTTGTCGGATTTATGGTTCAAGCGGCGCTTAATCACGCGAGCCCCGCTGCTGTTGTATTGAACTGGGCGCGAGGTGTTAGCGCGAAAAAATAGATATATAAATAAATAAATATATAACTATATATATATATAGATATATATACATGTATATATACATATATATATATACATACATATATATACATATATATTTGTGAACTGTTGTTGTCGACTCCTACGTACAGTAACAAAACAGGTCACGAAATTGTTAACTACATCCTACTTTGGTTGGGACCCAATGCTTTAGAAGTCTACGACAACTGGTCTCATCTGACAGTAGAGCAGAAGAAAACGCCAGAGTCAGTGTGGCAGGCATTCCAAGACTATTTTGAGCCCAAGGCTAACTATAGACTTGCCCGTTTTCAATTTCGCGACATTCGTCAACAGTCAGCTGAGCCCATTGACACCTTTACAACTCGTCTTAAGGTGCAAGCACGGAAGTGTAAATTCGAGGCTGCTCTCGAGGACATGCTGATCGACCAAATCATTATTGGCACTGTGCACAACCCCGTTCGTAAAAAGCTACTAGACCACGATCCAGAGAAGTTGACACTTGACAAAGTTCTTGACTGTGCTCGAACATACGAGGCCACACAACAACAACTCAATCAGTTTGGGCAGGCTACGAAGGTGGATAGCATCCATCAAAAGCGAAACAACCAAAGGAAAGGACCGATTCCACATGCTGAATCGACCTCAAGGAACACATGCCACTTTTGTGGTGGGACTAGACACCGTCGGGAGGAATGTTCCGCTCGCGACCAGAAATGCAATAAATGCTTAAAAGTTGGTCATTGGGGAAAAGTTTGTCGCAGTACTGCTGCACACAGTTCTACGCAAGGACATCGCAGTGGCTCAATAAAGTACAGTACTTCAAAGTATAACAAACAGAAGCAGAAGCCTGATGTACACTCTGTTTGTGTTGAGAATCAGGATGACCCACAGTTTGAAAAGTGCACATTCGACACTCTCTCCATTTCAACAGTAAGCCGGGACAAAGCATTTGCAATCTTGTGCATTGAGGCATACCCCAACAAGAAGACAAATCTACGAGGTAAAGTGGATACAGGTGCTCAAGGGAATATCCTGCCTCTGCGAACGTTCCGCAATATATACCCATCGCATGTAAATGAAGATGGACTGCCAACAACCTTAGTTAAAAGTGACGCCAAACTCACTGCATACAATGGCACTCCGATTCGTCAGTACGGTACACTTACCATCCCGTGTCGTTATGCGGACAGCCAGTGGCAAGCAACAAAATTTTATGTAACTGACACACCAGGTCCTGTAATTTTTGGATTGGAAACTTGCGAAGCTCTCAGTCTGGTGACCATGAACTGTACCATATCTCTCCAGACTGACACTGCAAACCTTAGAAAGCTGAGTGACGTCAAGTCCATGTACCCTGACCGATTCACAGGCTTGGGTAAATTCAAAGGAGAGCATTCACTAATCCTCAAGGAGGATGCTTGTCCTGTAATCCATGCGCCAAGAAGAGCTCCAATCCAGCTCCAATCTCAAATCCGCTCTGAGCTTGACAGAATGCTGGACCTAGATGTCATCCGCCCAGTGAGTGAACCTGCAGACTGGGTCTCGAGCATAACATATGTTCAAAAACCAAACGGGTCTCTCCGCATTTGTTTGGATCCGAAAGACATCAATAAGGCGCTAAAGAGGGGTCAGCACCGCACCCCCACACTTGAAGAGGTCACACACAGACTCAAGGGCGCCAAAGTGTTTAGCAAACTGGATGCCAAGTCCGGCTATTGGAGCGTGCAGTTAGATGATGCCAGTCAACACCTCACTACGTTCAACAGTCCATTTGGAAGGTTCTGTTTCCAAAGGCTCCCATTTGGCTTGAAAACTAGCCAAGACGTTTTCCAAAAGGCAATGGATCAGATACTCGATGGACTGCCTGGCGTCATATCCATTGCAGATGACATCACTGTGTTCGGTGTTGACCAAGCTGATCACAACCGCAATCTCCATCAGTTGATGGAACGTGCTCGCAAATGTGGTCTTGTCTTCAATGCAGAGAAATGTAAAATCAACCAAGACGAAGTATGCTTCTTTGGCAACATCTACGGGGAGTCAGGGGTCAAGCCTGATCCAAGCAAAGTGCAGGCTATCATCGACCTAAAGCCCCCAGCAAACGTCTCAGAACTCCAGTCATTCCTTGGAATGGTCACATACCTTGCTCCGTATATCCCTAAGCTGAGTAACGTTACAGGACCATTGAGACAGCTACTACAGAAGGACTCTGAATTCCAGTGGCATCCAGAGCATCAAGCAGTTTTCAGCCAACTCAAACAGCTCATTAGTAGAGCTGGATTGCTCTCATACTTTGATCCAACCAAGCCAGCTGTATTGCAAGTTGATGCGAGTCAAGAAGCCCTCGGCGCCGCACTCATTCAAGATGGTCACCCAATCTCGTTTGCCTCAAAAAGTTTGTCTGACACCGAAAAGCGGTACGCAAACATAGAAAGAGATCTACTTGCATGTGTATTTGGAGCAGAACGCTTTCACACATATTTGTACGGCAAACCATTTACCATCGAGTCAGATCACCGTCCACTGGAGATGATCTCAGCCAAAGCACTCACATCTGCCCCAGCCCGTCTGCAGCGTATGCTGTTGAGGTTGCAACGCTATGACTACGAGATAAAATACAGACCTGGCAAAGAGATGATTCTAGCGGACAGCCTTTCTCGACTCCCAAAGTCTAGTGCTGATGAGCACATTGAACTGAATATTAAGGTATGCTTCGTTCAATTCAGCAACAGACGACTCGATGAGCTTCGTGAAGCAATAACAAATGACGAGACACTCAATCGCCTGTCAAAATACATTATCCAAGGATTTCCCGGACGCCAAAGAGACGTCCACCACAGCATTCATCCTTATTGGCCTTTCCGAGACGAACTAAGCATTGAAAATGGTCTCATTCTGAAGGGAAGTCAACTGCTGATCCCAGAGATCCTCCATGACCAATATATAACTGACATCCACACTGGTCACCAAGGGATTATCCGCTGTCAGATGCGCGCTAGAGGTAGCGTGTACTGGCCCGGGATCAACTCTGACATCGAGGGCATAATATCACAATGCGCCATTTGTCAAAAGCACCAGGCATCGCAGAGTAAAGAGCCAATGGAACCCGTTATTACAACCGTTCCACCATATCCCTGGCATACAATTGGCTCAGATCTCTTCACACTGAATGATGAGAACTATCTCATCATAGCAGACTACCACTCGAAATACCCGATTGTTGAATGCCTTGGACGTGACACTTCCAGCCGTCACGTAGCTGCTATTACCAGTCATGTATTTTCAATGTTTGGTTGTCCAGACACCATCATCTCGGACAACGGTCCACAGTTTATAGGCAGTGCTTACCAGGCAATGACAAACAACTATGGAATAGCTCACGTCACCAGCTCCCCTCACCATCCTCGTTCACACGGTTTTATTGAACGCATGGTCCGGAGCATGAAAGCCCTCATTAAGAAGTCACCTGAGGAAACCGACAAAGCTATTCTTGTGTATCGAACAACCCCTTTAGGCCCTAAAATCCCCTCACCAGCTGAACTCATTTTCCAAAGGAAAATTAACTTCAACCTACCAGTCTACCATCAAGGCAACGCCCATGACATAACTGCAGCTAGACAGCTAGCCCATCAGAAATCTGAAATGCGTTACAACAGCCAGAGCAAAACCCTTGATGAGCTTGACATCAACCAGCCCGTTTACTACCAGGATGTGGCACGTAAAAACTGGCTCCCCGGTAAGGTTATTGGAATTGGCCCCGAACCACGTTCCTATACAGTGCTATGCCGCACGACAGGTCGCCCTCTAAAACGCAACAGAATATTGCTGCGACCTCGACCCATAGCCACTGACACTTACACAAGCCCAACTCCGTCACCACCAGCTGCACCGATAGTTGCCCCACCTACTCTACAGCCAACACAGGATAACCCCGTACCTGATCCCATCTCCACACCTACTAGTAAAGTGAATCACAACGCAACAGTCTCCTCACCTGCGATACAGAAAAGTGGAAATACTACAATACCTACACCACGTCCTAAGCGAAATGTCATGCCTCCACGTCGTCTCATAGAAGATATTTAATCTAAATACATATTCATATTGTAGCAGAACCAGATAGTATTGTTTTGTATGAATGTCAACTTGGGACTAGACTTAAATTGTATGTCATTTTATTGTAACAGGCAGACTGCTACCTTTTTGTTTGTGACTGCAGACATGCAACTAACATAATGTCTGTCATTGATGATTTCTTAAAAGAAGGGGGATGTTGCATTATGAAGCCCTCACTAAAAATCATAACGTGCACTTCATGTGTTGGATGGTGGTTAAGAATAAAGACAGTTCTGTTCCGGTCTACATGGGTGTCGTCCTCGTGTGTGTGTTTCTCAATATAGTTATTTGGACATAACATAACAATCATAACGTGATATTCACCCATTACGACAATCACATCATAACGTTACCCGATCTGGCGGAGTCACAGGATCTCAAACTGGAGTCACTTTTACACCTGAAATATATCAATCAAATCCGAGTTCCCCTGTGCATCAATCGAGGAGGGCATGCTTGACCCTTGTCGGATACGAAAAGGGTTCAAAAGGTTGGTAAGCAGTAGCGCAGCGAGAGGTGAAATGCCATCCATTGAAGCATAGCGTTATGTGTAGAATGTACTTCGATGAAAGTGACTAGCAGCAAGGAACTACCTCAGGTGAGTACACACAGTATTAGCTTGCTACATGATAATAAATAATGGTAATTTCCTCCCAGCCGATTTCGTCGTTGGTGAACTGTGAAGGGAGTAGAAATGGCTGGTGTAGCCAGCTGAAGGAGACCGCTGCAGACACCTACGTGGTCCGCAGCAATTTTTAATAACATGCCTTTCGTTAAAACTTTAATGAACTGATTAAATTTCAGACACCTGGCCGTCGTTTAAACGTCAGAAGAAAACAGCCGTTGTACACGTCACAGCTGGCGACCACAAGTGTTACGAACGGACAAGAGCAAACCGCGAAGTGAGAAGATGTGCATTTAAAACTAGTCATTGACTGGATGGAGATGATACATGTAATTAGTATCAAGCTTTGCCTGGATGGAGATGATACATGTAATTAGTATCAAGGTTTGAAAAAAAGTATATCTAGTAAACAAAATATGTTCAATGATCGTTGAAAATCATGAATATTTGCTTTAGTTGCTACGGCCTCGATTTGTTATGATTTATTCAGCCAAATAAGCTGTTTTAATAAATTTCCTAACTATAACAAATTTCATAACCCACTTCGTCTTGAAGTTATCGCGTTGACATGTTCGCCCTGCACGGTTTGAGAAAGACGAAGAAAACGCGTGCTCTCATGACGTCATAATGTATAGATCCACAACCACACCCCTGGCGAAATACATCTCTGGGTCAGAAAGGCTACAGATTCACGCAGCCATAATGCTCTCCATTTACTGTTACCAAAACTTGGAATCGTCGATTGATTTTTGTTTTGTTTAAAAGGATTTGTAAACGTTAGAGTACACACCAGCTGAGTAAAAATCATAACGCTGTGGTTGATGGATTAAAGGTGGAGTCACAGTCATAGTTATTCCTTCGTTCCGTATTGATCTTTCCATTACACCTGAATGCAAGTGCGGATGCTAGCTAACAGCGATGCGTTGACCGTGACGTCATCCTCTAAGCTGCAGCCACGCTAAATAATGCAACATCTAGATATAGATATTAACACCCGATGAAACTAAACTACTGCCCTTCAGTTCCTCCATTTAACAGTTGCGTGATGCAATCTATTTTGTGCACTCGACTGTTATATCAATCATTCCGTTTTGGTAAGTGTCACGCAGAAAAGATGTATTAGTTTCGTCCTTGGGCTATGTTTGATTACTTTGACCGCTTTGCCAGCCCAGATGAATATCTCTTTTTTGTCTTCGTTTTATCACTACATAAAGCATATACAGGGTGTGTATTCAAACACTGTTGTTTACTTAATGGTGATATGGTTCAACACTTGACACTCCAATACGCATTCGTAAAAAGAAGTCAAAATGATAAAGTGTGGGTGATTGGAACCACAAGAGTCGATCATCAGTCTTAATTCCGAATCTATATCTGTTGCAATCTATATACGTTAGTGTGACATAATGAATGAGCAAATATAATCATGATCAAATTCTAACATTTTGTCTTCATCTCGGACTCCAGGGGTTCCACCCACGCTTCTCGCCCTAGAGTCTATGACAAGTTAAGGTTGAAATCTGACGCGTCCGAATATTCATAAGACATGCTTGCTAATCTTCGTGGCAGCCCTGTTTGACCAATCATCGCAAAGGTAATGACACTGATTGACCTTTGACTCATGAAATCTCTTCTCCGGTAGGAGAAATCACTTGTCCGAGGCAAGCGGACAACCGTCAGTGTCGAGCCTTGACCCACTCTAAGCATGGCACCGAAAGCAGTAGCTAACAACGCATAGCGAAAGTTTTTCTCAGACTCAGCAGACACATTCAATATACAGTCACGACCCGTCAAGCAGCAGAGTGCATAATCCTTTTGTAAATCTTTCAATACCACGCCATGCGACTGTTGCGTGTAATCGAGGCCTTCCGTTAAGCAAGAGCTTATACTTCAGTTCTTGTAAAAAGGGGATACAAACGGAACGAATAGAAACAAACGTGGCTCCGAATCTTCGGAAACGTGACACTGACCCATCAGAGACAATGACTCAAAAGTACCAGAGAGACATGGCTTCTGATTGGAGGGATGCTCGTCCACTTCAAAGCATGTCCTCATCCTAGTCCCTGGCGTGCAGTATTGAACATCATTAACATGTAAACAGGGCCCGCAGCTTGGGGACCTTGACTATCTAACAATATTATGGTTTGTAATCTGCAGAACTTTAAGTCCATTATCATAACGTACCTTCTATTATTCTTATACAAACTCATCATAATGTTATCGTCATCAGCTACTAAACATACACGATAGCAAATTTGAAAGAGCGTGTTGAAACACATACATGGTCTATCATCAGGAATTGCACAATAACCCAGGGTGAAACAGAAAAGTTCAAATTGTGATATAACAACTGTTAAGTTCATTGATGGAATGGTAGGTATGGTGAGAGTTTGACTTATTTCATTTACAGTACTATGATGGCGACAAGGACAAAGCAAACAAACACCACAGATATTACGAATGCCCGGCGATCTTGTCCCGGGAGCAACAGTTTATAGAACACTGATTTTTTCACATACTAGATGAATACAAAATAATAAATACAATGTGTCAAGATTACAGTTTATGTAAAAAATAATTTAAGGTAAATATTTTTTGGGATTTGATTTTGTGCTACCTAATATCGCGGACAGCATTAAACATTTTTAAATGAACCCATTTGTACACGTCGAATGTCGGGTCTTATGTGGTGTTTTTCTATTGTAAATGCGCTGTTCTTTGTTTGCGGCCAGTACTAACCATTTCCTATATTCACTGCATACCACGTTAGTTAACTCAATTTACAATAATGGTGTAGTATTTCCATGCTAACTAGCACAACTTACTGTTGGTCTAGATCTGACCACTGAAGGCACAACCACAAGCGCTGTTGCTTTTATCCTCACTTTCACGAACTACCTTAACTCAACTTCATAAATGATTTATATCGACGTGTTTATTCTCGCACTGATTGTAATTGAATGCATGATTCCTCTGTGTGTATTATCAGGCTATATATAACACAGCGCTGGGCATCAATTGACGGTTTGTGTGGGAAGACATATTTATATTCGCAAACTATACACCCGTCTTTCCCTTCTCTTACAACATGGTATGATATGATGAATGCAGCAGCTCTGACAGCTGTAGTCAATGATGGACTCGATGCTTGATTGCCTTAATCTAGTTCTGCAAAACTGTTTGCTACACATTTGAAAGCTCTCCTGAACACTGTCTGTACTGAAAGCTTCAAATAGTTAACTGAATAAAAAACACAGTGAATTTGTTGCTCAAAACTAGATATTGATTCACTTTACTAAATCATCCATATATCTTAACCTTACTTCACCTCGACTTCAGTTGTTACATAAGTCTTGATCGTATCTAAAGCGTACACGGTACGAGCAGAGCAAGTTGGCAGTATGTGAATTTCAATATCAGCGTCCACGTGTCGGAATAAAGTGCTGGGTATATGTGCATTGTGGAGACGCAGATTGTTGTAGATTTTTTTCACCAAACTTAGTCAATCTTGGAACGTGCGGAAATTGTGTCCCATGAGTTATTTTTTAACAATTAACGGTTATTTGAGAAATGTAACACATGGTCAGGGTTGTACGGGGGCAAATATTAAACCAATCGTCGTGGTTTATGGTTCCACAGAAAGGAGCATTATCCATTCTAGCAACTTTCTGATTGAGTAAAAACTTACCGTAATATTTATATATGATAAAGATATACGCAAACATTGCCTCATTGTGATATGAGCCTTATGTCTTCAATGATTCAAGCTGATAAAGATGCAGTCCGTGCTATCCTTAGCTACTGGCGCATCCCATAAATTCTCTTTATTCGAGATTTTACCTGCCTCACACGTAATGACATTACCTGGTGCTTTATAGCTATTATGTAGATGATCACTGAGCCTAGCTTCTATAAATCGTCGCTTTATGTTATTTCGCTATCCCTCAGTTGAAATTCGAAGCACGGAATTGCATTCATCCCCAAAGACAAGACCCATAGCACAAGAGGATTTCAAGGCCTTTAGGTTATAACGAATAGTGTCAAGGCTGCCATAAACATATTTAAACCTGATCCTCATTCACTTTCTGCAGCAGTGTAGCAGATTTACAGAACATGTCCACGGAGCTTGAACATTCAGTTTGATGGTTAAATGTTGTACGGTACAAGTATAAAACTTTTCTGATTAAATTTACTTTTCTGCTCATTTACTAATCGGAATAACGCAATTATGTTTACGATAATAATCAAAACCACGGGAACGCGGTTCAATGTTTTCATTCGAGAAGCATTGGTAAGATATAGCCAGATTTTACAATGCTTTGGATTTCCTGCCTAGGGACACAATGATTATTCTCATCACACGGGTGATTACTAATGATGCAAAGACGAATGTAGAGATTAATTTGGTTAAAACACAACAGATACGGAAGAATAAATACACCTAATTATCGCTACTCACATCTTATTGTGTTGCTGCTATCGTTGAATGCTTGACATAGCATAACCCTAGATAAAAAGATGCTTGCATTAAACGCAATACAATGTTTAAGAGGTACATAATATTGCATGTCTTTGTTTCCGCCTACACTTAGTTATCCTGATGTTACGCATGACTTTCCTAAAATCAGAGTTACATTAATCAGCGACAATCAGTCTGTCCAGCTTTAGTTATCAGACTGTTTAGCCTATCAGCCTCGCTTCATTATTAATGCTCTCTTATATTTGCCCTGTTGATGGTGAACTATATTGTGAATTGGGCATTCATGCTCTTGCACATAAATATATTCAAGCAAGTGAAATTGTTAATCCTTTCCTTTTTCATTAGTTTCATCAGCCACTTAGCCACACTTCTGATTCTCAGCATCTGTTTGTGCTGCATCACCTTTGTAAGTCAATCTACAACAGCGATGTTGTTCCGGATATGTAGCTAATATGCTTATAATTGCAATATGCTGTACTAAACCGCTCATTTGTCAATATTTATTATATGAAGGGCATAAAATATTTATATGGCTTGTGTTCCATTTGATCAAACTAACAAAGACATTTCTCCGTGAGTGTTAGATCAAATTAAAGCCTAGTAGCTCACATTGGCAATCGCGTTGCATGTCTAATGCAATGTGATATGCTATATTAGTGCCCTAAATATTGGCAGAGGATATGTTAGCATTTAACGATAAGCTCATATGGGCATTTTAAGTCATACAAAAACAACAACTATCCATCACGGGACCATTTAGTGGAAATATAAATCCCGTTAGACACATATCATTTGTGCGTGTGATGAATGAGGGTGTTTACAATGAAAAGCAGATAAACTGATTGCCAGCACAAGCATCCTCCTTTATTGTCAAGGCATTGTATTGCTGTGTAATTCATTGTCATGTGAGTGTAGTAAACATCGGACAGAATCACTGCAATTGGTTGCAATAAGCTATGTGTAGGTAATATAAAAACGGACAATATTAATACCGAAAAACATCTAATCAGTTAGAAGTCATCTAATGAATGATATTTTTCAGCACAGCCTCTCGGGTAATCGAGTCAGTTGTCTGACGTTTATAATGGTAGCAAAATGGCATCATTCTTATCCAACGCGTCACATGTGGTAATATTGACAAGTTTACTCAGTATGATACAACGCAGACAGGAAATTAGATCTTTGGATAATATGTGCTCTATTAGCTAACTGGATACTCAATGATATTAAACTCAACCGGATAAAATAAAATAAAATTTCTATGAGATGTTGGATCCTTGTAAAATATATGTGAGGAAACGGACTAATTGTAACCACTCCTAATGATCTGTAGTAACATATAACACATGGTTCACATTCCTCACAATGACACCACACACTGAGGCAATCACACATTATAAATAGACACAGCAAGTAACAGCAGTTTATAAGTGCCTTCCTCCTAAATCACTAGTAAGCATCGTACTCATATCCAAGAGGACTTATATTAACGTTGATAGATTGGACACAGAAAGTACATTACAATAATATATGGACAGCCTATTAATCGATACTATATTGACACTGTTTTCAAAAAAAATATCTTAATCGATTGGCTGCCTTGGCAAAAAAGGGGTAGAATTTGCTAGTAATGTTTATATTCTTATGTAGACAGAGTGATGTTATATTAGCTAAACGGACGTGTGTATCGTGGTGAATTCGGCAAAAAAACGTGGAATATTCATTTAGCCTGCGAGAAAAATCATGGTTTAAGCGAGATGAATAATAATTTGGTCATTTGCTGACAAACATTATGCGCATTCATTTCGAAAAACATATAGAGAAAGAGCATCTCAATGAAATGAACCATTCCGTGAATTACATCGCGATAAATTTCAATTATTCAGCGAGAGAAATGATTTTTCTTTCCCTATTGTCCCTCGCGAGTGATGATCAATCTTGCAGGAATATTGAATTATCCTGTGAATTAATTTTTGTTGAAGTGAATCCCCAGTCATACACTCCTGTGCGTTATATCAGCTGATTTGATAAAGTAGCGATTTTAATTAAGTTTAAAGGTGCATTTTTTCCCCAAAAATGGCATGCGATTTTGTGTGCTCCATTTAATAGAATAACTCTTTTGGAACCCAAATAAACTTTTTTCGGACTAGTTCAACACTATATCGTCGATTACATCGTATCGAAATCTGTCGGTCACACCCATGTTTAAAAAAAAAACATGAGCACATGTCGATGGGAGCGCAGATTCAACAGAAGGTGGAAACGCAAGCAGCCGAAATGGTGAGTCTTTTGATTCCTACATTTCTTGTATGACTCTTCTTTAATTGGAGTTTTCGAATGTTATATAACAAAAAGAACCCGCCTCAATATAGTGAACACTATCGGTACAATAGATTACTTTAAATTTAACAATAAATAGCATTACTCCTGCGAACAAACCCTGAGGTAGCCGTTATATTACCGTTCGACCGGTACTAATCCTGAGGTTGTGCATGTTCAAGCGTAATAAAAACGATATTCTTGACTAGCCTGTCACGTTTTGGAGTATAAAGCAATGACACTTGTTCGAAGTTGGATTATTCCATATGCAATTATCGGTGCTTTTTCATCGTAAACTATTGGAATATTCCTGAATGAACTCACAAATTGTATTATAAATCAAGGGGCTGGGGTCTCCCTCAGGACACCTACGTTATCTGGTTATAGTGAACTGAAACAGGGATTTGAATTAGCTGGCCGGCCGCTATCTACCCTACAGAGAAGATAGTGGCCGGCTAAAGCAAATCCCCGTGTACTGAAACGTCTGCGCTAGGAGTTTGGGGTGGCATGTATCATCGTATGGGTTTGGACAAGGGACAGTAGACGGGTGGGGAGGTTTTGGTTCTGATTTGGGTTATTTAAGACTTATACGCATGGTTTAGATTGTGTGTCTATAATTGTCTACTTTAACACCATGCTAGTGTTGTAGAAGCCTTGGATAGCTAGCATAAATTTGGTGAAATTTAGTGACAGAGATGACCTTAAATCTGTATTATTTACAAATTGTTTTTGGTTGACTTTTGTAGGCTTTTGGCTCAAACACTGTAACATTATTGATTGAATTAGTCTTGTTATGTTCATTCATTAATTTAGTTGAACCATCCCACTTTCAAATTTAAAGGAAATCGAAACGCAAAGCGGGGGATCGCGTACATGAAGAGGCAGTGGAAGGGGTCATGGTACAGATTCTGACAACCTGTGTGGAACTGAGATTGGTTCCTATATCTTTTGAATTGGATTCTTATCAAGGGTATTTTATTGAACTCAATAAATCCATTATGATCAGGAAGGATGTATTAAATGGTTTGAAATTGTTCACCTTGACACAGGTATCCAAGTCGGTGGAGGTTGCAGGCCAACCCGAGGGAGGTGTCAGAGGAGCCCCACTTTCTTCAAACAAGGTAATTTTAGGCTTGCCTTACCTAATTGAATCACTTTGTCAGTAAATAGGGGGTCCAATGTTGGACTTATCGAACCATATATTTCCACTGGTTGTCATTTGTTTGTAGACCTCGACAGGCCGAAAGCGAGTCGATCTTGTTTGCAGAGGCTATCTTGGCAACACACCAATAACTAGGCAGTCGAACAATGAAACAATCGAATACTACAATATAAAATGCAAATGTATATATACATATATGGCGTTTCGTGAACAAAAGAGAAGCATAAATGGGCGCTGAGTCTTAAATGATTGACGAAGGCATAAAAGCTGTATGAAAGTTAAGATTAGTTATTGGTAATTCAGAAATCGCATATCTCTCATAAGTCCACTAAACCATTGTACGTGAGACTTGGTCAAATTGATATACTGCCCTTACACAATTTTATCTCGCTAGAGATAGGTCAATTCAATGATTTGATGATATTTTCTTAGATGTTTTCCTCCAATAAACCCCAAACTGGCCTTGGAAAAATCACATAGTTAGTTACTTTAGCTCAGGTGTCAACCAGATTACAGATTTCAATGAAACGCATCTAGTGCTTGCATGTATCTATGTATTGCAAACTGAAAGCATCCTTGAATAAAGTATAGTCGAACAATGAAACAATCGAATACGATGCTTAGAGGGTAACCAGGATGGCCGAGTGGTTAAGGCGTTGGACTTAAGTTCCAATGGACGAATGTCCGCGTGGGTTCGAACCCCACTTCTGGTAACATTCTTATTTTGATAACGGTTATGTCGGAATTCAACTAAGCTTTAAAGCGCTACTGACTCATTTGTACATTTGGTTGTGCAATGCCGAAAATATGATAGCATGCAAATAATATAAATCACTCTTTTTATTATTCGATGGTCAGCCACGCACGCTCATTCAAGGTCATTAAAATCATACGACAGTCACAACCGTGTACTTTTAACAGTGCCATGCTGTGTGTAGAAAAGATTAGAGTTGCCATCTCGTGTGTGCCAAATACTTATCAATGAAGAATACTACAATATAAAGTGCAAAAGTAAATATATATATGGCGCTTCGTAAAAACGAGAAGCATAAATGGACGCTGAGTCTTAAATGATTGACGAAGGCATAAAAGCTGTATGGAAGTTAAGATTAGTTATTGTTAATTTAGAAATCGCATATCTCTCATAAGTCCACTAAACCATTGTACGTGAGACTTGGTCAAATTGATATACTGCCCTTACACTATTTTATCTCGCTAGAGATAGGTCAATTCAATGATTTGATGATATTTTCTTAGATGCTTTCCTCCTATAAACCCTAAACTGGTCTTGTAAAAAAATCACATAGTTAGTTATTTTAGCTCAGATGTCAACCAGATTACAGATTTCGATGAAATGCATCTAGTGCTTGCATGTATCTATGTATTGCAAACTGAAAGCATCCTTGAATAAAGTATAGTCGAACAATGAAACAATCGAATACGATGCTTAGAGGGTAACCAGGATGGCCGAGTGGTTAAGGCGTTGGACTTAAGTTCCAATGGACGAATGTCCGCGTGGGTTCGAACCCCACTTCTGGTAACATTCTTATTTTGATAACGGTTATGTCGGAATTCAACTAAGCTTTAAAGCGCTACTGACGTCATTTGTACATTTGGTTGTGCAATGCCGAAAATATGATAGCATGCAAATAATATAAATCACTCTTTTTATTATTCGATGGTCAGCCACGCACGCTCATTCAAGGTCATTAAAATCATACGACAGTCACAACCGTGTACTTTTAACAGTGCCATGCTGTGTGTAGAAAAGATTAGAGTTGCCATCTCGTGTGTGCCAAATACTTATCAATGAAGAATACTACAATTTAAAGTGCAAAAGTAAATATATATATGGCGCTTCGTAAAAACGAGAAGCATAAATGGACGCTGAGTCTTAAATGATTGACGAGGGCATAAAAGCTGTATGAAAGTTAAGATTAGTTATTGGTAATTCAGAAATCGCATATCTCTCATAAGTCCACTAAACCATTGTACGTGAGACTTGGTCAAATTGATATACTGCCCTTACACTATTTTATCTCGCTAGAGATAGGTCAATTCAATGATTTTGATGATATTTTCTTAGATGCTTTCCTCCTATAAACCCTAAACTGGTCTTGTAAAAAAAATCACATAGTTAGTTATTTTAGCTCAGATGTCAACCAGATTACAGATTTCGATGAAATGCATCTAGTGCTTGCATGTATCTATGTATTGCAAACTGAAAGCATCCTTGAATAAAGTATAGTCGAACAATGTAACAATCGAATACGATGCTTAGAGGGTAACCAGGATGGCCGAGTGGTTAAGGCGTTGGACTTAAGTTCCAATGGACGAATGTCCGCGTGGGTTCGAACCCCACTTCTGGTAACATTCTTATTTTGATAACGGTTATGTCGGAATTCAACTAAGCTTTAAAGCGCTACTGACTCATTTGTACATTTGGTTGTGCAATGCCGAAAATATGATAGCATGCAAATAATATAAATCACTCTTTTTATTATTCGATGGTCAGCCACGCACGCTCATTCAAGGTCATTAAAATCATACGACAGTCACAACCGTGTACTTTTAACAGTGCCATGCTGTGTGTAGAAAAGATTAGAGTTGCCATCTCGTGTGTGCCAAATACTTATCAATGAAGAATACTACAATATAAAGTGCAAAAGTAAATATATATATATGGCGCTTCGTAAAAACGAGAAGCATAAATGGACGCTGAGTCTTAAATGATTGACGAAGGCATAAAAGCTGTATGGAAGTTAAGATTAGTTATTGGTAATTTAGAAATCGCATATCTCTCATAAGTCCACTAAACCATTGTACGTGAGACTTGGTCAAATTGATATACTGCCCTTACACTTACACTATTTTATCTCGCTAGAGATAGGTCAATTCAATGATTTGATGATATTTTCTTAGATGCTTTTTCCTCCTATAAACCCTAAACTGGTCTTGTAAAAAAAAATCACATAGTTAGTTATTTTAGCTCAGATGTCAACCAGATTACAGATTTCGATGAAATGCATCTAGTGCTTGCATGTATCTATTTATTGCAAACTGAAAGCATCCTTGGAATAAAGTATAGTCGAACAATGAAACAATCGAATACGATGCTTAGAGGGTAACCAGGATGGCCGAGTGGTTAAGGCGTTGGACTTAAGTTCCAATGGACGAATGTCCGCGTGGGTTCGAACCCCACTTCTGGTAACATTCTTATTTTGATAACGGTTATGTCGGAATTCAATGAGCTTTAAAGCGCTACTGACGTCATTTATACATTTGGTTGTGCAATGCCGAAAATATGATAGCATGCAATAATATAAATCACTGTTTTATTATTCGATGGTCAGCCACGCACGCTCATTCAAGGTCATTAAAATCATACGACAGTCACAACCGTGTACTTTTAACAGTGCCATGCTGTGTGTAGAAAAGATTAGAGTTGCCATCTCGTGTGTGCCAAATACTTATCAATGAAGAATACTACAATTTAAAGTGCAAAAGTAAATATATATATATGCGCTTCGTAAAAACGAGAAGCATAAATGGACGCTGAGTCTTAAATGATTGACGAGGGCATAAAAGCTGTATGAAAGTTAAGATTAGTTATTGGTAATTCAGAAATCGCATATCTCTCATAAGTCCACTAAACCATTGTACGTGAGACTTGGTCAAATTGATATACTGCCCTTACACTATTTTATCTCGCTAGAGATAGGTCAATTCAATGATTTGATGATATTTTCTTAGATGCTTTCCTCCTATAAACCCTAAACTGGTCTTGTAAAAAAATCACATAGTTAGTTATTTTAGCTTCAGATGTCAACCAGATTACAGATTTCGATGAAATGCATCTAGTGCTTGCATGTATCTATGTATTGCAAACTGAAAGCATCCTTGAATAAAGTATAGTCGAACAATGTAACAATCGAATACGATGCTTAGAGGGTAACCAGGATGGCCGAGTGGTTAAGGCGTTGGACTTAAGTTCCAATGGACGAATGTCCGCGTGGGTTCGAACCCCACTTCTGGTAACATTCTTATTTTGATAACGGTTATGTCGGAATTCAAATGAGCTTAAAAGAGCTACTGACTCATTTGTACATTTGGTTGTGCAATGCCGAAAATATGATAGCATGCAAATAATATAAATCACTCTTTTTATTATTCGATGGTCAGCCACGCACGCTCATTCAAGGTCATTAAAATCATACGACAGTCACAACCGTGTACTTTTAACAGTGCCATGCTGTGTGTAGAAAAGATTAGAGTTGCCATCTCGTGTGTGCCAAATACTTATCAATGAAGAATACTACAAATTAAAAGTGCAAAAGTAAATATATATATGGCGCTTCGTAAAAAACGAGAAGCATAAATGGACGCTGAGTCTTAAATGATTGACGAAGGCATAAAAGCTGTATGAAAGTTAAGATTAGTTTATTGTAATTCAGAAATCGCATATCTCTCATAAGTCCACTAAACCATTGTACGTGAGACTTGGTCAAATTGATATACTGCCCTTACACTATTTTATCTCGCTAGAGATAGGTCAATTCAATGATTTGATGATATTTTCTTAGATGCTTTCCTCCTCCTATAAACCCTAAACTGGTCTTGTAAAAAAATCACATAGTTAGTTATTTTAGCTCAGATGTCAACCAGATTACAGATTTCGATGAAATGCATCTAGTGCTTGCATGTATCTATGTATTGCAAACTGAAAGCATCCTTGAATAAAGTATAGTCGAACAATGAAACAATCGAATACGATGCTTAGAGGGTAACCAGGATGGCCGAGTGGTTAAGGCGTTGGACTTAAGTTCCAATGGACGAATGTCCGCGTGGGTTCGAACCCCACTTCTGGTAACATTCTTATTTTGATAACGGTTATGTCGGAATTCAAATGAGCTTTAAAGCGCTACTGACGTCATTTGTACATTTGGTTGTGCAATGCCGAAAATATGATAGCATGCAAATAATATAAATCACTGTTTTATTATTCGATGGTCAGCCACGCACGCTCATTCAAGGTCATTAAAATCATACGACAGTCACAACCGTGTACTTTTAACAGTGCCATGCTGTGTGTAGAAAAGATTAGAGTTGCCATCTCGTGTGTGCCAAATACTTATCAATGAAGAATACTACAATTTAAAGTGCAAAAGTAAATATATATATATGGCGCTTCGTAAAAACGAGAAGCATAAATGGGCGCTGAGTCTTAAATGATTGACGAAGGCATAAAAGCTGTATGAAAGTTAAGATTAGTTATTGGTAATTCAGAAATCGCATATCTCTCATAAGTCACTAAACCATTGTACGTGAGACTTGGTCAAATTGATATACTGCCCTTACACTATTTTATCTCGCTAGAGATAGGTCAATTCAATGATTTTGATGATATTTTCTTAGATGCTTTCCTCCTATAAACCCTAAACTGGTCTTGGAAAAAAATCACATAGTTAGTTATTTTAGCTCAGGTGTCAACCAGATTACAGATTTCGATGAAATGCATCTAGTGCTTGCATGTATCTATTTATTGCAAACTGAAAGCATCCTGGAATAAAGTATAGTCGAACAATGAAACAATCGAATACGATGCTTAGAGGGTAACCAGGATGGCCGAGTGGTTAAGGCGTTGGACTTAAGTTCCAATGGACGAATGTCCGCGTGGGTTCGAACCCCACTTCTGGTAACATTCTTATTTTGATAACGGTTATGTCGGAATTCAAATGAGCTTTAAAGCGCTACTGACGTCATTTGTACATTTGGTTGTGCAATGCCGAAAATATGATAGCATGCAAATAATATAAATCACTCTTTTTATTATTCGATGGTCAGCCACGCACGCTCATTCAAGGTCATTAAAATCATACGACAGTCACAACCGTGTACTTTTAACAGTGCCATGCCTGTGTGTAGAAAAGATTAGAGTTGCCATCTCGTGTGTGCCAAATACTTATCAATGAAGAATACTACAATTTAAAGTGCAAAAGTAAACATATATATATGGCGCTTCGTAAAAACGAGAAGCATAAATGGACGCTGAGTCTTAAATGATTGACGAGGGCATAAAAGCTGTATGAAAGTTAAGATTAGTTATTGGTAATTCAGAAATCGCATATCTCTCATAAGTCCACTAAACCATTGTACGTGAGACTTGGTCAAATTGATATACTGCCCTTACACTATTTTATCTCGCTAGAGATAGGTCAATTCAATGATTTGATGATATTTTCTTAGATGCTTTCCTCCTATAAACCCTAAACTGGTCTTGTAAAAAAATCACATAGTTATTTTAGCTCAGATGTCAACCAGATTACAGATTTCGATGAAATGCATCTAGTGCTTGCATGTATCTATGTATTGCAAACTGAAAGCATCCTTGAATAAAGTATAGTCGAACAATGAAACAATCGAATACGATGCTTAGAGGGTAACCAGGATGGCCGAGTGGTTAAGGCGTTGGACTTAAGTTCCAATGGACGAATGTCCGCGTGGGTTCGAACCCCACTTCTGGTAACATTCTTATTTTGATAACGGTTATGTCGGAATTCAAATGAGCTTTAAAGCGCTACTGACGTCATTTGTACATTTGGTTGTGCAATGCCGAAAATATGATAGCATGCAAATAATATAAATCACTCTTTTTATTATTCGATGGTCAGCCACGCACGCTCATTCAAGGTCATTAAAATCATACGACAGTCACAACCGTGTACTTTTAACAGTGCCATGCTGTGTGTAGAAAAGATTAGAGTTGCCATCTCGTGTGTGCCAAATACTTATCAATGAAGAATACTACAATTTAAAGTGCAAAAGTAAATATATATATGGCGCTTCGTAAAAACGAGAAGCATAAATGGACGCTGAGTCTTAAATGATTGACGAGGCATAAAAGCTGTATGAAAGTTAAGATTAGTTATTGGTAATTCAGAAATCGCATATCTCTCTCATAAGTCCACTAAACCATTGTACGTGAGACTTGGTCAAATTGATATACTGCCCTTACACTATTTTTATCTCGCTAGAGATAGGTCAATTCAATGATTTGATGATATTTTCTTAGATGCTTTCCTCCTATAAACCCTAAACTGGTCTTGTAAAAAAATCACATAGTTAGTTATTTTAGCTCAGATGTCAACCAGATTACAGATTTCGATGAAATGCATCTAGTGCTTGCATGTATCTATGTATTGCAAACTGAAAGCATCCTTGAATAAAGTATAGTCGAACAATGAAACAATCGAATACGATGCTTAGAGGGTAACCAGGATGGCCGAGTGGTTAAGGCGTTGGACTTAAGTTCCAATGGACGAATGTCCGCGTGGGTTCGAACCCCACTTCTGGTAACATTCTTATTTTGATAACGGTTATGTCGGAATTCAAATGAGCTTTAAAGCGCTACTGACGTCATTTGTACATTTGGTTGTGCAATGCCGAAAATATGATAGCATGCAAATAATATAAATCACTGTTTTATTATTCGATGGTCAGCCACGCACGCTCATTCAAGGTCATTAAAATCATACGACAGTCACAACCGTGTACTTTTAACAGTGCCATGCTGTGTGTAGAAAAGATTAGAGTTGCCATCTCGTGTGTGCCAAATACTTATCAATGAAGAATACTACAATTTAAAGTGCAAAAGTAAATATATATATGGCGCTTCGTAAAAACGAGAAGCATAAATGGACGCTGAGTCTTAAATGATTGACGAAGGCATAAAAGCTGTATGAAAGTTAAGATTAGTTATTGGTAATTCAGAAATCGCATATCTCTCATAAGTCCACTAAACCATTGTACGTGAGACTTGGTCAAATTGATATACTGCCCTTACACTATTTTATCTCGCTAGAGATAGGTCAATTCAATGATTTGATGATATTTTCTTAGATGCTTTCCTCCTATAAACCCTAAACTGGTCTTGTAAAAAAAATCACATAGTTAGTTATTTTAGCTCAGATGTCAACCAGATTACAGATTTCGATGAAATGCATCTAGTGCTTGCATGTATCTATTTATTGCAAACTGAAAGCATCCTTGAATAAAGTATAGTCGAACAATGAAACAATCGAATACGATGCTTAGAGGGTAACCAGGATGGCCGAGTGGTTAAGGCGTTGGACTTAAGTTCCAATGGACGAATGTCCGCGTGGGTTCGAACCCCACTTCTGGTAACATTCTTATTTTGATAACGGTTATGTCGGAATTCAAATGAGCTTAAAAGAGCTACTGACTCATTTGTACATTTGGTTGTGCAATGCCGAAAATATGATAGCATGCAAATAATATAAATCACTCTTTTTATTATTCGATGGTCAGCCACGCACGCTCATTCAAGGTCATTAAATCATACGACAACCACAACCGTGTACTTTTAACAGTGCCATGCTGTGTGTAGAAAAGATTAGAGTTGCCATCTCGTGTGTGCCAAATACTTATCAATGAAGAATACTACAATATAAAGTGCAAAAGTAAATATATATATATGGCGCTTCGTAAAAAACGAGAAGCATAAATGGACGCTGAGTCTTAAATGATTGACGAAGGCATAAAAGCTGTATGAAAGTTAAGATTAGTTATTGGTAATTCAGAAATCGCATATCTCTCATAAGTCCACTAAACCATTGTACGTGAGACTTGGTCAAATTGATATACTGCCCTTACACTATTTTTATCTCGCTAGAGATAGGTCAATTCAATGATTTGATGATATTTTCTTAGATGCTTTCCTCCTATAAACCCTAAACTGGTCTTGTAAAAAAATCACATAGTTAGTTATTTTAGCTCAGATGTCAACCAGATTACAGATTTCGATGAAATGCATCTAGTGCTTGCATGTATCTATTATTGCAAACTGAAAGCATCCTTGAATAAAGTATAGTCGAACAATGAAACAATCGAATACGATGCTTAGAGGGTAACCAGGATGGCCGAGTGGTTAAGGCGTTGGACTTAAGTTCCAATGGACGAATGTCCGCGTGGGTTCGAACCCCACTTCTGGTAACATTCTTATTTTGATAACGGTTATGTCGGAATTCAAATGAGCTTTAAAGCGCTACTGACGTCATTTGTACATTTGGTTGTGCAATGCCGAAAATATGATAGCATGCAAATAATATAAATCACTGTTTTATTATTCGATGGTCAGCCACGCACGCTCATTCAAGGTCATTAAAATCATACGACAGTCACAACCGTGTACTTTTACTTTTAACAGTGCCATGCTGTGTGTAGAAAAGATTAGAGTTGCCATCTCGTGTGTGCCAAATACTTATCAATGAAGAATACTACAATTTAAAGTGCAAAAGTAAATATATATATGGCGCTTCGTAAAAACGAGAAGCATAAATGGACGCTGAGTCTTAAATGATTGACGAGGGCATAAAAGCTGTATGAAAGTTAAGATTAGTTATTGGTAATTCAGAAATCGCATATCTCTCATAAGTCCACTAAACCATTGTACGTGAGACTTTGGTCAAATTGATATACTGCCCTTACACTATTTTATCTCGCTAGAGATAGGTCAATTCAATGATTTGATGATATTTTCTTAGATGCTTTCCTCCTATAAACCCTAAACTGGTCTTGGAAGAAATAACATAGTTAGTTATTTTAGCTCAGATGTCTACCAGATTACAGATTTCGATGAAATGCATCTAGTGCTTGCATGTATCTATGTATTGCAAACTGAAAGCATCCTTGAATAAAGTATAGTCGAACAATGAAACAATCGAATACGATGCTTAGAGGGTAACCAGGATGGCCGAGTGGTTAAGGCGTTGGACTTAAGTTCCAATGGACGAATGTCCGCGTGGGTTCGAACCCCACTTCTGGTAACATTCTTATTTTGATAACGGTTATGTCGGAATTCAAACTAAGCTTTAAAGCGCTACTGACTCATTTGTACATTTGGTTGTGCAATGCCGAAAATATGATAGCATGCAAATAATATAAATCACTCTTTTTATTATTCGATGGTCAGCCACGCACGCTCATTCAAGGTCATTAAAATCATACGACAGTCACAACCCGTGTACTTTTAACAGTGCCATGCTGTGTGTAGAAAAGATTAGAGTTGCCATCTCGTGTGTGCCAAATACTTATCAATGAAGAATACTACAATTTAAAGTGCAAAAGTAAATATATATATGGCGCTTCGTAAAAACGAGAAGCATAAATGGACGCTGAGTCTTAAATGATTGACGAAGGCATAAAAGCTGTATGAAAGTTAAGATTAGTTATTGGTAATTCAGAAATCGCATATCTCTCATAAGTCCACTAAACCATTGTACGTGAGACTTGGTCAAATTGATATACTGCCCTTACACTATTTTATCTCGCTAGAGATAGGTCAATTCAATGATTTGATGATATTTTCTTAGATGCTTTCCTCCTATAAACCCTAAACTGGTCTTGTAAAAAAATCACATAGTTAGTAGTTTTTAGCTCAGATGTCAACCAGATTACAGATTTCGATGAAATGCATCTAGTGCTTGCATGTATCTATGTATTGCAAACTGAAAGCATCCTTGAATAAAGTATAGTCGAACAATGAAACAATCGAATACGATGCTTAGAGGGTAACCAGGATGGCCGAGTGGTTAAGGCGTTGGACTTAAGTTCCAATGGACGAATGTCCGCGTGGGTTCGAACCCCACTTCTGGTAACATTCTTATTTTGATAACGGTTATGTCGGAATTTCAATGAGCTTTAAAGCGCTACTGACGTCATTTGTACATTTGGTTGTGCAATGCCGAAAATATGATAGCATGCAAATAATATAAATCACTCTTTTTATTATTCGATGGTCAGCCACGCACGCTCATTCAAGGTCATTAAAATCATACGACAGTCACAACCGTGTACTTTTAACAGTGCCATGCTGTGTGTAGAAAAGATTAGAGTTGCCATCTCGTGTGTGCCAAATACTTATCAATGAAGAATACTACAATTTAAAGTGCAAAAGTAAATATATATATGGCGCTTCGTAAAAACGAGAAGCATAAATGGACGCTGAGTCTTAAATGATTGACGAGGGCATAAAAGCTGTATGAAAGTTAAGATTAGTTATTGGTAATTCAGAAATCGCATATCTCTCATAAGTCCACTAAACCATTGTACGTGAGACTTGGTCAAATTGATATACTGCCCTTACACTATTTTTATCTCGCTAGAGATAGGTCAATTCAATTCAATGATTTGATGATATTTTCTTAGATGCTTTCCTCCTATAAACCCTAAACTGGTCTTGTAAAAAAATCACATAGTTAGTTATTTTAGCTCAGATGTCAACCAGATTACAGATTTCGATGAAATGCATCTAGTGCTTGCATGTATCTATTTATTGCAAACTGAAAGCATCCTTGAATAAAGTATAGTCGAACAATGAAACAATCGAATACGATGCTTAGAGGGTAACCAGGATGGCCGAGTGGTTAAGGCGTTGGACTTAAGTTCCAATGGACGAATGTCCGCGTGGGTTCGAACCCCACTTCTGGTAACATTCTTATTTTTGATAACGGTTATGTCGGAATTCAAATGAGCTTTAAAGCGCTACTGACGTCATTTGTACATTTGGTTGTGCATGCCGAAAATATGATAGCATGCAAATAATATAAATCACTCTTTTTATTATTCGATGGTCAGCCACGCACGCTCATTCAAGGTCATTAAAATCATACGACAGTCACAACCGTGTACTTTTAACAGTGCCATGCTGTGTGTAGAAAAGATTAGAGTTGCCATCTCGTGTGTGCCAAATACTTATCAATGAAGAATACTACAATTTAAAGTGCAAAAGTAAATATATATATGGCGCTTCGTAAAAACGAGAAGCATAAATGGACGCTGAGTCTTAAATGATTGACGAAGGCATAAAAGCTGTATGAAAGTTAAGATTAGTTATTGGTAATTCAGAAATCGCATATCTCTCATAAGTCCACTAAACCATTGTACGTGAGACTTGGTCAAATTGATATACTGCCCTTACACTATTTTATCTCGCTAGAGATAGGTCAATTCAATGATTTGATGATATTTTCTTAGATGCTTTCCTCCTATAAACCCTAAACTGGTCTTGTAAAAAAATCACATAGTTAGTTATTTTAGCTCAGATGTCAACCAGATTACAGATTTCGATGAAATGCATCTAGTGCTTGCATGTATCTATTTATTGCAAACTGAAAGCATCCTTGAATAAAGTATAGTCGAACAATGAAACAATCGAATACGATGCTTAGAGGGTAACCAGGATGGCCGAGTGGTTAAGGCGTTGGACTTAAGTTCCAATGGACGAATGTCCGCG
The DNA here is from genome assembly GCA_034190875.2 of Urechis unicinctus. NCBI lineage: Eukaryota > Metazoa > Annelida > Polychaeta > Xenopneusta > Urechidae > Urechis > Urechis unicinctus. Next base: position 526,924 of record CM067344.1, on the reverse strand, counting down.
TGGGTTCGAACCCCACTTCTGGTAACATTCTTATTTTGATAACGGTTATGTCGGAATTCAAATGAGCTTTAAAGCGCTACTGACGTCATTTGTACATTTGGTTGTGCAATGCCGAAAATATGATAGCATGCAAATAATATAAATCACTGTTTTATTATTCGATGGTCAGCCACGCACGCTCATTCAAGGTCATTAAAATCATACGACAGTCACAACCGTGTACTTTTAACAGTGCCATGCTGTGTGTAGAAAAGATTAGAGTTGCCATCTCGTGTGTGCCAAATACTTATCAATGAAGAATACTACTACAATTTAAAGTGCAAAAGTAAATATATATATGGCGCTTCGTAAAAACGAGAAGCATAAATGGGCGCTGAGTCTTAAATGATTGACGAAGGCATAAAAGCTGTATGAAAGTTAAGATTAGTTATTGGTAATTCAGAAATCGCATATCTCTCATAAGTCCACTAAACCATTGTACGTGAGACTTGGTCAAATTGATATACTGCCCTTACACTATTTTATCTCGCTAGAGATAGGTCAATTCAATGATTTGATGATATTTTCTTAGATGCTTTCCTCCTATAAACCCTAAACTGGTCTTGTAAAAAAATCACATAGTTAGTTATTTTAGCTCAGATGTCAACCAGATTACAGATTTCGATGAAATGCATCTAGTGCTTGCATGTATCTATGTATTGCAAACTGAAAGCATCCTTGAATAAAGTATAGTCGAACAATGAAACAATCGAATACGATGCTTAGAGGGTAACCAGGATGGCCGAGTGGTTAAGGCGTTGGACTTAAGTTCCAATGGACGAATGTCCGCGTGGGTTCGAACCCCACTTCTGGTAACATTCTTATTTTGATAACGGTTATGTCGGAATTCAAATGAGCTTTAAAGCGCTACTGACGTCATTTGTACATTTGGTTGTGCAATGCCGAAAATATGATAGCATGCAAATAATATAAATCACTCTTTTTATTATTCGATGGTCAGCCACGCACGCTCATTCAAGGTCATTAAAATCATACGACAGTCACAACCGTGTACTTTTTAACAGTGCCATGCTGTGTGTAGAAAAGATTAGAGTTGCCATCTCGTGTGTGCCAAATACTTATCAATGAAGAATACTACAATTTAAAGTGCAAAAGTAAATATATATATATGGCGCTTCGTAAAAACGAGAAGCATAAATGGACGCTGAGTCTTAAATGATTGACGAAGGCATAAAAGCTGTATGAAAGTTAAGATTAGTTATTGGTAATTCAGAAATCGCATATCTCTCATAAGTCCACTAAACCATTGTACGTGAGACTTGGTCAAATTGATATACTGCCCTTACACTATTTTATCTCGCTAGAGATAGGTCAATTCAATGATTTGATGATATTTTCTTAGATGCTTTCCTCCTATAAACCCCCAAAACTGGTCTTGTAAAAAAATCACATAGTTAGTTATTTTAGCTCAGATGTCAACCAGATTACAGATTTCGATGAAATGCATCTAGTGCTTGCATGTATCTATGTATTGCAAACTGAAAGCATCCTTGAATAAAGTATAGTCGAACAATGTGAAACAATCGAATACGATGCTTAGAGGGTAACCAGGATGGCCGAGTGGTTAAGGCGTTGGACTTAAGTTCCAATGGACGAATGTCCGCGTGGGTTCGAACCCCACTTCTGGTAACATTCTTATTTTGATAACGGTTATGTCGGAATTCAACTAAGCTTTAAAGCGCTACTGACTCATTTGTACATTTGGTTGTGCAATGCCGAAAATATGATAGCATGCAAATAATATAAATCACTCTTTTTATTATTCGATGGTCAGCCACGCACCTCATTCAAGGTCATTAAAATCATACGACAGTCACAACCGTGTACTTTTAACAGTGCCATGCTGTGTGTAGAAAAGATTAGAGTTGCCATCTCGTGTGTGCCAAATACTTATCAATGAAGAATACTACAATTTAAAGTGCAAAAGTAAATATATATATGGCGCTTCGTAAAAACGAGAAGCATAAATGGACGCTGAGTCTTAAATGATTGACGAAGGCATAAAAGCTGTATGAAAGTTAAGATTAGTTATTGGTAATTCAGAAATCGCATATCTCTCATAAGTCCACTAAACCATTGTACGTGAGACTTGGTCAAATTGATATACTGCCCTTACACTATTTTATCTCGCTAGAGATAGGTCAATTCAATGATTTGATGATATTTTCTTAGATGCTTTCCTCCTATAAACCCTAAACTGGTCTTGTAAAAAAAATCACATAGTTAGTTATTTTAGCTCAGATGTCAACCAGATTACAGATTTCGATGAAATGCATCTAGTGCTTGCATGTATCTATTTATTGCAAACTGAAAGCATCCTTGAATAAAGTATAGTCGAACAATGAAACAATCGAATACGATGCTTAGAGGGTAACCAGGATGGCCGAGTGGTTAAGGCGTTGGACTTAAGTTCCAATGGACGAATGTCCGCGTGGGTTCGAACCCCACTTCTGGTAACATTCTTATTTTGATAACGGTTATGTCGGAATTCAAATGAGCTTTAAAGCGCTACTGACGTCATTTGTACATTTGGTTGTGCAATGCCGAAAATATGATAGCATGCAAATAATATAAATCACTGTTTTATTATTCGATGGTCAGCCACGCACGCTCATTCAAGGTCATTAAAATCATACGACAGTCACAACCGTGTACTTTTAACAGTGCCATGCTGTGTGTAGAAAAGATTAGAGTTGCCATCTCGTGTGTGCCAAATACTTATCAATGAAGAATACTACAATTTAAAGTGCAAAAGTAAATATATATATATGGCGCTTCGTAAAAACGAGAAGCATAAATGGACGCTGAGTCTTAAATGATTGACGAAGGCATAAAAGCTGTATGAAAGTTAAGATTAGTTATTGGTAATTCAGAAATCGCATATCTCTCATAAGTCCACTAAACCATTGTACGTGAGACTTGGTCAAATTGATATACTGCCCTTACACTATTTTATCTCGCTAGAGATAGGTCAATTCAATGATTTGATGATATTTTCTTAGATGCTTTCCTCCTATAAACCCTAAACTGGTCTTGTAAAAAAAATCACATAGTTAGTTATTTTAGCTCAGATGTCAACCAGATTACAGATTTCGATGAAATGCATCTAGTGCTTGCATGTATCTATGTATTGCAAACTGAAAGCATCCTTGAATAAAGTATAGTCGAACAATGAAACAATCGAATACGATGCTTAGAGGGTAACCAGGATGGCCGAGTGGTTAAGGCGTTGGACTTAAGTTCCAATGGACGAATGTCCGCGTGGGTTCGAACCCCACTTCTGGTAACATTCTTATTTTGATAACGGTTATGTCGGAATTCATGAGCTTTAAAGCGCTACTGACGTCATTTGTACATTTGGTTGTGCAATGCCGAAAATATGATAGCATGCAAATAATATAAATCACTCTTTTTATTATTCGATGGTCAGCCACGCACGCTCATTCAAGGTCATTAAAATCATACGACAGTCACAACCGTGTACTTTTAACAGTGCCATGCTGTGTGTGTAGAAAAGATTAGAGTTGCCATCTCGTGTGTGCCAAATACTTATCAATGAAGAATACTACTACAATTTAAAGTGCAAAAGTAAATATATATATATGGCGCTTCGTAAAAACGAGAAGCATAAATGGACGCTGAGTCTTAAATGATTGACGAAGGCATAAAAGCTGTATGAAAGTTAAGATTAGTTATTGGTAATTCAGAAATCGCATATCTCTCATAAGTCCACTAAACCATTGTACGTGAGACTTGGTCAAATTGATATACTGCCCTTACACTATTTTATCTCGCTAGAGATAGGTCAATTCAATGATTTGATGATATTTTCTTAGATGCTTTCCTCCTATAAACCCTAAACTGGTCTTGTAAAAAAAATCACATAGTTAGTTATTTTAGCTCAGATGTCAACCAGATTACAGATTTCGATGAAATGCATCTAGTGCTTGCATGTATCTATTTATTGCAAACTGAAAGCATCCTTGAATAAAGTATAGTCGAACAATGAAACAATCGAATACGATGCTTAGAGGGTAACCAGGATGGCCGAGTGGTTAAGGCGTTGGACTTAAGTTCCAATGGACGAATGTCCGCGTGGGTTCGAACCCCACTTCTGGTAACATTCTTATTTTGATAACGGTTATGTCGGAATTCAAATGAGCTTTAAAGCGCTACTGACGTCATTTGTACATTTGGTTGTGCAATGCCGAAAATATGATAGCATGCAAATAATATAAATCACTGTTTTATTATTCGATGGTCAGCCACGCACGCTCATTCAAGGTCATTAAAATCATACGACAGTCACAACCGTGTACTTTTAACAGTGCCATGCTGTGTGTAGAAAAGATTAGAGTTGCCATCTCGTGTGTGCCAAATACTTATCAATGAAGAATACTACAATTTAAAGTGCAAAAGTAAATATATATATATGGCGCTTCGTAAAAACGAGAAGCATAAATGGACGCTGAGTCTTAAATGATTGACGAGGGCATAAAAGCTGTATGAAAGTTAAGATTAGTTATTGGTAATTCAGAAATCGCATATCTCTCATAAGTCCACTAAACCATTGTACGTGAGACTTGGTCAAATTGATATACTGCCCTTACACTATTTTATCTCGCTAGAGATAGGTCAATTCAATGATTTGATGATATTTTCTTAGATGCTTTCCTCCTATAAACCCTAAACTGGTCTTGTAAAAAAATCACATAGTTAGTTATTTTAGCTCAGATGTCAACCAGATTACAGATTTCGATGAAATGCATCTAGTGCTTGCATGTATCTATTTATTGCAAACTGAAAGCATCCTTGAATAAAGTATAGTCGAACAATGAAACAATCGAATACGATGCTTAGAGGGTAACCAGGATGGCCGAGTGGTTAAGGCGTTGGACTTAAGTTCCAATGGACGAATGTCCGCGTGGGTTCGAACCCCACTTCTGGTAACATTCTTATTTTGATAACGGTTATGTCGGAATTCAAATGAGCTTTAAAGCGCTACTGACGTCATTTGTACATTTGGTTGTGCAATGCCGAAAATATGATAGCATGCAAATAATATAAATCACTGTTTTATTATTCGATGGTCAGCCACGCACGCTCATTCAAGGTCATTAAAATCATACGACAGTCACAACCGTGTACTTTGAACAGTGCCATGCTGTGTGTAGAAAAGATTAGAGTTGCCATCTCGTGTGTGCCAAATACTTATCAATGAAGAATACTACAATTTAAAGTGCAAAAGTAAATATATATATATGGCGCTTCGTAAAAACGAGAAGCATAAATGGACGCTGAGTCTTAAATGATTGACGAGGGCATAAAAGCTGTATGAAAGTTAAGATTAGTTATTGGTAATTCAGAAATCGCATATCTCTCATAAGTCCACTAAACCATTGTACGTGAGACTTGGTCAAATTGATATACTGCCCTTACACTATTTTATCTCGCTAGAGATAGGTCAATTCAATGATTTGATGATATTTTCTTAGATGCTTTCCTCCTATAAACCCCAAACTGGTCTTGTAAAAAAATCACATAGTTAGTTATTTTAGCTCAGGTGTCAACCAGATTACAGATTTCGATGAAATGCATCTAGTGCTTGCATGTATCTATGTATTGCAAACTGAAAGCATCCTTGAATAAAGTATAGTCGAACAATGAAACAATCGAATACGATGCTTAGAGGGTAACCAGGATGGCCGAGTGGTTAAGGCGTTGGACTTAAGTTCCAATGGACGAATGTCCGCGTGGGTTCGAACCCCACTTCTGGTAACATTCTTATTTTGATAACGGTTATGTCGGAATTCAAATGAGCTTTAAAGCGCTACTGACGTCATTTGTACATTTGGTTGTGCAATGCCGAAAATATGATAGCATGCAAATAATATAAATCACTGTTTTATTATTCGATGGTCAGCCACGCACGCTCATTCAAGGTCATTAAAATCATACGACAGTCACAACCGTGTACTTTTAACAGTGCCATGCTGTGTGTAGAAAAGATTAGAGTTGCCATCTCGTGTGTGCCAAATACTTATCAATGAAGAATACTACAATTAAAGTGCAAAAGTAATATATATATATGGCGTTTCGTAAAAACGAGAAGCATAAATGGACGCTGAGTCTTAAATGATTGACGAAGGCATAAAAGCTGTATGAAAGTTAAGATTAGTTATTGGTAATTCAGAAATCGCATATCTCTCATAAGTCCACTAAACCATTGTACGTGAGACTTGGTCAAATTGATATACTAAACAATCGAATACGATGCTTAGAGGGTAACCAGGATGGCCGAGTGGTTAAAGCGTTGGACTTAAGTTCCAATGGACGAATGTCCGCGTGGGTTCGAACCCCACTTCTGGTAACATTCTTATTTTGATAACGGTTATGTCGGAATTCAAATGAGCTTTAAAGCGCTACTGACGTCATTTGTACATTTGGTTGTGCAATGCCGAAAATATGATAGCATGCAAATAATATAAATCACTCTTTTTTATTATTCGATGGTCAGCCACGCACGCTCATTCAAGGTCATTAAAATCATACGACAGTCACAACCGTGTACTTTTAACAGTGCCATGCTGTGT
>CM067344.1:430654-520171 GCA_034190875.2 Urechis unicinctus | reverse complement strand
CGTATTTGAGAAAAAAACCACGATTGTACATTGACGGATTAGGGGAAAAAAATTATCCGTAATATTTAAATTTTTCGTTTTCGGGTTTCATTTTTTAATAAAAAACATTTCCCAACATCTTTTTAATTACGAAAAATTAAAATTTTTTTATTTGAGCAAAAACCCCCAAGCGAACCCAGAAATGTCATCTTTTGCACTCTTGGTTTTGTGTTCTAGAGCTCCAGTCGTATGCATTGGTTGCTGCATTATTTCTGTTCAATAGTATTGTTTAACGTACGCTCCGAACTCACATTGAGGTGTCAAGCTTTCTTATTGGTACACTATACTCTAATAAGCAACGCTGTTGATGGCTGTACTCGAGTAACATCTGATGACGGTACACTGATGACTTAGTAAATGAACACTCACGCATGGTTTTACTGATTAAATCTCTGCCAAAGACCCACACTTGTAGTTTAGTTGAAATGAAACAGTATATCCAGGTTCCCCCCCCCCCCCCCCCCCCCCCCCCCCCCTTTTTTTTTTTTTTTTTTTTTTTTTTTTTTTTTTTTTTTTTTTTATGGGCACTTCTCAATTAAGTGGCATATGTATATTTTCTTCTCTAATTCCGACGCAACTTTCCTCACAGCCACGGTAATCATGCGGTCCACATCAAACATTAAAGCCTGTACTGTGACTTCTACCTGGCTGTAAATAGAATCAAAAATTAGTTTCACACATAATCGGGATGCTGCATTGTCTTAAAAGGCTTACTTTGTATTTTTGAATACCCACCTCTTCAAATTCGAATCGACGATCTTGTTTTGACCTGTGGTCAAATTATTTGGCTTTGCTCATTTCGTCCGTGCTGTGGATTTGAAACAAAGGGATAGCTTTAAGGTAGCAACAAGTACATTTGGCATGCAATATGTGCAATCCAAGTTGGATATTGTCGTCATAAAATGTATCCACTTATCGATACTTAATACTGACTTCCTTTTATGTATATGTCTGTAGCTGGATACGAGGTATGTAGAAATGACTTGATATGCAGGGACTGAGAAATCATTGTGTAATGAAAGAGCCTCTTATATGTAATATACAAACACTAATTCATTTAGTTGTTCATTGGTCGCCTGAGGTCGATAGGGTATTGTAACTAAAAGAGACTGACTTGAAGTGTTAGCCGGGAAAGTAAGTGACGACAAAAAGCTATCATGGCGCTGCTGTCTTTTTGTCAGGTGTACACTACATAATTTGTATCGGTATTTCAAGGTTCAGTAACGCCCTTTTTATTTGCACAGTAGAGCAAAACTAATAATGATACACTTTAAAGAAATCCATATTGCGCAGTAAACTTTGTTTGTGTTCTATGTGCTACCGGTTTGGTAGGCAGCACACATGTTTAGCACTCAAAAAACATTCAGATACACACTCAACAGTATCATACAGCTGGTGCGTCATATGTTTTTGATGATTAAATAGAAAAATAAAACATAAAAACAGAGATTGTAACACATGTAGTTTATATATATCACGCAACTATCAATCGTGTGGTGGCTTAGAACCATACGGAATTGTGCCGCACAGTGCATAGACTATTTTATATGATGATCCTTATTTTGTACCACTGAGGTTTCTTATCATGTCCCTCTTGTACCCGTTTATTGAAGAAAAGTTATTTAAAAAAATGGTTTCATGTCAATTGCACTTGCAAGGGACTGGTGTACGCAGCCAGTTTTAAGATCATCTGTTAGGTAATATGATATGATCACCATGCATCACATTTGAGGCGTTTGATTTTTATGCATTATAACCCTCCCTAACAACGGCATTCGTTATCTAATTAAAAACACGTAGTTTGTCGATAAGCTTAATTGTTAAGACAAAGCTTAAACAGGTCCCCATCGATGGCTTGTAATTCAACGTTACTGAATTGCTTTCGTTAAATGCGCTATATGTTACAAATATTTTATGCCATGTTGTTTAAATCAACAGCATATTAGTGCAGTGTTATAACTGCTTCATTACAACATTGTGTTATTTCCTGACACCGATTGGTTGTGTATATAAAGGAGACAGAATATATTAATCATACGTAGATACTGCCATAGCTTCAACCGCAACCTTAAATTATCTAAGTATTTCATAATGATTATCATTGTGCTTGAAATCAATGGAGAACTAGAAAAGTAAGCACATGTAATATAACCGCACATATCTTCGGCATAAAAGACTAAAAACATCGGCCTAAACTTGACAGCATTCCATATCCATGACAGACAAAATGTTGTGCCAGCGGTATTCAACAAACTGACGCGTATACATCGGCAAAGTATATGTTTGTTTGATATCTGCTAGACCCATCCGGGTGAAAAATTCCGTATGTTTTTTCCCTAGCATAAGCAAAGGCTCGAAGCTTGTTATCTTTTGGCAGGCCTTTATGAGCTAGTGAGCTGATGAGCGCTTCTGCCACACCTACATCATCACTATAAAGCGGGGTAAGTCTGTAGAAACCTGGGGTTGATTTACTCAGAGAACCAAACCCGACACATCGACTCCCTCGCCTCGCCATGCATGCAAAGGACGAGTTGAAGGCCAACCAATGACGCAGAAAATTGCCTCGATTCACACCGGAAATGCTTTCATCGTACATAATTACCAGATAAAAATTGTCATCAGTGATTGGTTCAACAATCATGTCACCTGATTGGATGGCAGCACAATTGTCATGAGCAATGGTCGGGAAACCTTGGGCCATTACCATGTAGTCTTCTTCTGAAGGATGGAGAAATCCCCATCGTTCATACATAGGCACAGCCGTTTTCACTGCATGTCCGGTTATATTCCGTCCTTGCATTTCAAGGCAGTGAGAAGCGGATATGAACAAGAATTTGCCCACGCCTTTTCCACGGTAATGCTTGTCTATTACGAAAAGTCCAATGCAACCCTGATCTTTTCCCCATGGCTGAGCAACGCAATGACCTGGATAGCAATATTGAAGCATTTAAACAATACGTCATGACTCAATAAGCAGCGATTGTCATTAAAAAATGGAGCATACAACTCGGGCGGGCAGTCATTGTGCTTTTCTTGATTAACTAAGATGGCAGTTGATCGACCTGCTGATTAAATGTACTCAACGGTGGATCGAATGGATATTCACATTAAATATTTCACAACAAAGTGTTAATCTTGTCGACATTTATATTGTTTTTTACATTGGTCTTATGGCCCATTACACAGGGCCTCCTTGGTTATTTTAGTATATATTTGGTGGCAGATAACGTATTTATATATACGTGGTCAAGCAAACGCTAGTTTATAGACCTGTTATGGTTTTTCCAAGAGAATGAACATTTTAAATCAATGTTCAAGAAAACGAGAGAAGATGAATCCTAATTAATCCAGTATGATTCACAATACTGACCGATTATTGTTTGTTTCCCGTTTTGTATTACGTAGGCTCCAATGAATTTTTCAGGAATAGACCGGTAATATTTCTGGATGCATTCTGAGCTGATACCCCATGCTAGTTCCGCAGTGTTCTTGAATATGACCTCCAAATCATGCTCTGTCACTGGACCCAGCTTCACTGTGATGTTACCTATAAGCGTAGGTTCAGTTTCTATATCTGGATGATCCATACTTTCAATCTCACATCCGGTGACTGATGTTGCATGTGTTGCTCCCGGGGTGTTGCAGAACACTAGAGCAATTCACTTCAGACCGCTTGCCATCATCCTGGGCAAGTTGAAATACATTCAATCAAGCTGGAGGCCTTGGGGGAGAATCGATATTTCTACATCAATTGTCGCAGCTCCGGGCCCCATCACAAATCATTCGAACAACCGCAGCCGTGTGTTGTGGGTGTCAAACTCGATCGTTGATATGCTACGCCTGAATCAGTAGAACGATATTTATCTAATGCACCAAATGTTTTATATCAGGAATTGATATGATTGTTTAGCCGTCATTGTAAGTATACTCATGTTTAGATATTAAGATAGCACCTTAATTTGAAGAATCTCCCCAAAGCACAGCTGTGTTGCCATGCAGTGCGACTACTTACGAGCTCATCAATGAGGTAGCAGTGTTTTCTGGTCTATATTCAAAATATCATGACCTGATCTTTGTCCCAACTCTTGTTCACCATTTAATGCATACACTGCAGAGTAATGAGGCCCCAGCTGAATACACATGAGTCATAAATGCTTATTGGACGTTGGTAAATCCAAGCGAAATTAAATAATAAAGAATACGTTATATCGAAGCCATGTTTTGCAGACCTGTTTATAAAAGAAATCGTGTAAAATGATGCCGATACCCATTGACATTAAGTAGGAATAAGCGTAAATAACCTATATAATGAACGATTCGATACCCATTAGACAAACAACGGAGAAACTGACCCTTTGGTTAACATCCTATATCTCTCTCTCATTCTCACCTTGAGTCTTTCTCCTTTGTCTCCCTCAAATGATGTTCACGTTGAATGCCATAGTTGTATGAAATAGTTTGTATGTGAGACTTACTTAACAATCAAAATATGAAGAAGTCTAGGTTTAAAATGGATAACATTCTATCCCGCAACTGATTAGCGATAGAACAGAACAAATCAAAGGCTGATTCAGCGCCCATGTGATACATTGTCCTTCCGGAACTCAAATGTTGGCTGCTTGTGAATGTTAAAAGTTTCTTTGATAGCTTTCTACTAGTTATACACAACCACGTTGAATTTATGTCTGTATCAATATTGTAGCATCCGTATTTAACTTTTGATTATATTACATTGAGTAGTTATGTAGACAAATTATTGCTGTCGACATAGTCATTTTAGAGGCGTACGGTGGGGAAGTTTGTTATCGAAAAGATGCTTAAGGTTAATTAACAACCAATCAAACGCTTAGAAATTCGGAACTCTCGAATACCAAAACATAATGTCCCTGGCACCAAGAAATTATTTCATTATATGAGACCATAATGATAACCACCTAAATATAGAACCAAGTAAAAACGGATATCAAAAGTCTTTTGAATCATTTGGGAAATGTTGAGAACTATTCTATCTTTATGATGTTATTACATTCTAATATGAAAGAAGGTGTCTTCATGTAAACAGGTTAGGCCAAAAGATATTCAAGTCCAACGGGAAATGGTTAGAGCTCCTCTGCATGATGTTACTACATTCTAATATGAAGTACCTAGGCAGTATTATTTTTTCGTGTATAGCCTGTGGTACAATATTTATGACATGTATAGAATGCATATGGAGTAAAGCTGAGTTTTATGGACGTTCGATAATTAATCAAACATTGTCACGTAACCGCATATGCTCAACCTCATTTCAAATATCCGCTATCCAATATAGACTAGGATATGCTATGAGCCATGAGGGTAATATTGCTATGGTTCATTTCAACATTCACCATTCACCGAATAACCAACGACTGCAACAGCTTGCAATAACAAGTCAATTTGATTTCCAGGTTGTTAATGTACAAGGTGACCTTCATTGCTTTGAGCGAGTAAAACAAAATTGCATCGCCTATGCCCAATTTAAGACTGTGATTCACATCAAAGGCTTTATTACAGGATGGCCAATTATAGGCAAATGTTTTTGTACAAATAATGATTTCTTTCCGTGGGACCCAAATATTTATGCGTTGATTACAAATTCTTTCTTCTCCATATATCGAATCACCGCTGAAGCGATAGCTGGGGGTGTGGATTAGATTTGCCGACTAGTTTCACATCTATTCTACCAGAAGCATTTGTAACGACTTAGTTAAGGTATTTGCATGATTTGTTTTAACGTACTTCTCTTTGTAGGAAAAGGGACTCGCAGTCTTAAGATCGGTGATAATGCAGTCCAGAATGTTGTAATGTGTAACACACTGTTTTAGCATCAAATATATGCTGCCTTCCATAACAAATGGTTCTGAGCACGCCTGGATATTCACTTAGCTTTTTCGACAGAAGGCGCAAACAAAACAAAATGGACATAATATATTTTAAACTGCTGAAGAAATATATAAACACAAATAATGTTTGTCAGCGAGGAAAGGATGGCATACCTTTGTATATTCATGCCAAAATGCTTAACATAGGCCACTGCATGCTGACAATCGCCAGGCTTAATCATCCTTGTCTCTATAATTGCTGCTGGTGAGACCGCCATTGATACTGTGCTCTTCTGGAAACCAGAAACTATGTAGCACTCATTCAAATAGGTCACATACTAGCAGTATTGAGCGGGTGCTCTCGATAAATTGTAATCGAGTCGTGGCACGATGAAGCTTATAGAGGTGAAATAACGCATTTTTTTCTTTCCAGCTGTGTCATTTTAAAGTGCAGCTCCTACCTTTCAGTGGTGATACTTCCATCACTCTTTGTATCTGTTATCTTATCTTGTTGCTAGTATCATCGTTAAAAAATTACGATATAGATTTTGTGCCAGCATCATCAAGGGCACGAATGTGTTTCGGTCGAACCAATATACACTTTGGCTCAAACATACATATAGTTATGTTAGCAGATGACGTTTCAGAATTAGATGGCTATCCATCTGGATGTGTCCGATTTATGTGTTGGCATTGATCAGTCAGTGACCACGTAGTGTCTTGTCATGCCTCGCTATGGTTGCGCCTTTTCGTCATTATTATCAACCGAGAGAGACAAGGGGTTCCGGCGCAACGCACTGAAATATTCTTTTATAATGGCACGGCTTTATTGACGGCTGGTATCAAATCTCTGTCAAGCGGCACCATCGTAGCTCCATCACCACAAGCGAATATAATCGATAAAATGCATTTATAAATTTTAATGATAATTAATGGTCCAATGCCAGCAAAATTGCGAAATTTGACTCACCCAGTCGGTTCCGAAAGAGGACATCGCAGACGCAGTATCTAGATTGCCTGGGTGGTTATTGCTTCATCTTGCACTGTTGTCCCCTCGAGGTGTGAATAAGGTATTTTCGGTGCACGATATATTGCTTGTTGCACTAGTAGAATATGAAACACAACTACAACATGCCTTTTTTCTACGATAGGCCAGCTCACATTTATTATCGAATAAATTGCGGATTTTTTCGTTGCATTAAAACCTAAACAACAGAGGAATAAATCAGCGTCTAGTCGGGAAACGGTTGCAGCACAATTAATTATTGGTACAATCACTGCTTTTCTGCTGACTTTCATGCAGGATGAGGGTTGGCTGTTGAGCAATGCCATGGTCGGTAAGTACTTAGAATACTGATTTAATGTGCAAATCACGCGACATTCATATATCAGTTATACTGACTCTTACAGTGGTCATGAAAAGCAGTTAGCCTGCGCACATCCTTTTAAGATAAAATACAATACAAGCAGTTTGATTAACAACACGGAATTTTCGGCTCGCTGTTTTTCAGAGTCGGTAAGTCGGTAAAACGCTTATCGAGGCGTATCAGGTTGACGTAGAACACTGAATACCGAATGTAGCTGCTATAACATTTATTGTCGCGTTTTCTGAGTTAAATTCAAGAAAACAAGAATAACAATACCATCAGGCAGTAAAATCTGATTTATTAATCCGCTCTTAGAATGCAGAGGTGTCGACCTTCACAGCGTTATGTGCTTATTATGCGTAACTTAAATATAACTAACACTGTGTTCAATGACAAATACATAGGTACTATGTAAAATCGGCACTGTAATGTGATGTACGTCTGGAATCCTCGTAAATGATATCAGCTTGGCTTATTGGTAGCAGTGCACAATTATATTTTTTAGTCAGAGCTTCACTTTTTTCAAGAAATTCGTTTCATATAATTATGCATCTTATATATATAATACTCGACAAATAAATTTAATCAAAATCAGTATTTTACAGATGCAACATGGAAGGTACATATGTCATGTACATTTGTTTCCTAAATATAACATTGTGGTCTTTTGTCAAACATCGACGTATTTGATGACAAACACACTGATTGTACATTGACGGATTAGCGGAACAATTATTCGTAATATTTCAATTTCGTTTCGGGCTTCACTTTTTAATCAAACACATTTACACACATCGTTTTAAGTATCGAAAATATCAATTTATTTTATTGTGAGTCGAAAATCCAAGCGAACCCAGCAATGTCATCATTGCCTCCTTGGTTGTTGGTGTTGCAAGAAGCTCACAGTCGTTGCATTGTTGCTGACATATTTTCTGTGCAATGTATTGTTTACGTCACCCTCCGAATACTCAGCATTGAGGTGTCAAGCTTTCTTATTGGTTACACTATATCTCTAATAAGCAAGCGCTGTTGATGAGCTGTACTCTGAGTAGCATCTAGATGACGTGTGACACTGATGACATAGAGAAGGCGAACAGCTCACGCATGGCTTACTGATTAAATCTCTGCGCAAAGACGCCACACGTTGTAGTTTAGTTTAAATTGAATAATTTATATGCAAGGTTGCTTACTTGTAATGATCCTGGTAATGAAATCATTGCTGTTTTCGCACGACCAGTCGACGATAAACACCAGGGATATCCGAGTCGACGAGCTTTGCTTTGGCCAATCACTCTAGTAAGATGAATTGAATTATATAAATTATCTTGATATAAGCCCAAACAAAATAACTTATGTGGCACTTCCTCTATTTGTTGGAGCATATGTATAATTTTCTTTCTCTGATTCCGACGCAACGCCCTCACAGCCACGGTAGACAATGCGGCCACATCAAATTAAAAGCCGGCGACGATGCTTTTACATGGCTGTAAATAAAGACAAAAATTATTTCCAAACATAATCGGATGCTGCATTGTCTTAAAACGCTTACGCTTTTGTATTTTTGAATACCCATCCTCTTCAAATTGAATCGACGATCTTTGTTTTGACGCTGTGGGTCATAAATTAGTTATGGCTTTGCATCATTCGTCGATTTGCCTTTGATAAGCGACATCAGAGTAATAACCCTCTGCAGCTAAGATTTCAAATCCTGCTCTTTCTGGGACGTCTCTAGCATTTATCAAACGCCGTGCTGTGGATTGTGTACTAAAGTAATAACTTAAGTAGCAACAATACATTGGCATGCAATATGTGCAATCCAAGTTGGATATGAGTGTATGCGCATCCCAATACACAGCCACGTTGTCGTCACACCTGGTTGCCATGGTGTTGTTCCGCTCGATATGTCGTCATGAAATGTATGCACTGATCGATACTTAATACTGACTTCCTTTTATGTATATGTCTGTAGCTGGATACGAGGTATGTATACATGACTTGATATGCAGGGACTGAGAAATCATTGTGTAATGAAAGAGCCTCTTATATGTAATATACAAACACTAATTCATTTAGTTGTTCATTGGTCGCCTGAAGTCGATAGGGTATTGTAACTAAAAGAGACTGACTTGAAGTGTTAGCCGGAAAAGTAAGTGACGACAAAAAGCTATCATGGCGCTGCTGTCTTTTTGTCAGGTGTACACTACATAATTTGTATCGGTGTTTCAAGGTTCAGTAACGCCCTTTTTATTTGCACAGTAGAGCAAAACTAATAATGATACACTTTAAAGAAATCCATATTGCGCAGTAACTTTGTTTGTGTTCTATGTGCTACCGGTTTGGTAGGCAGCACACATGTTTAGCACTCAAAAAACATTCAGATACACACTCAACAGTATCATACAGCTGGTGCGTCATATGTTTTTTATGATTAAATAGAAAAATAAAACATAAAAACAGAGATTGTAACACATGTAGTTTATATATATCACGCAACTATCAATCGTGTGGTGGCTTAGAACCATACGGAATTGTGCCGCACAGTGCATAGACTATTTTATATGATGATCCTTATTTTGTACCACTGAGGTTTCTTATCATGTCCCTCTTGTACCCGTTTATTGAAGAAAAGTTATTTAAAAAAATGGTTTCATGTCAATTGCACTTGCAAGGGACTGGTGTACGCAGCCAGTTTTAAGATCATCTGTTAGGTAATATGATATGATCACCATGCATCACATTTGAGGCGTTTGATTTTTATGCATTATAACCCTCCCTAACAACGGCATTCGTTATCTAATTAAAAACACGTAGTTTGTCGATAAGCTTAATTGTTAAGACAAAGCTTAAACAGGTCCCCATCGATGGCTTGTAATTCAACGTTACTGAATTGCTTTCGTTAAATGCGCTATATGTTACAAATATTTTATGCCATGTTGTTAAAATCAACAGCATATTAGTGCAGTGTTATAACTGCTTCATTACAACATTGTGTTATTTCCTGTCACCGATTGGTTGTGTATATAAAGGAGACAGAATATATTAATCATACGTAGATACTGCCATAGCTTCAACCGCAACCTTAAATTATCTAAGTATTTCATAATGATTATCATTGTGCTTGAAATCAATGGAGAACTAGAAAAGTAAGCACATGTAATATAACCGCACATATCTTCGGCATAAAAGACTAAAAACATCGGCCTAAACTTGACAGCATTCCATATCCATGACAGACAAAATGTTGTGCCAGCGGTATTCAACAAACTGACGCGTATACATCGGCAAAGTATATGTTTGTTTGATATCTGCTAGACCCATCCGGGTGAAAAATTCCGTATGTTTTCCCTTAGCATAAGCAAAGGCTCGAAGCTTGTTATCTTTTGGCAGGCCTTTATGAGCTAGTGAGCTGATGAGCGCTTCTGCCACACCTACATCATCACTATAAAGCGGGGTAAGTCTGTAGAAACCTGGGGTTGATTTACTCAGAGAACCAAACCCGACACATCGACTCCCTCGCCTCGCCATGCATGCAAAGGACGAGTTGAAGGCCAACCAATGACGCAGAAAATTGCCTCGATTCACACCGGAAATGCTTTCATCGTACATAATTACCAGATTAAAATTGTCATCAGTGATTGGTTCAACAATCATGTCACCTGATTGGATGGCAGCACAATTGTCATGAGCAATGGTCGGGAAACCTTGGGCCATTACCATGTAGTCTTCTTCTGAAGGATGGAGAAATCCCCATCGTTCATACATAGGCACAGCCGTTTTCACTGCATGTCCGGTTATATTCCGTCCTTGCATTTCAAGGCAGTGAGAAGCGGATATGAACAAGAATTTGCCCACGCCTTTTCCACGGTAATGCTTGTCTATTACGAAAAGTCCAATGCAACCCTGATCTTTTCCCCATGGCTGAGCAACGCAATGACCTGGATAGCAATATTGAAGCATTTAAACAATACGTCATGACTCAATAAGCAGCGATTGTCATTAAAAAATGGAGCATACAACTCGGGCGGGCAGTCATTGTGCTTTTCTTGATTAACTAAGATGGCAGTTGATCGACCTGCTGATTAAATGTACTCAACGGTGGATCGAATGGATATTCACATTAAATATTTCAAAACAAAGTGTTAATCTTGTCGACATTTATATTGTTTGTTACATTGGTCTTATGGCCCATTACACAGGGCCTCCTTGGTTATTTTAGTATATATTTGGTGGCAGATAACGTATTTATATATACGTGGTCAAGCAAACGTTAGTTTATAGACCTGTTATGGTTTTTCCAAGAGAATGAACATTTTAAATCAATGTTCAAGAAAACGAGAGAGAGAAGATGAATCCTAATTAATCCAGTATGATTCACAATACTGACCGATTATTGTTTGTTTCCCGTTTTGTATTACGTAGGCTCCAATGAATTTTTCAGGAATAGACCGGTAATATTTCTGGATGCATTCTGAGCTGATACCCCATGCTAGTTCCGCAGTGTTCTTGAATATGACCTCCAAATCATGCTCTGTCACTGGACCCAGCTTCACTGTGATGTTACCTATAAGCGTAGGTTCAGTTTCTATATCTGGATGATCCATACTTTCAATCTCACATCCGGTGACTGATGTTGCATGTGTTGCTCCCGGGGTGTTGCAGAACACTAGAGCAATTCACTTCAGACCGCTTGCCATCATCCTGGGCAAGTTGAAATACATTCAATCAAGCTGGAGGCCTTGGGGGAGAATCGATATTTCTACATCAATTGTCGCAGCTCCGGGCCCCATCACAAATCATTCGAACAACCGCAGCCGTGTGTTGTGGGTGTCAAACTCGATCGTTGATATGCTACGCCTGAATCAGTAGAACGATATTTATCTAATGCACCAAATGTTTTATATCAGGAATTGATATGATTGTTTAGCCGTCATTGTAAGTATACTCATGTTTAGATATTAAGATAGCACCTTAATTTGAAGAATCTCCCCAAAGCACAGCTGTGTTGCCATGCAGTGCGACTACTTACGAGCTCATCAATGAGGTAGCAGTGTTTTCTGGTCTATATTCAAAATATCATGACCTGATCTTTGTCCCAACTCTTGTTCACCATTTAATGCATACACTGCAGAGTAATGAGGCCCCAGCCGAATACACATGAGTCATAAATGCTTATTGGACGTTGGTAAATCCAAGCGAAATTAAATAATAAAAATTACGTTATATCGAAGCCATTTTTTGCAGACCTGTTTATAAAAGAAATCGTGTAAAATGATGCCGATACCCATTGACATTAAGTAGGAATAAGCGTAAATAACCTATATAATGAACGATTCGATACCCATTAGACAAACAACGGAGAAACTGACCCTTTGGTTAACATCCTATATCTCTCTCTCATTCTCACCTTGAGTCTTTCTCCTTTGTCTCCCTCAAATGATGTTCACGTTGAATGCCATAGTTGTATGAAATAGTTTGTATGTGAGACTTACTTAACAATCAAAATATGAAGAAGTCTAGGTTTAAAATGGATAACATTCTATCCCGCAACTGATTAGCGATAGAACAGAACAAATCAAAGGCTGATTCAGCGCCCATGTGATACATTGTCCTTCCGGAACTCAAATGTTGGCTGCTTGTGAATGTTAAAAGTTTCTTTGATAGCTTTCTACTAGTTATACACAACCACGTTGAATTTATGTCTGTATCAATATTGTAGCATCCGTATTTAACTTTTGATTATATTACATTGAGTAGTTATGTAGACAAATTATTGCTGTCGACATAGTCATTTTAGAGGCGTACGGTGGGGAAGTTTGTTATCGAAAAGATGCTTAAGGTTAATTAACAACCAATCAAACGCTTAGAAATTCGGAACTCTCGAATACCAAAACATAATGTCCCTGGCACCAAGAAATTATTTCATTATATGAGACCATAATGATAACCACCTAAATATAAAACCAAGTAAAAACGGATATAAAAAGTCTTTTGAATCATTTGGGAAATGTTGAGAACTATTCTATCTTTATGATGTTATTACATTCTAATATGAAAGAAGGTGTCTTCATGTAAACCAGTTAGGCCAAAAGATATTCAAGTCCAACGGGAAATGGTTAGAGCTCCTCTGCATGATGTTACTACATTCTAATATGAAGTACCTAGGCAGTATTATTTTTTCGTGTATAGCCTGTGGTACAATATTTATGACATGTATAGAATGCATATGGAGTAAAGCTGAGTTTTATGGACGTTCGATAATTAATCAAACATTGTCACGTAACCGCATATGCTCAACCTCATTTCAAATATCCGCTATCCAATATAGACTAGGATATGCTATGAGCCATGAGGTAATATTGCTATGGTTCATTTCAACATTCACCATTCACCGAATAACCAACGACTGCAACAGCTTGCAATAACAAGTCAATTTGATTTCCAGGTTGTTAATGTACAAGGTGACCTTCATTGCTTTGAGCGAGTAAAACAAAATTGCATCGCCTATGCCCAATTTAAGACTGTGATTCACATCAAAGGCTTTATTACAGGATGGCCAATTATAGGCAAATGTTTTTGTACAAATAATGATTTCTTTCCGTGGGACCCAAATATTTATGCGTTGATTACAAATTCTTTCTTCTCCATATATCGAATCACCGCTGAAGCGATAGCTGCTGGGGGTGTGGATTAGATTTGCCGACTAGTTTCACATCTATTCTACCAGAAGCATTTGTAACGACTTAGTTAAGGTATTTGCATGATTTGTTTTAACGTACTTCTCTTTGTAGGAAAAGGGACTCGCAGTCTTAAGATCGGTGATAATGCAGTCCAGAATGTTGTAATGTGTAACACACTGTTTTAGCATCAAATATATGCTGCCTTCCATAACAAATGGTTCTGAGCACGCCTAGATATTCACTTAGCTTTTTCGACAGAAGGCGCAAAACAAAATGGACATAATATATTTTAAACTGCTGAAGAAATATATAAACACAAAATAATGTTTGTCAGCGAGGAAAGGATGGCATACCTTTGTATATTCATGCCAAAATGCTTAACATAGGCCACTGCATGCTGACAATCGCCAGGCTTAATCATCCTTGTCTCTATAATTGCTGCTGGTGAGACCGCCATTGATACTGTGCTCTTCTGGAAACCAGAAACTATGTAGCACTCATTCAAATAGGTCACATACTAGCAGTATTGAGCGGGTGCTCTCGATAAATTGTAATCGAGTCGTGGCACGATGAAGCTTATAGAGGTGAAATAACGCATTTTTTCTTTCCAGCTGTGTCATTTTAAAGTGCAGCTCCTACCTTTCAGTGGTGATACTTCCATCACTCTTTGTATCTGTTATCTTATCTTGTTGCTAGTATCATCGTTAAAAAATTACGATATAGATTTTGTGCCAGCATCATCAAGGGCACGAATGTGTTTCGGTCGAACCAATATACACTTTGGCTCAAACATACATATAGTTATGTTAGCAGATGACGTTTCAGAATTAGATGGCTATCCATCTGGATGTGTCCGATTTATGTGTTGGCATTGATCAGTCAGTGACCACGTAGTGTCTTGTCATGCCTCGCTATGGTTGCGCCTTTTCGTCATTATTATCAACCGAGAGAGACAAGGGGTTCCGGCGCAACGCACTGAAATATTCTTTTATAATGGCACGGCTTTATTGACGGCTGGTATCAAATCTCTGTCAAGCGGCACCATCGTAGCTCCATCACCACAAGCGAATATAATCGATAAAATGCATTTATAAATTTTAATGATAATTAATGGTCCAATGCCAGCAAAATTGCGAAATTTGACTCACCCAGTCGGTTCCGAAAGAGGACATCGCAGACGCAGTATCTAGATTGCCTGGGTGGTTATTGCTTCATCTTGCACTGTTGTCCCCTCGAGGTGTGAATAAGGTATTTTCGGTGCACGATATATTGCTTGTTGCACTAGTAGAATATGAAACACACAACTACAACATGCCTTTTTTCTACGATAGGCCAGCTCACATTTATTATCGAATAAATTGCGGATTTTTTCGTTGCATTAAAACCTAAACAACAGAGGAATAAATCAGCGTCTAGTCGGGAAAACGGTTGCAGCACAATTAATTATTGGTACAATCACTGCTTTTCTGCTGACTTTCATGCAGGATGAGGGTTGGCTGTTGAGCAATGCCATGGTCGGTAAGTACTTAGAATACTGATTTAATGTGCAAATCACGCGACATTCATATATCAGTTATACTGACTCTTACAGTGGTCATGAAAAGCAGTTAGCCTGCGCACATCCTTTTAAGATAAAATACAATACAAGCAGTTTGATTAACAACACGGAATTTTCGGCTCGCTGTTTTTCAGAGTCGGTAAGTCGGTAAAACGCTTATCGAGGCGTATCAGGTTGACGTAGAACACTGAATACCGAATGTAGCTGCTATAACATTTATTGTCGCGTTTTCTGAGTTAAATTCAAGAAAACAAGAATAACAATACCATCAGGCAGTAAAATCTGATTTATTAATCCGCTCTTAGAATGCAGAGGTGTCGACCTTCACAGCGTTATGTGCTTATTATGCGTAACTTAAATATAACTAACACTG
Organism: Urechis unicinctus; assembly: GCA_034190875.2. Classification (NCBI taxonomy): domain Eukaryota; kingdom Metazoa; phylum Annelida; class Polychaeta; order Xenopneusta; family Urechidae; genus Urechis; species Urechis unicinctus. The sequence goes on along the minus strand of CM067344.1, from coordinate 504,314 downwards.
TGTTCAATGACAAATACATAGGTACTATGTAAAATCGGCACTGTAATGTGATGTACGTCTGGAATCCTCGTCGTAAATGATATCAGCTTGGCTTATTGGTAGCAGTGCACAATTATATTTTTTAGTCAGAGCTTCACTTTTTTCAAGAAATTCGTTTCATATAATTATGCATCTTATATATATAATACTCGACAAATAAATTTAATCAAAATCAGTATTTTACAGATGCAACATGGAAGGTACATATGTCATGTACATTTGTTTCCTAAATATAACATTGTGGTCTTTTGTCAAACATCGACGTATTTGATGACAAACACACTGATTGTACATTGACGGATTAGCGGAAACAATTATTCGTAATATTTCAATTTCGTTTCGGGCTTCACTTTTTAATCAAACACATTTACACACATCGTTTTAAGTATCGAAAATATCAATTTATTTTATTGTGAGTCGAAAATCCAAGCGAACCCAGCAATGTCATCATTGCCTCCTTGGTTGTTGGTGTTGCAAGAAGCTCACAGTCGTTGCATTGTTGCTGACATATTTTCTGTGCAATGTATTGTTTACGTTCACCCCTCCGAATACTCAGCATTTAGGTGTCAAGCTTTCTTATTGGTTACACTATATCTCTAATAAGCAAGCGCTGTTGATGAGCTGTACTCTGAGTAGCATCTAGATGACGTGTGACACTGATGACATAGAGAAGGCGAACAGCTCACGCATGGCTTACTGATTAAATCTCTGCGCAAAGACGCCACACGTTGTAGTTTAGTTTAAATTGAATAATTTATATGCAAGGTTGCTTACTTGTAATGATCCTGGTAATGAAATCATTGCTGTTTTCGCACGACCAGTCGACGATAAACACCAGGGATATCCGAGTCGACGAGCTTTGCTTTGGCCAATCACTCTAGTAAGATGAATTGAATTATATAAATTATCTTGATATAAGCCCAAACAAAATAACTTAGTTATGTGGCACTTCCTCTATTTGTTGGAGCATATGTATAATTTTCTTTCTCTGATTCCGACGCAACGCCCTCACAGCCACGGTAGACAATGCGGCCACATCAAATTAAAAGCCGGCGACGATGCTTTTACATGGCTGTAAATAAAGACAAAAATTATTTCCAAACATAATCGGATGCTGCATTGTCTTAAAACGCTTACGCTTTTGTATTTTTGAATACCCATCCTCTTCAAATTGAATCGACGATCTTTGTTTTGACGCTGTGGGTCATAAATTAGTTATGGCTTTGCATCATTCGTCGATTTGCCTTTGATAAGCGACATCAGAGTAATAACCCTCTGCAGCTAAGATTTCAAATCCTGCTCTTTCTGGGACGTCTCTAGCATTTATCAAACGCCGTGCTGTGGATTGTGTACTAAAGTAATAACTTAAGTAGCAACAATACATTGGCATGCAATATGTGCAATCCAAGTTGGATATGAGTGTATGCGCATCCCAATACACAGCCACGTTGTCGTCACACCTGGTTGCCATGTGTTGTTCCGCTCGATATGTCGTCATGAAATGTATGCACTGATCGATACTTAATACTGACTTCCTTTTATGTATATGTCTGTAGCTGGATACGAGGTATGTAGATATGACTTGATATGCAGGGACTGAGAAATCATTGTGTAATGAAAGAGCCTCTTATATGTAATATACAAACACTAATTCATTTAGTTGTTCATTGGTCGCCTGAAGTCGATAGGGTATTGTAACTAAAAGAGACTGACTTGAAGTGTTAGCCGGAAAAGTAAGTGACGACAAAAAGCTATCATGGCGCTGCTGTCTTTTTGTCAGGTGTACACTACATAATTTGTATCGGTGTTTCAAGGTTCAGTAACGCCCTTTTTATTTGCACAGTAGAGCAAAACTAATAATGATACACTTTAAAGAAATCCATATTGCGCAGTAACTTTGTTTGTGTTCTATGTGCTACCGGTTTGGTAGGCAGCACACATGTTTAGCACTCAAAAAACATTCAGATACACACTCAACAGTATCATACAGCTGGTGCGTCATATGTTTTTTTATGATTAAATAGAAAAATAAAACATAAAAACAGAGATTGTAACACATGTAGTTTATATATATCACGCAACTATCAATCGTGTGGTGGCTTAGAACCATACGGAATTGTGCCGCACAGTGCATAGACTATTTTATATGATGATCCTTATTTTGTACTACTGAGGTTTCTTATCATGTCCCTCTTGTACCCGTTTATTGAAGAAAAGTTATTTAAAAAAATGGTTTCATGTCAATTGCACTTGCAAGGGACTGGTGTACGCAGCCAGTTTTAAGATCATCTGTTAGGTAATATGATATGATCACCATGCATCACATTTGAGGCGTTTGATTTTTATGCATTATAACCCTCCCTAACAACGGCATTCGTTATCTAATTAAAAACACGTAGTTTGTCGATAAGCTTAATTGTTAAGACAAAGCTTAAACAGGTCCCCATCGATGGCTTGTAATTCAACGTTACTGAATTGCTTTCGTTAAATGCGCTATATGTTACAAATATTTTATGCCATGTTGTTAAAATCAACAGCATATTAGTGCAGTGTTATAACTGCTTCATTACAACATTGTGTTATTTCCTGTCACCGATTGGTTGTGTATATAAAGGAGACAGAATATATTAATCATACGTAGATACTGCCATAGCTTCAACCGCAACCTTAAATTATCTAAGTATTTCATAATGATTATCATTGTGCTTGAAATCAATGGAGAACTAGAAAAGTAAGCACATGTAATATAACCGCACATATCTTCGGCATAAAAGACTAAAAACATCGGCCTAAACTTGACAGCATTCCATATCCATGACAGACAAAATGTTGTGCCAGCGGTATTCAACAAACTGACGCGTATACATCGGCAAAGTATATGTTTGTTTGATATCTGCTAGACCCATCCGGGTGAAAAATTCCGTATGTTTTCCCTTAGCATAAGCAAAGGCTCGAAGCTTGTTATCTTTTGGCAGGCCTTTATGAGCTAGTGAGCTGATGAGCGCTTCTGCCACACCTACATCATCACTATAAAGCGGGGTAAGTCTGTAGAAACCTGGGGTTGATTTACTCAGAGAACCAAACCCGACACATCGACTCCCTCGCCTCGCCATGCATGCAAAGGACGAGTTGAAGGCCAACCAATGACGCAGAAAATTGCCTCGATTCACACCGGAAATGCTTTCATCGTACATAATTACCAGATTAAAATTGTCATCAGTGATTGGTTCAACAATCATGTCACCTGATTGGATGGCAGCACAATTGTCATGAGCAATGGTCGGGAAACCTTGGGCCATTACCATGTAGTCTTCTTCTGAAGGATGGAGAAATCCCCATCGTTCATACATAGGCACAGCCGTTTTCACTGCATGTCCGGTTATATTCCGTCCTTGCATTTCAAGGCAGTGAGAAGCGGATATGAACAAGAATTTGCCCACGCCTTTTCCACGGTAATGCTTGTCTATTACGAAAAGTCCAATGCAACCCTGATCTTTGCCCCATGGCTGAGCAACGCAATGACCTGGATAGCAATATTGAAGCAATTAAACAATACGTCATGACTCAATAAGCAGCGATTGTCATTAAAAAATGGGGCATACAACTCGGGCGGGCAGTCATTGTGCTTTTCTTGATTAACTAAGATGGCAGTTGATCGACCTGCTGATTAAATGTACTCAACGGTGGATCGAATGGATATTCACATTAAATATTTCACAACAAAGTGTTAATCTTGTCGACATTTATATTGTTTGTTACATTGGTCTTATGGCCCATTACACAGGGCCTCCTTGGTTATTTAAGTATATATTTGGTGGCAGATAACGTATTTATATATACGTGGTCAAGCAAACGCTAGTTTATAGACCTGTTATGGTTTGTCCAAGAGAATGAACATTTTAAATCAATGTTCAAGAAAACGAGAGAAGATGAATCCTAATTAATCCAGTATGATTCACAATACTGACCGATCATTGTTTGTTTCCCGTTTTGTATTACGTAGGCTCCAATGAATTTTTCAGAAATAGACCGGTAATATTTCTGGATGCATTCTGAGCTGATACCCCATCCTAGTTCCGCAGTGTTCTTGAATATGACCTCCAAATCATGCTCTGTCACTGGGCCCAGCTTCACTGTGATGTTACCTATAAGGGTAGGTTCAGTTTCTATATCTGGATGATCCATATTTTCAATCTCACATCCGGTGACTGATGTTGCATGTGTTGCTCCCGGGATGTTGCAGAACACTAGAGCAATTCACTTCAGACCGCTTGCCATCATCCTGTGCAAGTTGAAATACATTCAATCAAGCGGGAGGCCTTCGGGAGAATCGATATTCCTTCATCAATTTTTCGCAGCTCCGGGCCCATCACAAATCATTTGAACAACCGCAGCCGTGTGTTGTGGTGTCAAACTCGATCGTTGATATGCGACGCCTGAATCAGTAGAACGATATTTATCTAATGCACCAAATGTTTTATATCAGGAATTGATATGATTTTTTAGCCGTCATTGTAAGTATACTCATGTTTAGATTTAGATATTAAGATAGCACCTTATTTGAAGAATCTCCCCAAAGCACAGCTGTGTTGCCATGCAGTGTGACTACTTACGAGCTCATCAATGAGGTAGCAGTGTTTTCTGGTCTATATCCATAATATCATGACCTGATCTTTGTCCCAACTCTTGTTTACCATTTAATACATACACTGCAGAGTAATGTGGCCCCAGCTGAATACACATGAGTCATAAATGCTTATTGGACGTTGGTAAATCCAAGCGAAATTAAATAATAAAGATTACGTTATATCGAAGCCATTTTTTGCAGACCTGTTTATAAAAGAAATCGTGTAAAATGATGCCGATACCCATTGACATTAAGTAGGAATAAGCGTAAATAACCTATATAATGAACGATTCGATACCCATTAGACAAACAACGGAGAAACTGACCCTTTGGTTAACATCCTATATCTCTCTCTCATTCTCACCTTGAGTCTTTCTCCTTTGTCTCCCTCAAATGATGTTCACGTTGAATGCCATATTTGTATGAAATAGTTTGTATGTGAACAATCAAAATATGAAGATGTCTAGGTTTAAAATGGATAACATTCTATCCCGCAACTGATTTGCGATAGAACAGAAGAAATCATAGGCTGATTCAGCGCCCATGTGATACATTGTCCTTCCGCAACTCAAATGTTGGCTGCTTGTGAATGTTAAAAGTTTCGTTGATAGCTTTTTACTAGTTATACACAACCACGTTGAATTTATGTCTGTATCAATATTGTAGCATCCGCATTTAACTTTTGATTATATAACATTGAGTAGTTATGTAGACAAATTATTGCCGTCGACATTGTCATTTTAGAGGCGTACGGTGGGGAAGTTTGTTATCGAAAAGATGCTTAAGGTTAATTAACAACCAATCAAACGCTTAGAAATTCGGAACTCTCGAATACCAAAACATAATGTCCCTGGCACCAAGAAATTATTTCATTATATGAGACCATAATGATAACCACCTAAATATAAAACCAAGTAAAAACGGATATAAAAAGTCTCTTGAAATCATTTGGGAAATGTTAAGAACTATTCTATCTTTATGATGTTATTACATTCTAATATGAAAGAAGGTGTCTTCATGTAAACCAGTTAGGCCAAAAGATATTCAAGTCCAACGGGAAATGGTTAGAGCTCCTCTGCATGATGTTACTACATTCTAATATGAAGTACCTAGGCAGTATTTTTTTTCGTGTATAGCCTGTGGTACAATATTTATGACATGTATAGAATGCATATGGAGTAAAGCTGAGTTTTATGGACGTTCGATAATTAATCAAACATTGTCACGTAACCGCATATGCTCAACCTCATTTCAAATATCCGCTATCCAATATAGACTAGGATATGCTATGAGCCATGAGGTAATATTGCTATGGTTCATTTCAACATTCACCATTCACCGAATAACCAACGACTGCAACAGCTTGCAATAACAAGTCAATTTGATTTCCAGGTTGTTAATGTACAAGGTGACCTTCATTGCTTCTGAGCGAGTAAAAACAAAATTGCATCGCCTATGCCCAATTTAAGACTGTGATTCACATCAAAGGCTTTATTACAGGATGGCCAATTATAGGCAAATGTTTTTGTACAAATAATGATTGCTTTCCGTGGGACCCAAATATTTATGCGTTGATTACAAATTCTTTCTTCTCCATATATCGAATCACCGCTGAAGCGATAGCTGGGGGTGTGGATTAGATTTGCCGACTAGTTTCACATCTATTCTACCAGAAGCATTTGTAACGGACTTAGTTAAGGTATTTGCATGATTTGTTTTAACGTACTTCTCTTTGTAGGAAAAGGGACTCGCAGTCTTAAGATCGGTGATAATGCAGTCCAGAATGTTGTAATGTGTAACACACTGTTTTAGCATCAAATATATGCTGCCTTCCATAACAAATGGTTCTGAGCACGCCTGGATATTCACTTAGCTTTTCGACAGAAGGCGCCGTTACATAACAAAATGGACATAATATATTTTAAACTGCTGAAGAAATATATAAACACAAAATAATGTTTGTCAGCGAGGAAAGGATGGCATACCTTTGTATATTCATGCCAAAATGCTTAACATAGGCCACTGCATGCTGACAATCGCCAGGCTTAATCATCCTTGTCTCTATAATTGCTGCTGGTGAGACCGCCATTGATACTGTGCTCTTCTGGAAACCAGAAACTATGTAGCACTCATTCAAATAGGTCACATACTAGCAGTATTGAGCGGGTGCTCTCGATAAATTGTAATCGAGTCGTGGCACGATGAAGCTTATAGAGGTGAAATAACGCATTCTTTTTCTTTCCAGCTGTGTCATTTTAAAGTGCAGCTCCTACCTTTCAGTGGTAATACTTCCATCACTCTTTGTATCTGTTATCTTATCTTGTTGCTAGTATCATCGTTAAAAAATTACGATATAGATTTTGTGCCAGCATCATCAAGGGCACGAATGTGTTTCGGTCGAACCAATATACACTTTGGCTCAAACATACATATAGTTATGTTAGCAGAGAACGTTTCAGAATTAGATGGCTATCCATCTGGATGTGTCCGATTTATGTGTTGGCATTGATCAGTCAGTGTCCACGTAGTGTCTTGTCATGCCTCGCTATGGTTGCGCCTTTTCGTCATTATTATCAACCGAGAGAGACAAGGGGTTCCGGCGCAACGCACTGAAATATTCTTTTATAATGGCACGGCTTTATTGACGGCTGGTATCAAATCTCTGTCAAGCGGCACCATCGTAGCTCCATCACCACAAGCGAATATAATCGATAAAATGCATTTATAAATTTTACTGATAATTAATGGTCCAATGCCAGCAAAATTGCGAAATTTGACTCACCCAGTCGGTTCCGAAAGAGGACATCGCAGACGCTGTATCTAGATTGCCTGGGTGGTTATTGCTTCATCTTGCACTGTTGTCCCCTCGAGGTGTGAATAAGGTATTTTCGGTGCACGATATATTGCTTGTTGCACTAGTAGAATATGAAACACAACTACAACATGCCTTTTTTCTACGATAGGCCAGCTCACATTTATTATCGAATAAATTGCGGATTTTTTCGTTGCATTAAAACCTAAACAACAGAGGAATAAATCAGCGTCTAGTCTGGAAACGGTTGCAGCACAATTAATTATTGGTACAATCACTGCTTTTCTGCTGACTTTCATGCAGGATGAGGGTTGGCTGTTGAGCAATGCCATGGTCGGTAAGTACTTAGAATACTGATTTAATGTGCAAATCACGCGACATTCATATATCAGTTATACTGACTCTTACAGTGGTCATGAAAAGCAGTTAGCCTGCGCACATCCTTTTAAGATAAAATACAATACAAGCAGTTTGATTAACAACACGGAATTTTCGGCTAGCTGTTTTTCAGAGTCGGTAAGTCGGTAAAACGCTTATCGAGGCGTATCAGGTTGACGTAGAACACTGAATACCGAATGTAGCTGCTATAACATTTATTGTCGCGTTTTCTGAGTTAAATTCAAGAAAACAAGAATAACAATACCATCAGGCAGTAAAATCTGATTTATTAATCCGCTCTTAGAATGCAGAGGTGTCGACCTTCACAGCGTTATGTGTTTATTATGCGTAACTTAAATATAACTAACACTGTGTTCAATGACAAATACATAGGTACTATGTAAAATCGGCACTGTAATGTGATGTACGTCTGGAATCCTCGTAAATGATATCAGCTTGGCTTATTGGTAGCAGTTCACAATTATATTTTTTAGTCAGAGCTTCACTTTTTTCAAGAAATTCGTTTCATATAATTATGCATCTTATATATATAATACTCGACAAATAAATTTAATCAAAATCAGTATTTTACAGATGCAACATGGAAGGTACATATGTCATGTACATTTGTTTCCTAAATATAACATTGTGGTCTTTTGTCAAACATCGACGTATTTGATGACAAACACACTGATTGTACATTGACGGATTAGCGAAACAATTATCCGTAATATTTCAATTTCGTTTCGGGCTTCACTTTTTAATCAAACACATTTACACACATCGTTTTAATTATCGAAAATATCAATTTATTTTATTGTGAGTCGAAAATCCAAGCGAACCCAGCAATGTCATCATTGCCTCCTTGGTTGTTGGTGTTGCTAGCAGCTCACAGTCGTTGCATTGTTGCTGACATATTTTCTGTGCAATGTATTGTTTACGTCATCCTCCGAATACTCAGCATTGAGGTGTCAAGCTTTCTTATTGGTTACACTATATCTCTAATAAGCAAGCGCTGTTGATGAGCTGTACTCTGAGTAGCATCTAGATGACGTGTGACACTGATGACATAGAGAAGGCGAACAGCTCACGCATGGCTTACTGATTAAATCTCTGCGCAAAGACGCCACACGTTGTAGTTTAGTTTAAATTGAATAATTTATATGCAAGGTTGCTTACTTGTAATGATCCTGGTAATGAAATCATTGCTGTTTTCGCACGACCAGTCGACGATAAACACCAGGGATATCCGAGTCGACGAGCTTTGCTTTGGCCAATCACTCTAGTAAGATGAATTGAATTATATAAATTATCTTGATATAAGCCCAAACAAAATAACTCATAGTTATGTGGCACTTCCTCTATTTGTTGGAGCATATGTATAATTTTCTTTCTCTGATTCCGACGCAACGCCCTCACAGCCACGGTAGACAATGCGGCCACATCAAATTAAAAGCCGGCGACGATGCTTTTACATGGCTGTAAATAAAGACAAAAATTATTTCCAAACATAATCGGATGCTGCATTGTCTTAAAACGCTTACGCTTTTGTATTTTTGAATACCCATCCTCTTCAAATTGAATCGACGATCTTTGTTTTGACGCTGTGGGTCATAAATTAGTTATGGCTTTGCATCATTCGTCGATTTGCCTTTGATAAGCGACATCAGAGTAATAACCCTCTGCAGCTAAGATTTCAAATCCTGCTCTTTCTGGGACGTCTCTAGCATTTCTCAAACGCCGTGCTGTGGATTGTGTACTAAAGTAATAACTTAAGTAGCAACAATACATTGGCATGCAATATGTGCAATCCAAGTTGCATATGAGTGTATGCGCATCCCAATACACAGCCACGTTGTCGTCACACCTGGTTCCCATGGTGTTGTTCCGCTCGATATGTCGTCATAAAATGTATCCACTTATCGATACTTAATACTGACTTCCTTATATGTATATGTCTGTAGCTGGATACGAGGTATGTAGAAATGACTTGATATGCAGGGACTGAGAAATCATTGTGTAATGAAAGAGCCTCTTATATATGTAATATACAAACACTAATTCATTTAGTTGTTCATTGGTCGCCTGAGGTCGATAGGGTATTGTAACTAAAAGAGACTGACTTGAAGTGTTAGCCGGGAAAGTAAGTGACGACAAAAAGCTATCATGGCGCTGCTGTCTTTTTGTCAGGTGTACACTACATAATTTGTATCGGTATTTCAAGGTTCAGTAACGCCCTTTTTATTTGCACAGTAGAGCAAAACTAATAATGATACACTTTAAAGAAATCCATATTGCGCAGTAACTTTGTGTTCTATGTGCTACCGGTTTGGTAGGCAGCACACATGTTTAGCACTCAACAAACATTCAGATACACACTCAACAGTATCATACAGCTGGTGCGTCATATGTTTTTAATGATTAAATAGAAAAATAAAACATAAAAACAGAGATTGTAACACATGTAGTTTATATATATCACGCAACTATCAATCGTGTGGTGGCTTAGAACCATACGGAATTGTGCCGCACAGTGCATAGACTATTTTATATGATGATCCTTATTTTGTACTACTGAGGTTTCTTATCATGTCCCTCTTGTACCCGTTTATTGGAGAAAAATTATTTAAAAAAATGGTTTCATGTAAATTGCACTTGCAAGGGACTGGTGTACGCAGCCAGTTTTAAGATCATCTGTTAGGTAATATAATATGATCACCATGCATCACATTTGAGGCGTTTGATTTTTATGCATTATAACCCTCCCTAACAACGGCATTCGTTATCTAATTAAAAACACGTAGTTTGTCGATAAGCTTAATTGTTAAGACAAAGCTTAAACAGGTCCCCATCGATGGCTTGTAATTCAACGTTACTGAATTGCTTTCGTTAAATGCGCTATATGTTACAAATATTTTATGCCATGTTGTTAAAATCAACAGCATATTAGTGCAGTGTTATAACTGCTTCATTACAACATTGTGTTATTTCCTGACACCGATTGGTTGTGTATATAAAGGAGACAGAATATATTAATCATACGATGATACTGCCATAGCTTCAACCACAACCTTAAATTATCGAAGTATTTCATAATGATTATCATTGTGCTTGAAATCAATGGAGAACTAGAAAAGTAAACACATGTAATATAACCGCACATATCTTCGGCATAAAAGACTAAAAATATGGGCCTAAACTTGACAGCATTCCATATCCATGACAGACAAAATGTCGTGCCAGCGGTATTCAATAAACTGACGCGTATACATCGGCAAAGTATATGTTTGTTTGATATCTGCTAGACCCATCTGGGTGAAAAATCCCGTATGTTTTCCCTTAGCATAAGCAAAGGCTCGCAGCTTGTTATCTTTTGGCAGGCCTTTACGAGCTAGTGAGCTGATGAGCGCCTCTGCCACACCCATATCATCACCATAAAGTGGGGTAAGTCTGTAGAAACCTGGGGTTGATTTACTCAGAGAACCAAACCCGACACATCGACTCCCTCGCCTCGCCATGCATGCAAAGGGCGAGTTGAAGGCCAACCAATGACGCAGAAAATTACCTCGATTCACACCGGAAATACTTTCATCGTACATCATTACCAGATAAAAATTGTCATCAGTGATTGGTTCAACAATCATGTCACCTGATTGGATGGCAACACAAATTGTCATGAGCAATGGTCGGGAAACCTTGGGCCATTACCATGTAGTCTTCTTCTGAAGGATGGAGAAATCCCCATCGTTCATACATAGGCACAGCCGTTTTCACTGCATGTCCGGTTATATTCCGTCCTTGCATTTCAAGGCAGTGCGAAGCGGCTATGAACAAGAACTTGCCCACGCCTTTTCCACGGTAATGCTTGTCTATTACGAAAAGTCCAATGCAACCCTGATCTTTGCCCCATGGCTGAGCAACGCAATGACCTGGATAGCAATATTAAAGCAATTAAACAATACGTCATGACTCAATAAGCAGCGATTGTCATTAAAAAATGGGGCATACAACTCGGGCGGGCAGTCATTGTGCTTTTCTTGATTAACTAAGATGGCCGTTGATCGACCTACTGATTAAATGTACTCAACGGTGGATCGAATGTGTGTTCGAATTAAATATTTCACAACAAATTTGTTAATATTGTCAAATTTATAGTGTTTGTTACGTTGGTCATATAGCCCATTACACAGGGCCTCCTTGGTTATTTAAGTATATTTTTGGTGGCAGATAACGTATTTATATATACGTGGTCAAGCAAACGTGAGTTTATAGACCTGTTATGGTTTGTCCAACAGATTGAACATTTTAAATCAATGTTCAAGAAAAACGAGAAAAGATGAATCCTAATTAATCTAGTATGATTCACAATACTGACCGATCATTGTTTGTTTCCCGTTTTGTATTACGTAGGCTCCAATGAATTTTTCAGAAATAGACCGGTAATATTTCTGGATGCATTCTGAGCTGATACCCCATCCTAGTTCCGCAGTGTTCTTGAATATGACCTCCAAATCATGCTCTGTCACTGGGCCCAGCTTCACTGTGATGTTACCTATAAGGGTAGGTGCAGTTTCTATATCTGGATGATCCATATTTTCAATCTCACATCCGGTGACTGATGTTGCATGTGTTGCTCCCGGGATGTTGCAGAACACTAGAGCAATTCACTTCAGACCGCTTGCCATCATCCTGTGTAAGTTGAAATACATTCAATCAAGCGGGAGGCCTTCGGGAGAATCGATATTCCTTCATCAATTTTTGCAGCTCCGGGGCCCATCACAAATCATTTGAACAGCCGCTGCCGTGTGTTGTTGGTGTCAAACTCGATCGTTGATATGCGACGCCTGAATCAGTAGAACGATATTTATCTAAGGCACCAAATGTTTTATATCAGGAATTGATATGATTTTTTAGCCGTCATTGTAAGTATACTCATGTTTAGATATTAAGATAGGACCTTATTTTGAAGAATCTCCCCAAAGCACAGCTGTGTTGCCATGCAGTGTGACTACTTACGAGCTCATCAATGAGGTAGCAGTGTTTTCTGGTCTATATCCATAATATCATGACCTGATCTTTGTCCCAACTCTTGTTTACCATTTAATACATACACTGCAGAGTAATGTGGCCCCAGCTGAATACACATGAGTCATAAATGCTTATTGGACGTTGGTAAATCCAAGCGAAATTAAATAATAAAGATTACGTTATATCGAAGCCATTTTTTGCAGACCTGTTTATAAAAGAAATCGTGTAAAATGATGCCGATACCCATTGACATTAAGTAGGAATAAGCGTAAATAACCTATATAATGAACGATTCGATACCCATTAGACAAACAACGGAGAAACTGACCCTTTGGTTAACATCCTATATCTCTCTCTCTCTCTCTTCTCACCTTGAGTCTTTCTCCTTTGTCTCCCTCAAATGATGTTCACGTTGAATGCCATATTTGTATGAAATAGTTTGTATGTGTAACAATCAAAATATGAAGATGTCTAGGTTTAAAATGGATAACATTCTATCCCGCAACTGATTTGCGATAGAACAGAAGAAATCATAGGCTGATTCAGCGCCCATGTGATACATTGTCCTTCCGCAACTCAAATGTTGGCTGCTTGTGAATGTTAAAAGTTTCGTTGATAGCTTTTTACTAGTTATACACAACCACGTTGAATTTATGTCTGTATCAATATTGTAGCATCCGCATTTAACTTTTGATTATATAACATTGAGTAGTTATGTAGACAAATTATTGCCGTCGACATTGTCATTTTAGAGGCGTACGGTGGGGAAGTTTGTTATCGAAAAGATGCTTAAGGTTAATTAACAACCAATCAAACGCTTAGAAATTCGGAACTCTCGAATACCAAAACATAATGTCCCTGGCACCAAGAAATTATTTCATTATATGAGACCATAATGATAACCACCTAAATATAAAACCAAGTAAAAACGGATATAAAAAGTCTCTTGAATCATTTGGGAAATGTTAAGAACTATTCTATCTTTATGATGTTATTACATTCTAATATGAAAGAAGGTGTCTTCATGTAAACCAGTTAGGCCAAAAGATATTCAAGTCCAACGGGAAATGGTTAGAGCTCCTCTGCATGATGTTACTACATTCTAATATGAAGTACCTAGGCAGTATTTTTTTTTTTTTGTATAGCCTGTGGTACAATATTTATGACATGTATAGAATGCATATGGAGTAAAGCTGAGTTTTATGGACGTTCGATAATTAATCAAACATTGTCACGTAACCGCATATGCTCAACCTCATTTCAAATATCCGCTATCCAATATAGACTAGGATATGCTATGAGCCATGAGGTAATATTGCTATGGTTCATTTCAACATTCACCATTCACCGAATAACCAACGACTGCAACAGCTTGCAATAACAAGTCAATTTGATTTCCAGGTTGTTAATGTACAAGGTGACCTTCATTGCTTCTGAGCGAGTAAAACAAAATTGCATCGCCTATGCCCAATTTAAGACTGTGATTCACATCAAAGGCTTTATTACAGGATGGCCAATTATAGGCAAATGTTTTTGTACAAATAATGATTGCTTTCCGTGGGACCCAAATATTTATGCGTTGATTACAAATTCTTTCTTCTCCATATATCGAATCACCGCTGAAGCGATAGCTGGGGGTGTGGATTAGATTTGCCGACTAGTTTCACATCTATTCTACCAGAAGCATTTGTAACGGACTTAGTTAAGGTATTTGCATGATTTGTTTTAACGTACTTCTCTTTGTAGGAAAAGGGACTCGCAGTCTTAAGATCGGTGATAATGCAGTCCAGAATGTTGTAATGTGTAACTCACTGTTTTTGCATCAAAAATATGCTGCCTGCCATAACAAATGGTTCTGAGCACGCCTGGATATTCACTTAGCTTTTTCGACAGAAGGCGCCGTTACAAAACAAAATGGACATAATATATTTTAAACTGCTGAAGAAATATATAAACACAAAATAATGTTTGTCAGCGAGGAAAGGATGGCATACCTTTGTATATTCATGCCAAAATGCTTAACATAGGCCACTGCATGCTGACAATCGCCAGGCTTAATCATCCTTGTCTCTATAATTGCTGCTGGTGAGACCGCCATTGATACTGTGCTCTTCTGGAAACCAGAAACTATGTAGCACTCATTCAAATAGGTCACATACTAGCAGTATTGAGCGGGTGCTCTCGATAAATTGTAATCGAGTCGTGGCACGATGAAGCTTATAGAGGTGAAATAACGCATTCTTTTCTTTCCAGCTGTGTCATTTTAAAGTGCAGCTCCTACCTTTCAGTGGTAATACTTCCATCACTCTTTGTATCTGTTATCTTATCTTGTTGCTAGTATCATCGTTAAAAAATTACGATATAGATTTTGTGCCAGCATCATCAAGGGCACGAATGTGTTTCGGTCGAACCAATATACACTTTGGCTCAAACATACATATAGTTATGTTAGCAGATGACGTTTCAGAATTAGATGGCTATCCATCTGGATGTGTCCGATTTATGTGTTGGCATTGATCAGTCAGTGTCCACGTAGTGTCTTGTCATGCCTCGCTATGGTTGCGCCTTTTCGTCATTATTATCAACCGAGAGAGACAAGGGGTTCCGGCGCAACGCACTGAAATATTCTTTTATAATGGCACGGCTTTATTGACGGCTGGTATCAAATCTCTGTCAAGCGGCACCATCGTAGCTCCATCACCACAAGCGAATATAATCGATAAAATGCATTTATAAATTTTACTGATAATTAATGGTCCAATGCCAGCAAAATTGCGAAATTTGACTCACCCAGTCGGTTCCGAAAGAGGACATCGCAGACGCTGTATCTAGATTGCCTGGGTGGTTATTGCTTCATCTTGCACTGTTGTCCCCTCGAGGTGTGAATAAGGTATTTTCGGTGCACGATATATTGCTTGTTGCACTAGTAGAATATGAAACACAACTACAACATGCCTTTTTTCTACGATAGGCCAGCTCACATTTATTATCGAATAAATTGCGGATTTTTTCGTTGCATTAAAACCTAAACAACAGTGGAATAAATCAGCGTCTAGTCGGGAAACGGTTGCAGCACAATTAATTATTGGTACAATCACTGCTTTTCTGCTGACTTTCATGCAGGATGAGGGTTGGCTGTTGAGCAATGCCATGGTCGGTAAGTACTTAGAATACTGATTTAATGTGCAAATCACGCGACATTCATATATCAGTTATACTGACTCTTACAGTGGTCATGAAAAGCAGTTAGCCTGCGCACATCCTTTTAAGATAAAATACAATACAAGCAGTTTGATTAACAACACGGAATTTTCGGCTCGCTGTTTTTCAGAGTCGGTAAGTCGGTAAAACGCTTATCGAGGCGTATCAGGTTGACGTAGAACACTGAATACCGAATGTAGCTGCTATAACATTTATTGTCGCGTTTTCTGAGTTAAATTCAAGAAAACAAGAATAACAATGCCATCAGGCAGTAAAATCTGATTTATTAATCCGCTCTTAGAATGCAGAGGTGTCGACCTTCACAGCGTTATATGTTTATTATGCGTAACTTAAATATAACTAACACTGTGTTCAATGACAAATACATAGGTACTATGTAAAATCGGCACTGTAATGTGATGTACGTCTGGAATCCTCGTAAATGATATCAGCTTGGCTTATTGGTAGCAGTTCACAATTATATTTTTTAGTCAGAGCTTCACTTTTTTCAAGAAATTCGTTTCATATAATTATGCATCTTATATATATAAATACTCGACAAATAAATTTAATCAAAATCAGTATTTTACAGATGCAACATGGAAGGTACATATGTCATGTACATTTGTTTCCTAAATATAACATTGTGGTCTTTTGTCAAACATCGACGTATTTGATGACAAACACACTGATTGTACATTGACGGATTAGCGGAACAAATATCCGTAATATTTCAATTTTGTTTCGGGCTTCACTTTTTAATCAAACACATTTACACACATAGTTTTAATTATCGAAAATATCAATTCATCTTATTGTGAGCCGAAAATCCAAGCGAACCCAGCAATGTCATCATTGCCTCCTTGGTTGTTGGTGTTGCAGGCAGCTCACAGCCGTTGCATTGTTGCTGACATATTTTCTGTGCAATGTATTGTTTACGTCACCCTCCGAATACTCAGCATTGAGGTGTCAAGCTTTCTTATTGGTTACACTATATCTCTAATAAGCAAGCGCTGTTGATGAGCTGTACTCTGAGTAGCATCTAGATGACGTGTGACACTGATGACATAGAGAAGGCGAACAGCTCACGCATGGCTTACTGATTAAATCTCTGCGCAAAGACGCCACACGTTGTAGTTTAGTTTAAATTGAATAATTTATATGCAAGGTTGCTTACTTGTAGTGATCCTGGTAATGAAATCATTGCTGTTTTCGCACGACCAGTCGACGATAAACACCAGGGATATCCGAGTCGACGAGCTTTGCTTTGGCCAATCACTCTAGTAAGATGAATTGAATTATATAAATTATCTTGATATAAGCCCAAACAAAATAACTCATAGTTATGTGGCACTTCCTCTATTTGTTGGAGCATATGTATAATTTTCTTTCTCTGATTCCGACGCAACGCCCTCACAGCCACGGTAGACAATGCTGCCACATCAAATTAAAAGCCGGCGACGATGCTTTTACATGGCTGTAAATAAAGACAAAAATTATTTCCAAACATAATCGGATGCTGCATTGTCTTAAAACGCTTACGCTTTTGTATTTTTGAATACCCATCCTCTTCAAATTGAATCGACGATCTTTGTTTTGACGCTCTGGGTCATAAATTAGTTATGGCTTTGCATCATTCGTCGATTTGCCTTTGATAAGCGACATCAGAGTAATAACCCTCTGCAGCTAAGATTTCAAATCCTGCTCTTTCTGGGACGTCTCTAGCATTTATCAAACGCCGTGCTGTGGATTGTGTACTAAAGTAATAACTTAAGTAGCAACAATACATTGGCATGCAATATGTGCAATCCAAGTTGGATATGAGTGTATGCGCATCCCAATACACAGCCACGTTGTCGTCACACCTGGTTCCCATGGTGTTGTTCCGCTCGATATGTCGTCATAAAATGTATTCACTTATCGATACTTAATACTGACTTCCTTTTATGTATATGTCTGTAGCTGGATACGAGGTATGTATACATGACTTGATATGCAGGGACTGAGAATTCATTGTGTAATGAAAGAGCCTCTTATATGTAATATACAAACACTAATTCATTTAGTTGTTCATTGGTCGCCTGAGGTCGATAGGGTATTGTAACTAAAAGAGACTGACTTGAAGTGTTAGCCGGGAAAGTAAGTGACGACAAAAAGCTATCATGGCGCTGCTGTCTTTTTGTCAGGTGTACACTACATAATTTGTATCGGTATTTCAAGGTTCAGTAACGCCCTTTTTATTTGCACAGTAGAGCAAAACTAATAATGATACACTTTAAAGAAATCCATATTGCGCAGTAACTTTGTTTGTGTTCTATGTGCTACCGGTTTGGTAGGCAGCACACATGTTTAGCACTCAAAAAACATTCAACTACACACTCAACAGTATCATACAGCTGGTGTGTCATATGTTTTTAATGATTAAATAGAAAAATAAAACATAAAAACAGAGATTGTAACACATGTAGTTTATATATATCACGCAACTATCAATCGTGTGGTGGCTCAGAACCATACGGAATTGTGCCGCACAGTGCATAGACTATTTTATATGATGATCCTTATTTTGTACTACTGAGGTTTCTTATCATGTCCCTCTTGTATTCGTTTATTGATGAAAAGTTATTTTGAAAAATGGTTTCATGTCAATTGCACTTGCAAGGGACTGGTGTACGCAGCCAGTTTTAAGATCATCTGTTAGGTAATATGATATGATAACCATGCATCACATTTGAGGCGTTTGATTATTATGCATTATAACCCTCCCTAACAACGGCATTCGTTATCTAATTAAAAACACGTAGTTTGTCGATAAGCTTAATTGTTAAGACAAAGCTTAAACAGGTCCCCATCGATGGCTTGTAATTCAACGTTACTGAATTGCTTTTGTTAAATGCGCTATATGTTTCAAATATTTGATGCCATGTTGTTAAAAGCAACAGCATATTAGTGCAGTGTTATAACTGCTTCATTACAACATTGTGTTATTTCCTGATACCGATTGGTTGTGTATATAAAGGAGACAGAATATATTAACTATACGATGATACTGCCATAGCTTCAACCACAACCTTAAATTATCTAAGTATGTCATAATGATTATCATTGTGCTTGAAATCAATGGAGAACTAGAAAAGTAGGCACATGTAATATAACCGCACATATCTTCGGCATAAAAGACTAAAAACATCGGCCTAAACTTGACAGCATTCCATATCCATGACAGACAAAATGTTGTGCCAGCGGTATTCAACAAACTGACGCGTATACATCGGCAAAGTATATGTTTGTTTGATATCTGCTAGACCCATCCGGGTGAAAAATTCCGTATGTTTTCCCTTAGCATAAGCAAAGGCTCGAAGCTTGTTATCTTTTGGCAGGCCTTTATGAGCTAGTGAGCTGATGAGCGCTTCTGCCACACCTACATCATCACTATCAAGCGGGGTAAGTCTGTAGAAACCTGGGGTTGATTTACTCAGAGAACCAAACCCGACACATCGACTCCCTCGCCTCGCCATGCATGCAAAGGACGAGTTGAAGGCCAACCAATGACGCAGAAAATTGCCTCGATTCACACCGGAAATGCTTTCATCGTACATAATTACCAGATAAAAATTGTCATCAGTGATTGGTTCAACAATCATGTCACCTGATTGGATGGCAGCACAATTGTCATGAGCAATGATCGGGAAACCTTGGGCCATTACCATGTAGTCTTCTTCTGAAGGATGGAGAAATCCCCATCGTTCATACATAGGCACAGCCGTTTTCACTGCATGTCCGGTTATATTCCGTCCTTGCATTTCAAGGCAGTGAGAAGCGGATATGAACAAGAATTTGCCCACGCCTTTTCCACGGTAATGCTTGTCTATTACGAAAAGTCCAATGCAACCCTGATCTTTGCCCCATGGCTGAGCAACGCAATGACCTGGATAGCAATATTGAAGCAATTAAACAATACGTCATGACTCAATAAGCAGCGATTATCATTAAAAAATGGAGCATACAACTCGGGCGGGCAGTCATTGTGCTTTTCTTGATTAACTAACATGGCAGTTGATCGACCTGCTGATTAAATGTACTCAACGGTGGATCGAATGGATATTCACATTAAATATTTCACAACAAAGTGTTAATCTTGTCGACATTTATATTGTTTGTTACATTGGTCTTATGGCCCATTACAAAGGGCCTCCTTGGTTATTTTAGTATATATTTGGTGGCAGATAACGTATTTATATATACGTGGTCAAGCAAACGTTAGTTTATAGACCTGTTAGGGTTTTTCCAAGAGAATGAACATTTTAAATCAATGTTCAAGAAAACGAGAGAAGATGAATCCTAATTAATCCAGTATGATTCACAATACTGACCGATTATTGTTTGTTTCCCGTTTTGTATTACGTAGGCTCCAATGAATTTTTCAGGAATAGACCGGTAATATTTCTGGATGCATTCTGAGCTGATACCCCATCCTAGTTCCGCAGTGTTCTTGAATATGACCTCCAAATCATGCTCTGTCACTGGACCCAGCTTCACTGTGATGTTACCTATAAGCGTAGGTTCAGTTTCTATATCTGGATGATCCATACTTTCAATCTCACATCCGGTGACTGATGTGGCATGTGTTGCTCCCGGGATGTTGCAGAACACTAGAGCAATTCACTTCACACCGCTTGCCATCATCCTGTGCTAGTTGAAATACATTCAATCAAGTCTTGGGGGAGAATCGATATTTCTACATCAATTGTCGCAGCTCCGGGCACCATCACAAATCATTCGAACAACCGCAGCCGTGTGTTGTGGGTGTCAAACTCGATCGTTGATATGCTACGCCTGAAGCAGTAGAACGATATTTATCTAATGCACCAAATGTTTTATATCAGGAATTGATATGATTGTTTAGCCGTCATTGTAAGTATACTCATGTTTAGATATTAAGATAGCAGCTTATTTTGAAGAATCTCCCCGAAGCACAGCTGTGTTGCCATGCAGTGTTACTACTTACGAGTTCATCAATGAGGTAGAATTGTTTACATGTCTATATCCATGATATGATGACCTGATCTTTGTCCCAACTCTTGTTTACCATTTAATGAATATACTGCAGAGTAATGTGGCCCCAGCTGAATACACATGAGTCATAAATGCTTATTAGATGTTGGTAAATCCAAGCGAAATTAAATAATAAAGATTACGTTATATCGAAGCCATTTTTCGCAGACCTGTTTATAAAAGAAATCATGTAAAATGATGCCGATACCCATTGACATTAAGTAGGAATAAGCGCAAATAACCTATACAATGAACGATTCGATACCCATTAGACAAACAACGGAGAAACTGACCCTTTGGTCAACATCCTATATCTCTCTCTCATTCTCACCTTGAGTCTTTCTCCTTTGTCTCCCTCAAATGATGTTCACGTTGAATGCCATATTTGTATGAAATAGTTTGTATGTGAGACTTACTTAACAATCAAAATATGAAGAAGTCTAGGTTTAAAATGGATAACATTCTATCCCGCAACTGATTTGCGATAGAACAGAAGAAATCATAGGCTGATTCAGCGCCCATGTGATACATTGTCCTTCCGGAACTCAAATGTTGGCAGCTTGTGAATGTTAAAAGTTTCGTTGATAGCTTTTTACTAGTTATACACAACCACGTTGAATTTATGTCTGTATCAATATTGTAGCATCCGCATTTAACTTTTGATTATATTACATTGAGTAGTTATGTAGACAAATTATTGCCGTCGACATTGTCATTTTAGAGGCGTACGGTGGTGAAGTTTGTTATCGAAAAGATGCTTAAGGTTAATTAACAACCAATCAAACGCTTAGAAATTCGGAACTCTCGAATGTCAAAACAAAATGTCCCTGGCACCAAGAAATGATTTCATTATATGAGACCATAATGATAACCACCTAAATATAAAACCATGTAAAAACGGATATCAAAAGTCTCTTGAATCATTTGGGAAATGTTGAGAACTATTCTATCTTTATGATGTTATTACATTCTAATATGAAAGAAGGTGTCTTCATGTAAACCAGTTAGGCCAAAAGATATTCAAGTCCAACGGGAAATGGTTAGAGCTCCTCTGCATGATGTAACTACATTCTAATATGAAGTACCCAGGCAGTATTATTTTTTCGTGTATAGTCTATGGTACAATATTTATGACATGTATAGAATGCATATGGAGTAAAGCTGAGTTTTATGGACGTTCGATGATTAATCAAACATTGTCACGTAACAGCATATGCTCAACCTCATTTCAAATATCTGCTATCAAATATAGCCTAGGATATGCTATTAGCCATGAGGTAATATTGCTATGGTTCATTTCAACATTCACCATTCACCGAATAACCAACGACTGCAACAGCTTGCAATAACAAGTCAATTTGATTTCCAGGTTGTTAATGTACAAGGTGACCTTCATTGCTTCTGAGCGAGTAAAACAAAATTGCATCGCCTATGCCCAATTTAAGATTGTAACAGAATATGAAATACAACTAGAATAAAATAGGCTATTTTTCGTTGCATTAAAACCATAAATCAGCGTCTAGTCGGGAAACGGTTGCACTCAATTAATTATTGGTACAATCACTGCTTTTCTGCTGACTTTCATACTGGATGAGGGTTGGCTGCTGAGCAATGCCATGGTCGGTAAGTACTTAGAATACTGATTTAATGTGCAAATCACGCGACATTCATATATCATTTATACTGACTCGTACAATGGTCATGAAAAGCAGTTAGACTGCGCTCCTATTAAGATAAAGTACAATGTAAGTAGTTTGATTAACAATACGGAATGTTCGGCTCGCTGTTTTGCAGACCTACCAATTGAACACAAAGTCGGTAAAACGCTTATAGAGGCGTAGCAGGTTGACGTAGAACACTGAATACCGAATGTAGCTGCTATAACATTTATTGTCGCGTTTTCTGTGTTAAATTCAAGAAAACAAGAAAACAATATCATCAGGCAGAAAAATCTGATTTAGTAATCCGCTGAATGCACAGGTGTCGACCTTTGCAGCGTTATATGTTTATTATGCGTAACTTAAATGTAACTAACACTGGGTTCAATGACAAATACATAAGTAATATGTAATATCGGAACTTTAATGTGCTGTACGTCTGGAATCCTCGTAAATGATATCAGCTTGGCTTATTGGTAGTAGTTCACAATCATATTTTTTATTCAGAGCTTCACTTTTTTCAAGAAATTTGTTTCATATAATCATGCAACTTATATATAATACTCGACAAATAAATTGAATCAAAATCAGTATTTTACAGATGCTACATATTTCATGTACATTTGTTTCCTAAATATAACATTGTGGTCTTTTGTCAAGCATCGACGTATTTGTTTCGGAGCTGCATCGGGGTCGAAGGTGCTTGGGATGATCACCTCTTTGGAACCTCAGCTACGGCGGTATTCAAATGCTCGTAAACAACCCACCACTGACTGCAGTAACGGTTGATTAATTTACAAAGAAACATCATGTAAATGAATAGTTTTCTGAATCAGCAGCTACCGTATTTGATGACAAACATATTGATTGTATATTGACGGATTAGCGGAAAAAATATCCGTAATATTTCAATTTCGTTTCGGGCTTCACTTTTTAATCAAACACATTTACACACATCGTTTTAATTATCGAAAATATCATGTCATTTTATTGTGAGCCGAAAATCCAAACGAACCAAGCAATGTCATCATTGCCTCCTTGGTTGTTGGTGTTGCAGACAGTTCACAGCCGTTGCACTGTTGCTGACATATTTTCTGTGCAATGTATTGTTTACGTCACCCTCCGAATACATAGCATTGAGGTGTCACGCTTTCGAATTGGTTACACTCTATCTCTAATAAGCAAGCGCTGTTGATGAGCTGTACTCTGAGTAGCATCTAGATGACGTGTGACACTGATGACAAAGAGAAGGCAAACAGCTCACGCATGGCTTACTGATTAAATCGCTGCACAAAGACGCCACACGTTGTAGTTAGTTTCAATTGAATAATTTATACGCAAGGTTGCTTACTTATAGTAAAGTTTGCAACCAGCTACATCATGTATTTTGAAAATCGACATCATTGAAAGTATCTTACGTTCTGCAACCACTCCAAATGATCCATTCATTATAAATGCATTATATTCTTTCAGAACCGTCTAGGACATATTTTACTGGATAATCATTGAAAATGTACGTGTGTGTCCTAAGCAAATGGAGGTCGACGCGTCCTCAACGTGGATATTCTGCATGGCGTCTGTTCGGTAATTGACAAAACCATTCCCAAGACGATTTGTAATACACTACACACAGAAAGCTCCACTATGTGCAGCCATTACATAGTATACATAATTCGCTCTGACAGGAGCTTATTTCGACAAGTGCTCCCTCTTATGCTACCTACGCATTGACAGTATGGTCTAGCGTCCACACGGCTGCTTCACAGACCGCAAGTACAACACAGCATAGCGACATTGTGCTAACCCCAAAGACAGCACTTCTGATAAAACGGGTTTCTCAGTTATTAAATCAAATCAAGAATGGCCTCGAATATAACCGGGTTATTACTCGTATATCATATTTATATTGCGACGCTCCGATTTTGGCAGCAACAGATTTTGTCCAACGCCAGGTCTAAGCGACTATGACTGTGGTTATACTATCGACTTCGCGGTGAGTATTGTATAACGACATCTATTACTAGTTTAATTATACTTTATCCAGAGCAATGGAGTGTACTATTGTTCAACCCTCTTTAGCGTTGATAACAGCTGCTGGCTAGCGTTTTGAATAGCAGAACGGTAAATAACGCATGCAGCGTAGTGATGACTAAACAGAAATGTCTTGAGTTTGGATCTAAATACATCAAGCGTTTTCGACCGACGAACGGCGATAGGAAGTGCGTTCCACAAACTTGGTGCGGCATTACTAATCGCTCTAGCACCGTATGAAGACATGTTTGGTGATTTTGGGACTTGAAGCAGATACTTCTCCATAGATCAAAGATCCCGTACTGGATGGTGTTCAGCAACTAGTACCTGCAAGGAGCTTGGCGCGGTTCTAACAACAGCCTGAAAGGTTAGTAGAAGAATTTTTTATGCAATGCGTTTTTCCACAGGAAGCCAATGAAGGATACACATGATGTGTCGAATGTTTTCCCCGTGCTTTCCTTTTGCAACAAGGCGGGCGGCAGTATTTTGTGCGTGTTGCAGTCTTACGATAAGGTACGAATGTGTGCCATACAACAGCGAATTGCAGTAATCAAGCCGAGACGATATAAATGTGTGGACAAGAATTTCTGTTGTGGATTGGTTCGGGAACTTTCTTATGCTGCCTAATCCTCCAATCTGATGGAAGAGAGATTGATTTGACTTCATAAGATGTGGTTTTCCAGTAAACTGAGGTTTCTGGCTGTTTCTGATGTAGATACAGTCATATCACCTATATTTAAAGACGCTATACAGTTCTACGCCATTACTGTAGTGAACATCATTACAGTCAAATGATCAATAGCAAAGTTGAACGACAGAACAAAGATGCTACGTTCCTCATCCGACCATCACATTAACATGATCGGCCATTGGTTATGGAGAAATAGGGCGCCCTTAATAACAACGTTATCTGCTTGATTAGGGAAGAAAACCTGTTTATACATGTTTATGAACTACTCTCAATTAGATTCAACAACCGATTCCCGTTTACTGCATTAATTCTATTCACACAGGGTAACCATATTTGGCCCATAGGTTTCAGAAATCACTGCTCCCCATTTCACCACTCGTTACCCATCAGCATTAGAACATCTCATATGACTTATACAGCTAGCAGTGTCTCTCACGTAGAAAGGTAGAAAGCATAAAGGGTGTATGTATCATGTGTGCTTTTCAGCAGAATGCTAAGAATTAGTGAATTATTATTGATGAAACAATTTATATGGGCTTCAGTAAATGGATGCTGATTGACCAGATGCAGTTGTCTTTGACCCGTCCGTGTTATAACAGATGATTTGTATGGCACTCAAACCAAGGGTGCATTACAATAAAGTATAATAATTTTGCTTACGCGCTGTAACTTAGAGGAGAATCGAAAGACTAATAGGTCTAGGTCTTGACCAGTCAATATAGGCAAGGTTTCTTGAATAATGTTAGTAACAGCATGATTGTATTTGAAAATCGATTATATGACATTATAATTGTATGTCCCATCAACGAGAGGGCAGCTCTGCTGTCAGTAATGACAACGAAGCGTAAAACACGATGCATTTGGTTAGTCGAAGGAAAATCGCAATGCGGCAGACAATGGACGTCGGGACTGCAGGGAGGATTTTAAATCATCTGTGTTAAAATGAAATCGATAATTAGACTGCTTAGTCAAGTAACCATCATGTCCCCATAACAACTTATACAAAACATAAACAAAAACCTATTGCACTTATTGCACATACGATGCCATTGTACGCTAATACTGCTTCATGTCATTTGTAAATTTCGTTGATGTTTGATTTGGCCGGTGAGAAAATCCTTTGCATCACAGCATACGTCAGACAAGCCAGTTAGAAAGCCATTCTCGAAAACACTTGAGAACCAATTGTACACTATCCTATATGAATGTCATATGAGCACACAACCAATGTTGCAACATTATAGTACTTAGTAGATTTCGTGCAGACGCTTTTCCCGAAGGACTTCTTAGTAAGAATACACTATTCAGTTTCCCCAACTTTGTGCGTTTGAGTTTAAAGTAAACTTTTTCGTGACAGACAGATCAAAGTAGAACATTAACGAAGTTTTATTAAAACTGTTGCAGCCAGATCTATATAGTTTGTGACTTGCAATTTAGCGGAACTATATTAATCATACATATCATACATTCATTGCAAATACCTTAGATGATTCCAGAATGCCTGTATCTGTCTGGAATAGCCACTAAATTCCCTGCAGCACGACTAAAAACGTACACACAGTCCCAGAGGTATATTCAATGAGCGACTTCGCGAAATAAGCAAACCAGAAAGTAACTGGTACTTGCAGAGTTAAATACTTCTTACGGCATGGATGCACCTGTGATCGGGAAATGTTTGAACTACTCAAGGCAGTTAATGACGTTGAACCTCTAACAAATGCGCAAGAGGGATCAGATTTGTGCTTTGTCTCGAGGCCTTGGACTCGAAATGATTAACTGGGTTAGCCGTGGATAACCTGATCAATATTTGCTTCAGCTACACTGTTGATCCGAAATAAAATTATCTCCGCCACGGGGATTATTTTCCCATCCACTGTATTCATCCGTGTCTGGGTTTGTTTATAAAGAGATTTTCAAAAATCATTTCACTGAATGTAAAATTGTGGTCATAAAGCATGAACGAAAGAAATTACATTTGGTTAAAATTCTATTCTGGATCCTGCAATTACTCTGAAATTAGTATTGGTCATACATTATGTTGCAGTTTATAGTGAAGTTAGATTGTACACACATTCTGAATTTTGGGTGCAGGCCTAAATAAGAGTGACTTGAGTTACTGTATATGTGATTATCTTCATTTAAACTGTTTATTTAATGCTCAGCGTTAAGTGGCTCGTAGAACGTTCTTTGAGGCTCTTGAAGGCTTTTACTTTAACTAGTTTGATTAATATGATGATCGTCTACAATCGACCATATAAATTGAGCTGAGGCTCTGGGATATATTACTTGTACTAGAATTTCTACCGCATCGTTACCATGGCGGTGGTGTACAGATAGTGTATAATCTATATTGCACTTAGTAACACTACCATATCAAATGTGCAAAATATTGTAAAATAACAAGAATATATTTGCTGTACAAATATATATACTTGGGACTATTGTTGATGTATTGTTGGTTGTAAAAATCAGTATTTCATATTGTATGGTAGTGAATGTTGAATAAATTAGCATTTGTGTACTGTGTACATTTAAAATGGCCGCGCTTAAAGCAAATAAAAAGGTTGAATGCAAACACCAGCGATTCACTAATTACAGCAAGACACCTCTTTTTCTAGATGTCTCGAATGTATTACACCAACAGCTGTACTTAGAGTGCTGTAACCCACGGCATACATGGTAACTAATCACACGAAAGCATTGTGTATGTACTTCAAAGCACTAAGACATTATCATATGCAAATCAATCTGCAGAGAACAAATAAACCAAAGCCACAAATCATAGAAAAACCAGGTTCTAAGGACTTGCTGGAATAAAATCGCACCAAGAAAACAACCACAGCTTATGCGAACATTCAAATTACTAATGTACAAAATGATGACAATGAATGAGATCATGTCATGTTCTACGTGCAATCAATGTTCCCGCCAGACAAAGTCCATCTGCCAGTTTCTCTTTTTAGGTATGTAGTTATGTGGTTGCTGCCAGATAGCTATATGGCGGCTGCTAGACAAATAAAATACTTCGCACGATGGTCACGTGGTACCAATAGGCATCCGTTGGCTATAAATAATCATACGCCACAGTAGCTTAAATCTTTACTACAAGTTTGCAGATCATCCGATCCTATGGATGATAAATTAACTTCCTATATCTCGTATTGATGATTCCGCAAACCTCCACTTATTTCACCAGCTCGGTGACCGGAACGATCAAGATCGCTGATATCCTACTAGACCATGTGTATGCTGGTATAACACTTGTCATAACCTTGTTTATTCACCGAGCCGCAATTAAGGCATGAACGCGTACGAATATGCAGAGAGTATGTTTATTCTGCCACAATAACACCATATAAATTGGCATACATATGCGTTGAAGGATGGGTAGAACATGCATCTAGATTGCATTACATCCAGGTTTGCAATGTGAAAACGCCGCTATAAGTTATGTTGGATTAATGTAGGCAACTGGCGCTTCATAGCTGTATTGTATACTAGAGAGCACATATATCATGATCCATGTAATTTATATAGACACAACCAATGTGCGGCTGGTCTGAGAATATCCTAGCATGGAGCAGAGTTTACTATTTCATTAAAGACGAATCTAGAGGATCATACATAATATTAATGCCGATATAAGCGTTCAGATAATGCACGCTGAATTGCTTTCCGACTTACACAGTCAAAGCCATACAATATTGCTTTTGCACAATTAACTTTCAAACCTCATATATGTATGTTAATATTTAGCAAGGAGCAAATAATGGTAGATAAGTTCTGATTCCGTAATGGAAATGAGTTACACATAGCACTTTATATTGCATATTGCGACAAAATATGCGCATCACGGTCTTCGTTCAGTATAATTTAGTGCAACCTATATTACCTTGCAAGGTGCAAGTAGCCTGACCAAGGTGTGTAGGCGGGGACAGATAGCAATCATACTACTGGAAAATCTTTGCACTTCGTTATCCACTCAAACCCAGATGCTTGGACACTAAGGGTATGCAAATATTTAACACGAAATAACAAAGGTGGCCACTAAGCGTTCCACGGATGAATTTTCCGTCAAATGGATTTCGTAATCGGACAGACTGACTTGGATTTTACAAACATGGAGTACAAACATAAAATTGGTAAAACTGTCCGGGAAGTCATCAATCTGCATTTGTGTCCGTGCTACTGATCAGCTGGTTATACATCTGATCAGAGAGTGTTCACTTTATATTTTCATATGGCTCCAGATGAGGACGACACAATTCACCCATTCATTATTAAGGTTTATACGACGAATTGTTATTTTCGTCAATATTCAATTCCAACTCGATTTACTTTTAATCGCTAATGGAGGGGTAACTTGAGGTGAGATGAGTTGTTTTGAAGAATGTCTTCAACTTTGCGATGTAATTGCTTTGTTAACCAATCATAATGAATCCGTGGTATACTTTAAGCTTAATGATATTTCCGCAGCCACTCCAAGCTGTCAACATGCAAGCTGCACCTATGCAATATAATCGAGAGGGTAGCGTGGGTGGGGCTTATATCAGGCCCACCACGCGATTCAGTTGCAATGGAGAGTCAAAGTAGACTTGACGTACCTCATATGCAAGTTAATTTGTCATCAACAAATGCCAGCAGATTAGCTTGACAGTGTGTGGAGGGTTTTGCTCACCCGCCGTCGGAGATTGATGACACAGTCACTGAGAAATGCTAGAGTCGTCCAAGAAGTGCAGGATTTGAAATCTTAGCTGTAGAGGGTTATTTCTCCGATGTCGCTTATCAAAGGCAAATCGACAAATCATGCAAAGCCATAACTTATTTAAGACCCACAGCGCCATCAGAAAGGACGTCCATTCCATTTGAAGAGGTTGTGTATTCATAAATACACAAAGCGTTGGTGCTTACCATAATGCAGCATCCGCTTATGCTTGGGAATAGTTTTTGTTTTCCTTTACATCCATATAAATGCATCGTCGCCGGCATTTACATTGATGTGGCCGTGATCATTGAACATCATATTTCCCCTTGTTAGGCATAATTTACATCACAATTAGTGGCACTGAATTGAATTTGGTTCGAGCGGAAGTTATCATGCTGCTCGAAGCACCTTTAAAGGATATGGTCTCTTTGTGTCACGGTGGGTATGTGAGATAAGTTCAGTTTAAGCCTAAAGAACGCAGGATTAGTTTCTCTGCTTAATCCTTTGAATTAAGGGTACAGGAAAAGCTGTATTTGTGTGAAGTAACGCTGCATGCTGAAAAACGCATGTACCGTGCAAAATTCCACCTTGGTTGCGATGAGGACACGAAAATGATGTTTGCCTTTTTACAGGTTCGACAAAAGAAAATATGATATTGAGCTATATGTTTAATGTTTTAATCATGTATCTGTGTATGCACAGGAAACATACGCACAATTGGTAAGATACACTTGCAAATACTATCCGTAAAAATACATAAATTTTAACTTTTGATTTGATTTACTGTTAATATGACTCTCAACATTTCAATGGTTGGATAGCGAACTCAAACGTACGCCTGTCGAATTCTGTACAAATTGTATACGTGGACACATAAATTGATTCGTTTGTATAAACGGTTTTACCTTATGGTTGTGGAATATTACTTTCAACTCTATGGAAAGCTAGATATACGTACATTTACCACTATTAGCCTGCACTTTAGGTCAAATATATGCACCACAGAAATAAAAGCAGCATATATAACGTACCAGTTCTTCAAAGATCACACTAGCTATAAAGTTTAGTAGAAGTGTTCAGTGCACATAATGTGTTTTCGTATATCTCCGAGTTACTCAGATAATGGGAGCCAATTAGTCCACGCTGTTCAATATGGAAAACGCAACTCAATAGCAAGGCAGCAAGTGGACATGTATAAACTATTCGCCATGTATATTATCAAAATCATTGGATTATTGTACTATCCTCCCAGAATGATCGATACAATCACAGTCATGAATTTGGTAAAATTGGGATCAGAACTTAAATTATAACAATTAATGGGTGGATATACCTTTAATTAATGATTGCTCTAACCTGCATGGAATTTTTTGTACGATGCTAAATTTGGGTTTAAGGCCCCATAGCCGATTACGTTAATTGCACAATACTACCAGTAAGGGTTTTGAGCTACTACAAGAACGATAAATAATAGGACGTAAAAGCAAACGTAAGTGAGTTGCCTGAAAGTAATTCTCTGCAAATCCCTTTGCAGCGACAATGCATTAGTGAAGTACATTAGTAGTTTCCATTAGCACAAATTGGTTTGTTGCTAAATTGGTATTTCTTGTCTACAGCAATTTCCTGGCTACTGTCTGTGTAGTGCTTGAAATTAACCCGTTTTGTCGTTGCAACATCCTACTACATACCAACAGCTGAACGGCAATTGACAGTAAGTCAATTACCGGTCAGAGAACAGCAATATCGAATGGCAGTGCATACACATAAGTCGGAGAGTACTGGATTACCAATGCCCGATCATCTATATCCTCGACCGTCTATGAAGAAAAGGGTAATTGACTATGAGCGTTTGAACACCACAGCAAATTCACTACTCGTCTTTGCTAGCGTACATTGTATGTGTCTAAGGTTGTCGGTAAGCCAAACTAGGTAAACAATTTGATGAAAACCAAATCACAATTACTTTAAATCAACCGGCGCATGTTATATGATATATTAACCATGTGTTTAGCGGTATTTACATCAAATTCGTCAACCTTTATCAAGAAGAACGTCGGAGCCTGTTTTCGTGTGCAATTTCTAACGACACAGGATTCATAATATGTATGATGCCAAGAAGGTATTGATTGATAATAGGTACACTTTTTTTCGTAATGTTGCCTTCCGCTAGCATTGTGCTATATATATATATACGTATATGCATATATATACACACACACACACACATGATTGTATATTTACAAATATATATACATAAATGCAAAAGCACAAGCCTCGTTGTATGTTGCTTTAATATTATATGTGAATCGTCTTATTATAAAGAATAATGTAAATTTATGTTCCTTGAATTGCAGGTAAGAAATGCAATTCCGTTAGTCACGCATAGGGACAAAGCGAGATAATTAGAGAATTACAGAAACAACCCAGCCACATATTTACTCACAGCAACAGTATGCGGCTTTTTATACGAACCCAAACATAACAATACTTGCCTTGTTTGGTCCACACATGCGTCATACACATGATCAAGGAGTTTGAAATCTGTGTTTATTTAGGAATATCTGTCTGCGTCGTATCCCGATAATGCCGAGTTCAATCTTATCCTGAATACCAATGTCAAGTGGCTATAGCTCATCAATAATTCATGCACCAGATATGCTGAAGATTGCATAGAGCATTCCTTTTCAAACTTTATTGGACTTTTTATTGTCCCACGAGGGATTATGTTCATTATCTCCTGAATTATGTGAATAGTAGATAAAACGGTATATTTTACAAGGTATCAAGCAAATCTGTCGAAATCCTGTTTTGTTCTCACATATATATATGTGTACAGCTAGGCACGAGGAGCAGATATTGACTGCCAGGTCACAACGTGTGCAGCTAGCACGCGTTGGTGTTGGTCTTCGCATCCAACAATTCTAACCAAAATATTAGGAACAATACTAGTGTAAAGTTTGGTTTAGCACACAAAAACAGCTCTCGTGTCTGGGTGCATTTTTAAGACATTTTAAATGCTAGCTCATTACATGATAAGGTTGTATTTCTGACACAAAATATATGAAACCTCAATTCTCTCATTTTGATCTAGAATAATGTTTTGTTTAGCCCCAAATATAGCTTACGAATGGAGCGGCTATAACGAATTGTACATTTTAAATGCACTCATTATTTGCGTTTCATTTTACTTGCTCTATATCACCTTTCGTAGGTTATCCGTCAATCTCATTCCCTAAAAGCGTCAGTAAAGCTGGCTATGCAAAATAATCAGCGCGGCGTTTGATGCATCCGCCTAGGTTGTCACGTGTATGTAGTGAACCAAATAGTCGTCAAGTTATCATGACCGAAATGATTCGGACCAGGCTTTGCTCTTCTAAAGAACTATTGATTGAAACATAATCACTTACGTGTTGCAGTTTGTTACCTGTTGCAGTTTTGTTGCGCCATAAAAGGCTACGTTGTTGGGTCGTCCTTATAATTGTGAATCCGATTAGATACACCAGATGTCTAAGCGGTGTTGGTTTCGTATCCGGGTCGGAGCACGGGTTAGTACCAAGTTGGCGCTGGCACTTAAGGGTAGCAGTCCAAGCATCCTAATCATCCTCATCCATTACCGTCGCTTTATCACCTCCTTGGTAACTTTAAACACCATTATTACCGAAACTTTTTGATGATGACGATGATGGCAATAATAATATCACTCATAACAACGCTGGTGCATCTAGTGATGTCAGTTATCGTGCACCGAGGATATTACGACCCAAGTGACATGCTTTGTCGTTCATATAAGCTGCTGAAATTCCACAAGGTGTGACCTAGACCTGCCGATATATGCATGATTACCACGAGCTAAAAACAGCGTGAATAAATATCAATTCTCTTTGAGAATATACGAGGTATTTCATTTGAACACCAGCACAAAACCGCGTCAAATGATTTTCTCCCCTATTGTGAACTTGCTCATTCATTCAATCCAGGTGGATTTACCCCAATCTCACGGCGCTTACAGTGTATCACCCTCACTCAATTGCCTATAAATCAGAGAGAAGACGACCTTTGGACTCTTGAAAAGCCTCTTCTCCTCAGAAAGGTACATTATTGGATTGATTACGTTGTCTTAAATCACTGACTGATGACGTTTTTGTAGTTATATTGCCACTGTAAATGGCGGTTTAATGGGCAATCTGTGCATACAAACAATGAGCCTAGTAATTAATGCTAACTGACTTACTAGATTCATGTATTGGCATCGAAATCAAAAGAACGAAATCAAAAGAGAATACACACATATATATATATATATATATATATATATATATATATATATATATATATATATATATATATATATATATATATATATATATATATATATATATATATATATATATATATATATATGTATATATATATATATATATATATATATGCTAAAATATAAATTCATATCAATGTATGTATATATATATATAAATATATATATACATTTAAAAAAATATATTATATATATTTATATATATATATATATAGTATATATCATATATATATATATATATATATATATATATATATATATATATATATATATATATATATATTTATATATATGTATATTTCTTTATATATATATATATATATATCTATATATATATATATATATCTATATATATATATATATATATATATATATATATATATATATATATATATATATATATATATATATATATATATATATATGATGAGGCCTACATATTCCTTGGAAACCCTTGGATTTGGCCGATATAACTCATGTCTGTTGTATTTGTTACCGTGGGTTGTTTAATTCTACCCGCGGGAATCTGTATCTACATCATTAGCTGTGGTTACATACGCGGTATGATAATCATAGAAACTATATGGAATCATTAAGGGGCAACCATCGGCTCGGAAGTAATTAAAAGATGAACTATATTAACAGTACATGACGCTTATTTGGAACAGTATAGCAATCATATCATTCGACAATTATTCGTCAATATCCCCTATCATAGAATGTTTCCATTGCTTGCCTTTGTTAAGGGGTAGTTTGTAATAGTAACATACAGTATATCTGCTCTCTCTAAATTATACCTAACTTTTTAATGTTCAACACGGTAGTAGAACATTCTGGTGCACATTAAATAGCCCAACATTTGCCTACGTACACTCTAACTTAATTTAAATATCGTCAGCGCAGTGTCTTGTATATTACTGCTGCTCGGAATCCAGCGTTTGAATCCAGCTCCTTCGTACTCAAGAATAGCACGAATCTCATACTTATAATCGATTTTACAATCAACCAAAAGATGTCTCTGTTGATACATGGTTTATCTCTCGAGTCACAGCAATTATTTTCCATAAGGATCTGGTTTGCAAAAATGTCCCTGAGTTGCCGGTAAATATAACTGCTCCCCTATACCCCATCTTTGAAACACCGCTTTTACCACTATTAATGCAGCAGACTGTCACCCAGAGGTTTTGCTTATAATCTGTAACCCTTTGTTTGTGTCGTATGAGTAATTCAACCATCATCCATCCAAGTGATAATTATGTCCCTCGTCCTATACAATAAACACATTTTGATTATAAGAATACGGGTCACAACGCCCAATATGCAAAGTGCTTGGTATAACAAAGAGACTGAACAGTTATCAGTTGGTACGACTGTGCATTGTTAGAGCCTGTTTTAAGCTTTATGAACACAAACCCTACATAGTGGAAGGGGGATGGTGTCACTGGCCTGTCCTGCCAAAGTACGGATTCCCATTTACCGCATTGATTCTATTCTCACAGGGTAACCATATTAATCACAGTTCCTCGTTTCACCACTCGGTACCCGACTTATACAGCTAGCAGTGTCTCTAACGTAGAATGCATGATAGATGTATGTGTCACGTGTGTCTTTCAATTTTATGAAAACGCCGTGATGTGGATTGTCTACTGAAGTAATAACTTAAGTAGCAACAATACATTGACATGCAATATGATCAATCCAAGTTGGATATTAGTGTATGCGCACCCCAATACACAGCCACGTTGTCGTCACACCTGGTTCTCATGTTGCGGTTCCGCTCGATATGTCGTCATAAAATGTATCCACTTATCGATACTTAATACTGACTTCCTTTTATGTATATGTCTGTAGCTGGATACGAGGTATGTAGAAATGACTTGATATGCAGGGACTGAGAAATCATTGTGTAATGAAAGAGCCTCTTATATGTAATATACAAACACTAATTCATTTAGTTGTTCATTGGTCGCCTGAGGTCGATAGGGTATTGTAACTAAAAGAGACTGACTTGAAGTGTTAGCCGGGAAAGTAAGTGACGACAAAAAGCTATCATGGCGCTGCTGTCTTTTTGTCAGGTGTACACTACATAACCTGTATCGGTATTTCAAGGTTCAGTAACGCCCTTTTTATTTGCACAGTAGAGCAAAACTAATAATGATACACTTTAAAGAAATCCATATTACCGCAGTAACTTTGTTTGTGTTCTATGTGCTACCGGTTTGGTAGGCAGCACACATGTTTAGCACTCAAAAAACATTCAGATACACACTCAACAGTATCATACAGCTGGTGCGTCATATTTTTTTGATGATTAAATAGAAAAATAAAACATAAAAACAGAGATTGTAACACATGTAGTTTATATATATCACGCAACTATCAATCGTGTGGTGGCTTAGAACCATACGGAATTGTGCCGCACAGTGCATAGACTATTTTATATGATGATCCTTATTTTGTACTACTGAGGTTTCTTATCATGTCCCTCTTGTACCCGTTTATTGGAGAAAAATTATTTAAAAAAATGGTTTCATGTAAATTGCACTTGCAAGGGACTGGTGTACGCAGCCAGTTTTAAGATCATCTGTTAGGTAATCTGATATGATCACCATGCATCACATTGAGGCGTTTGATTATTATGCATTATAACCCTCCCTAACAACGGCATTCGTTATCTAATTAAAAACACGTAGTTTGTCGATAAGCTTAATTGTTAAGACAAAGCTTAAACAGGTCCCTATCGATGGCTTGTAATTCAACGTTACTGAATTGCTTTCGTTAAATGCGCTATATGTTACAAATATTTTATGCCATGTTGTTAAAATCAACAGCATATTAGTGCAGTGTTATAACTGCTTCATTACAACATTGTGTTATTTCCTGACACCGATTGGTTGTGTATATAAAGGAGACAGAATATATTAATCATACGTAGATACTGCCATAGCTTCAACCGCAACCTTAAATTATCTAAGTATTTCATAATGATTATCATTGTGCTTGAAATCAATGGAGAACTAGAAAAGTAAGCACATGTAATATAACCGCACATATCTTCGGCATAAAAGACTAAAAACATCGGCCTAAACTTGACAGCATTCCATATCCATGACAGACAAAATGTTGTGCCAGCGGTATTCAACAAACTGACGCGTATACATCGGCAAAGTATATGTTTGTTTGATATCTGCTAGACCAATCCGGGTGAAAAATTCCGTATGTTTTCCCCTAGCATAAGCAAAGGCTCGAAGCTTGTTATCTTTTGGCAGGCCTTTATGAGCTAGTGAGCTGATGAGCGCTTCTGCCACACCTACATCATCACTATAAAGCGGGGTAAGTCTGTAGAAACCTGGGGTTGATTTACTCAGAGAACCAAACCCGACACATCGACTCCCTCGCCTCGCCATGCATGCAAAGGACGAGTTGAATGCCAACCAATGACGCAGAAAATTGCCTCGATTCACACCGGAAATGCTTTCATCGTACATAATTACCAGATAAAAATTGTCATCAGTGATTGGTTCAACAATCATGTCACCTGATTGGATGGCAGCACAATTGTCATGAGCAATGGTCGGGAAACCTTGGGCCATTACCATGTAGTCTTCTTCTGAAGGATGGAGAAATCCCCATCGTTCATACATAGGCACAGCCGTTTTCACTGCATGTCCGGTTATATTCCGTCCTTGCATTTCAAGGCAGTGAGAAGCGGATATGAACAAGAATTTGCCCACGCCTTTTCCACGGTAATGCTTGTCTATTACGAAAAGTCCAATGCAACCCTGATCTTTTCCCCATGGCTGAGCAACGCAATGACCTGGATAGCAATATTGAAGCATTTAAACAATACGTCATGACTCAATAAGCAGCGATTGTCATTAAAAAATGGGGCATACAACTCGGGCGGGCAGTCATTGTGCTTTTCTTGATTAACTAAGATGGCAGTTGATCGACCTGCTGATTAAATGTACTCAACGGTGGATCGAATGGATATTCACATTAAATATTTCAAAACAAAGTGTTAATCTTGTCGACATTTATATTGTTTGTTACATTGGTCTTATGGCCCATTACACAGGGCCTCCTTGGTTATTTTAGTATATATTTGGTGGCAGATAACGTATTTATATATACGTGGTCAAGCAAACGTTAGTTTATAGACCTGTTATGGTTTTTCCAAGA
The DNA here is from genome assembly GCA_034190875.2 of Urechis unicinctus. Taxonomy (NCBI): domain Eukaryota; kingdom Metazoa; phylum Annelida; class Polychaeta; order Xenopneusta; family Urechidae; genus Urechis; species Urechis unicinctus. Next base: position 465,592 of record CM067344.1, on the reverse strand, counting down.
GAATGAACATTTTAAATCAATGTTCAAGAAAACGAGAGAAGATGAATCCTAATTAATCTAGTATGATTCACAATACTGACCGATTATTGTTTGTTTCCCGTTGTGTATTACGTAGGCTCCAATGAATTTTTCAGGAATAGACCGGTAATATTTCTGGATGCATTCTGAGCTGATACCCCATCCTAGTTCCGCAGTGTTCTTGAATATGACCTCCAAATCATGCTCTGTCACTGGACCCAGCTTCACTGTGATGTTACCTATAAGCGTAGGTTCAGTTTCTATATCTGGATGATCCATACTTTCAATCTCACATCCGGTGACTGATGTTGCATGTGTTGCTCCCGGGGTGTTGCAGAACACTAGAGCAATTCACTTCAGACCGCTTGCCATCATCCTGGGCAAGTTGAAATACATTCAATCAAGCTGGAGGCCTTGGGGGAGAATCGATATTTCTACATCAATTGTCGCAGCTCCGGGCCCCATCACAAATCATTCGAACAACCGCAGTCGTGTGCTGTGGGTGTCAAACTCGATCGTTGATATGCTACGCCTGAATCAGTAGAACGATATTTATCTAATGCACCAAATGTTTTATATCAGGAATTGATATGATTGTTTAGCCGTCATTGTAAGTATACTCATGTTTAGATATTAAGATAGCACCTTAATTTGAAGAATCTCCCCAAAGCACAGCTGTGTTGCCATGCAGTGCGACTACTTACGAGCTCATCAATGAGGTAGCAGTGTTTTCTGGTCTATATTCAAAATATCATGACCTGATCTTTGTCCCAACTCTTGTTCACCATTTAATGCATACACTGCAGAGTAATGTGGCCCCAGCTGAATACACATGAGTCATAAATGCTTATTGGACGTTGGTAAATCCAAGCGAAATTAAATAATAAAGATTACGTTATATCGAAGCCATTTTTTGCAGACCTGTTTATAAAAGAAATCGTGTAAAATGATGCCGATACCCATTGACATTAAGTAGGAATAAGCGTAAATAACCTATATAATGAACGATTCGATACCCATTAGACAAACAACGGAGAAACTGACCCTTTGGTTAACATCCTATATCTCTCTCTCATTCTCACCTTGAGTCTTTCTCCTTTGTCTCCCTCAAATGATGTTCACGTTGAATGCCATAGTTGTATGAAATAGTTTGTATGTGAGACTTACTTAACAATCAAAATATGAAGAAGTCTAGGTTTAAAATGGATAACATTCTATCCCGCAACTGATTAGCGATAGAACAGAACAAATCATAGGCTGATTCAGCGCCCATGTGATACATTGTCCTTCCGGAACTCAAATGTTGGCTGCTTGTGAATGTTAAAAGTTTCGTTGATAGCTTTTTACTAGTTATACACAACCACGTTGAATTTATGTCTGTATCAATATTGTAGCATCCGTATTTAACTTTTGATTATATTACATTGAGTAGTTATGTAGACAAATTATTGCTGTCGACATAGTCATTTTAGAGGCGTACGGTGGGGAAGTTTGTTATCGAAAAGATGCTTAAGGTTAATTAACAACCAATCAAACGCTTAGAAATTCGGAACTCTCGAATACCAAAACATAATGTCCCTGGCACCAAGAAATTATTTCATTATATGAGACCATAATGATAACCACCTAAATATAAAACCAAGTAAAAAACGGATATAAAAAGTCTCTTGAATCATTTGGGAAATGTTAAGAACTATTCTATCTTTATGATGTTATTACATTCTAATATGAAAGAAGGTGTCTTCATGTAAACCAGTTAGGCCAAAAGATATTCAAGTCCAACGGGAAATGGTTAGAGCTCCTCTGCATGATGTTACTACATTCTAATATGAAGTACCCAGGGCAGTATTATTTTTTCGTGTATAGCCTGTGGTACAATATTTATGACATGTATAGAATGCATATGGAGTAAAGCTGAGTTTTTATGGACGTTCGATAATTAATCAAACATTGTCACGTAACCGCATATGCTCAACCTCATTTCAAATATCCGCTATCCAATATAGACTAGGATATGCTATGAGCCATGAGGTAATATTGCTATGGTTCATTTCAACATTCACCATTCACCGAATAACCAACGACTGCAACAGCTTGCAATAACAAGTCAATTTGATTTCCAGGTTGTTAATGTACAAGGTGACCTTCATTGCTTCTGAGCGAGTAAAACAAAATTGCATCGCCTATGCCCAATTTAAGACTGTGATTCACATCAAAGGCTTTATTACAGGATGGCCAATTATAGGCAAATGTTTTTGTACAAATAATGATTGCTTTCCGTGGGACCCAAATATTTATGCGTTGATTACAAATTCTTTCTTCTCCATATATCGAATCACCGCTGAAGCGATAGCTGGGGGTGTGGATTAGATTTGCCGACTAGTTTCACATCTATTCTACCAGAAGCATTTGTAACGACTTAGTTAAGGTATTTGCATGATTTGTTTTAACGTACTTCTCTTTGTAGGAAAAGGGACTCGCAGTCTTAAGATCGGTGATAATGCAGTCCAGAATGTTGTAATGTGTAACACACTGTTTTAGCATCAAATATATGCTGCCTTCCATAACAAATGGTTCTGAGCACGCCTGGATATTCACTTAGCTTTTCGACAGAAGGCGCCGTTACAAAACAAAATGGACATAATATATTTTAAACTGCTGAAGAAATATATAAACACAAAATAATGTTTTTCAGCGAGGAAAGGATGGCATACCTTTGTATATTCATGCCAAAATGCTTAACATAGGCCACTGCATGCTGACAATCGCCAGGCTTAATCATCCTTGTCTCTATAATTGCTGCTGGTGAGACCGCCATTGATACTGTGCTCTTCTGGAAACCAGAAACTATGTCACACTCATTCAAATAGGTCACATACTAGCAGTATTGAGCGGGTGCTCTCGATAAATTGTAATCGAGTCGTGGCACGTTGAAGCTTATTGGGGTGAAATTACGCATTCTTTTCTTTCCAGCTGTGTCATTTTAAAGTGCAGCTCCTACCTTTCAGTGGTAATACTTCCATCACTCTTTGTATCTGTTATCTTATCTTGTTGCTAGTATCATCGTTAAAAAATTGCGATATAGATTTTGTGCCAGCATCATCAAGGGCACGAATGTGTTTCGGTCGAACCAATATACACTTTGGCTCAAACATACATATAGTTATGTTAGCAGATGACGTTTTCAGAATTAGATGGCTATCCATCTGGATGTGTCCGATTTATGTGTTGGCATTGATCAGTCAGTGTCCACGTTGTGTCTTGTCATGCCTCGCTATGGTTGCGCCTTTTCGTCATTATTATCAACCGAGAGAGACAAGGGGTTCCGGCGCAACGCACTGAAATATTCTTTTATAATGGCACGGCTTTATTGATGGCTGGTATCAAATCTCTGGCACGGCTTTATTGACGAAGGAACTGGTATCAAAAAGAAATACTCTGTCTAAATAGCGGCATTTGATCGGGTCATCATGGTACTTTATTTTGGAAACTTGTGAACAGAGGTGTACCATACTATATTGTCAGATTACTCATGTACTGGTATTCTAACCAAACAGTGTGTGTTCGCTGGGGGACAGTGAAAGGTCTTAATAAGCTGATTCGTGTTTGTGAAAAGTTTGGCTCTGACCATGATGTTGTTTATAATTCGAAGAAAAGTGCTGTTGTACACTTCAAATCAAAGCTCTTGAGTGATGTATCTTTGCCATATGTATGTCTAAATGGAGAGAAAATTGAATTTACAAGTACTGTTAAATATTTGTGTCATGTTCTCAATGAGAAGTTGTGTGATGATGATGATATTACAAGACGATGCCGCCAATTATATGCCCAAGGGAATATCTTACTACGAAAATTCCATATGTGTAATGACAATGTTAAGTTAAAACTATTCACTACGTTTTGTAAACCTATGTATACTGCACAACTATGGTGGATATAGAAAAGGAAAGCCTCCCTCAATAAGTTGTACATATCATATCATAATATCTTAAAATCCGTCCTGAAAGTGTCTAAATATGAAAGTACAAGCAATATTTGCACTTATCTAAATGTACCCCACTGTTCTGCAGTAATTTGTAAGTTAGTTTATCAGTTTATGTGCAGATTAGATCAATCTGAAAATAGGTAAGTTCAATCCATTCTGCAAAGTTCTCTGCTCTATAATTCCAGAATTAGACAGCACTGGTTCAAACTGCTTTATGTGCACCCAAGAACTTGATTTTGCGGTTTAGTTGTTCATTGTTACTTATGTATTGTACTTATGTATTGTAATATTATATATATGGACCACTGTTTCTTATCAGATGTGTCTGCAATAAAGTATATCTATCTATCTATCTATCTACTGATAATTAATGGTCCAATGCCAGCAAAATTGCGAAATTTGACTCACCCAGTCGGTTCCGAAAGAGGACATGGCAGACGCTGTATCTACATTGCCTGGGTGGTTATTGCTTCATCTTGCACTGTTGTCCCCTCGAGGTGTGAATGAGGTATTTTCGATGCACGATATATTGCTTGTTGCACTAGCAGAATATGAAACACAACTACAACATGCCTTTTTTCTACGATAGGCTAGCTCACATTTATTATCGAATAGATTGCGGCTTTTTTCGTTGCATTAAAACCTAAACAACAGTGGAATAAATCAGCGTCTAGTCGGGAAACGGTTGCACAATTAATTATTGGTACAATCACTGCTTTTCTGCACACTTTCATGCTGGATGAGGGTTGGCTGTTGAGCAATGCCATGGTCGGTAAGTACTTAGAATACTGATTTAATGTGCAAATCACGCGACATTCATGTATCATTTATACTGACTCTTACAGTGGTCATGAAAAGCAGCTAGCCTGCGCACATCCTTTTAAGATAAAATACAATGCAAGCAGTTTGATTAACAACACGGAATTTCCGGCTCGCTGTTTTTCAGACCTACCAATTGAACACAAAGTCGGTAAAACGCTTATCGAGGCGTAGCAGGTTGACGTAGAACACTGAATACCGAATTAAGCTGCTATAACATTTATTGTCGCGTTTTCTGTGTTAAATTCAAGAAAACAAGAATAACAATATCATCAGGCAGCAAAATCTGATTTATTAATCCGCTCTTACAATGCAGAGGTGTCGACCTTCACAGCGTTATATGTTTATTATGCGTAACTTAAATATAACTAACACTGTGTTCAATGACAAATACATAGGTAATATGTAATATCGGCACTTTAATGTGCTGTACGTCTGGAATCCTCGTGAATGATATCAGCTTGGCTTATTGGTAGCAGTTCACAACTATTTATTTTAGTCAGAGCTTCACTTTTTTTAAGAAATTTGTTTCATATAATTATGCATCTTATATAAATAATACTCGACAAATAAATTTAATCAAAATCAGTATTTTACAGATGCATTATGGAAGGTACATATTTCATATACATTTGTTTCCTAAATATAACATTGTGGTCTTTTGTCAAACATCGGAACAAATATCCGTAATATTTCAATTTCGTTTCGGGCTTCACTTTTTTAATCAAACACATTTACACACATTGTTTTAATTATCGAAAATATCAATTTATTTTATTGTGAGCCGAAAATCCAAGCGAACCCAGCAATGTCATCATTGCCTCCTTGGTTGTTAGTGTTGCAGGCAGCTCACAGTCGTTGCATTGTTGCTGACATATTTTCTGTGCAATGTATTGTTTACGTCACCCTCCGAATACTCAGCATTGAGGTGTCAAGCTTTCTTATTGGTTACATTATATCTCTAATAAGCAAGCGCTGTTGATGAGCTGCACTCTGAGTAGCATCTAGATGACGTGTGACACTGATGACAAAGAGAAGGCGAACAGCTCACGCATGGCTTACTGATTAAATCTCTGCGCAAAGACGCCACACGTTGTAGTTTAGTTTAAATTGAATAAATTATACGCAAGGTTGCTTACTTGTAGTGATCCTGGTAATGAAATCATTGCTGTTTTCGCACGACCAGTCGACGATAAACACCAGGGATATCCTAGTCGACGAGCTTTGCTTTGGCCAATCACTCTAGTAAGATGAATTGAATTATATAATTTATCTTGATAAAAGCCCAAACAAAATATACAAAATAACTCATAGTTATGTGGCACTTCCTCTATTTGCTAGAGCATATGTATAATTTTCTTTCTCTGATTCCGACGCAACGCACTCACAGCCACGGTAGACAATGCTGCGACATCAAATTAAAAGCCGGCGACGATGCTTTTTACAGAGCTGTAAATAAAGACAAAAATTATTTCCAAACATAATCGGATGCTGCATTGTCGTAAAACGCTTACGCTTTTGTATTTTTTAATACACATCCTCTTCAAATTGAATCGACGATCTTTGTTTTGACGCTGTGGGTCATACATTAGTTATGGCTTTGCATCATTCGTCGATTTGCCTTTGATAAGCGACATCAGAGTAATAACCCTCTGCAGCTAAGATTTCAAATCCTGCACTTTCGGGGATAGGCGAGTCAAAGTAAGGTTTGACCCCCAAAAAATTGCAAGAAAAGCTTTTTTTGTCTTTTTGTGTTAAATTAGCTGTACTTAAGCGCATCCTAAAAGTTTACCAAATTTGAGCCACCGGAAAGTGGTGAAATAACATAATATCCAATATGGCCGCCATTGAATTATGAATGTACAGCAAACTTTTTAATGGTTGGTTTTAGACCCCATAAATGTATTACAAACATATATAAATGTGATACCTTAGATTCAAATAAGGTTATGATGAATTCACCTGGATGTCCCTATGACGTAGTATTGCATCATCATGACGTAGTGGGTTGCTGAATAGATCAGGACCGCCAGAATTGGTAGAAAACCAACATTTCGGCTCTTGATAATCAATCAGATGTACAAACACAAGGAACCACAACTTGGAAGGGCTATTGAACCATCTACGTCATGGTCATATGCCATACGTCACTCATCATAAATTACCAAAATGTCCCAAATATTGACATAGTACACACCTGAATTTTCCTATCAAGTTCAAGTGGCATTCACACAATATAATTGTTCAAAACACAGCATGGTTATTATCATCACAATCTTCTTCCTCGGAACCGTCTATGGAAGAATCACTATTATGCGGATTGTAACATGACTCAGCTTGGCAGGGTCCACAAGCAGAAGTACATGGAAGACCGTACTTCCTGCAACTACATCGAGTATTACTACAACCTGTTGTACAGTTACAATGGATAACCTTGAGAAGCCTTTCTGGAGCCGCTTTCTGGTCAGTCATAACAGGTAAAAAAATGTTGTCTTCACACTTCCAACCCCAGTCCTTTGGGTCCATGTTTTCATCCTTTCCCATCCACACCATGATCTGATAAAATGAACGTTCAGAGTGGAATTTTGCCGCAGATTCCGTTGGGGGCAATTTGTCGGGCTTCACAAATGATTTAGCAGATGAAACCTTTTTAGCAAGCAATGAATTTCTAAGGTTTACCAGAGATGTGCCAGCTTTTCCTCCAAACAAAGAAACAAAGACTTTGCATCTTGAATCAACTATTGTTGCCACATCCTGACCAGCTGTAGTAAAGGTCTTTGCACAAGCTTTTATCTGAGAATCATTTTTCATCACTTTTTGGAAAAGGGATTTCTTGCCAATACCATAAATCCTGGAAGTGCTATCACAACCTGTAAAAGCATGTACAAACAGCAGCTGTGACGATATGTTATTTCCCAAGAGTTCCTTCAGACGGACAATATCATATACATATTTTGCTTTCTTTTTGTCCGAACGAAAGTAGAGTTTCTTGCTGTCCCTCTCTGTGTAATGTAGAAGCAGAATCAGAAGGTCCGTGTCTTCCCCAATCAAAGTTGTGTCTCGAACTTTTGCAGATGTTGTTGCTGCCTTCACAATATGAACATCTGCATCTCCATGCGAATTGATGACTTCGCAACCCCTCTTTTTCAGTTTGTCACTGATGAGGAGGATTAGTTTCTGTTTATTAGAGTCCCTTGATAAGAAATCCTCTATTCTGCCAGAGGAAAAGACGGTATTAATTTCAAAAGACACAAGCGGGTGTGATTTCGTTTGTCGTCTCTGATGTTCATTGTCCTTGATGCTAGGCTCTTCACTGCATCCGTCAAAAACTACTGTGGCTTGTCCATACTTGGAAAGGGTGAGATTGGCATGCTCCTCGGCAATTTCCTCGTAGGTCATCCCTTTTTTCCAAGACAGACGGTGAAGTAAGGAGCCTCCATCAAGCACAAAATGTTCGGAATTTGGCGTCGAATCTGTTAGAACGGCCTTGCTGGAGCTGGAGGATTCATTTGCGTAATCCCGTAGAGCATCAGCCAACTGTGGCTTGTCAGCCTATTGGAACACATGTTTTGCCGCGAATAGGGCAGGAGGATATGGACTAAGTTCGTAGTCCATGATATCTTGCAGTGTCAAGTCGCCAGCTTGTGAAACTACAAGACATCTCTGGAACAGGAGTTCAGAATTTATCATTTGTTCGGTATTCACTTTCACTGACGATGAGTCACCAAGAGTTTTGGCTTTGTCCTTTCGTTTAAAGGAATAAGTGAATATTGGCTGCCAACCATTTTTTGTACTATGGCCTTCCCGACAGCTCCATTTTCATGTACATTGACATCTGCGTTGGCCACTACACCAGTCACAACATTTCTTAATGAAGAATCCTCAGCAAATGGATTGCAGTCAACTAATGTTTGCATCAGTTTAGTACTGTCCGCATGATCACGTTGCATCCTTGGCACTGTGGCGTCTTTGCGCTGTTCACTTGAGGTAAATGATTGTTTAGAGAACTCTTGCATCGCAAGGTTGTACGCAGATGACACGGATGATGACAGTGTCCAGATGGTCCTCTGTCATGCCACTTCCTCTGGTTAGACCACCGCTACTTTGAAGGGAACGCATGAGAGTCTGTTCAATAGTTAGATCCGATCCCAAACCTGCCCAGAACTGGTCTGTCCTCCTAATAACATGTAGGCCGTTTTCAAATTTTGTAACTATGTCTGGATGCTTGTGACCTAGTTCATTCATGCACTGTAGGTAGAGGTATGTAGACTTGACATAATTGAAATGTCCAGCAGCTGCGAATATCGGAATGCAATCAGACACTGCACTGAGATGCATTCTCCAGTCGCCTTAGCGATCAACCGAGACAGTCCTTAGTAAGAGCATGAATATAATGAAATCATATAAAACACAAGAGTGTGCAACCACAAGTGGGCACAGCTTATTCGCAGATGATGGACCCTTCCCTTCCGATTAATCCCATATACAGGGACGGTATATATTTTCATGGGTAGAACCCTTTAAACACGTGATAGCACTGAAACAAATTATCTACAATTTTCGCTGCTTTTGAAATGAGCAGCTTCCAATAGCAGGCTTCTGGCAATTTTGAATATTTCTAGCTTTGTCTTCACATATAATGTAGGCATGCCATTGAACCACATGGTTTCACTTTCATTATGACTATTCTATCTACTCAGGCCTGAAATGGGCCTATTTTAATCTTGTTTCACCTACCTTCAGGGTCAGGAGATGCAGAAGATAATTGGTAATATCAGAGTTGTCTACATGATTAGTTTGTTTTTGTTGATTTCAGGAATATTGTGTTAACAAGAGATAATGAAATAATGAGTTGCTTTTGTTTTGATCTTAAGTCTTTGATGAAAGAATAGATGGCAGCACTGTAATCATATGGAGAGCTAATTAGTACAAAATTACATTGAAAATCAATATTTACCTGTATCCTTATCCTTGTTAGTCATTATTATAAGGGCTTGTATGCTGGCAGTAACAACCAAATGCCAATTAGAAATGTGATTGCTTTAGATAACATGGGCCGGTATGGAGGGGGAGTGGCCTCATTGGAGGTTGGCGGGGTGGTGTGGGGGTCAGCTAGGATTACTCCTAACGAACAGGGCACCTTCATCAGAACTCTGTCTCAATGACACTGAGCTGAAATGAAAAAAACTCCTAAAGCATGCTTACAACAGCGTTTTCGTGTGAGAAATATCAAATCATGAACCAAGGAGACATTTCAAACAAATACCAAACAGGGGTAAAAATCCTGAAATTGACCAATTTTAGGGAACCTTTGCTATCTTTATGTTCAGATGTTGCAATTCCTTAATTAATTGGGAAATATAAGGTTTCCCTAATATGTACCCAAAATACCAGTTTTGGGGTAGGGGTGCCCCTATTGCACCCCAATCGGGATGTCACACACGAAAGAAACCAGTTTCAGGTGAAAGTTTGACCTCAAAAACATTAGAAAACATATTTACATAATCAGTTTTGGGTGAAAAATGGCCGAGTTATGGACAGCCAAAAATATTCAAGGATTTAAAAAAATTTGGCGGCCATCTTGGAAATTGCCTAATTAACCCACTTTCCGGTCATCCGAGTTTGGTAAACTTTTAGTATGTTAATCTACAGAAGTTCAGGAACCAAAAACAACCAAGAAACGTTTTCTTGCAATTTTTTGGGGGTTGACCCCTTTTTTTCCATATATTGACCCGACTAGGACGTCTCTAGCATTTCTCAGTGATTGTGTCATAAATCTCCGATGGCGGGTGAGTAAAACCGTCCTCACGTTGTCAAGCTAATCTGCTTGCATTCGTGGATGACATATCAACTTGCAAATAAGGTACGTCAGGTCTACTTTGACTGTCCATTGCAACTGAATCGTGGGGCTGGCCTGATATAAGCCCCACCCACGCTACCCTATCGATCATATTGCATCTGTGCAGCTTGCATATAGACAGCTTGGAGTGGCTGCGGAAATATCATTAACCTTAAAGTTTACCACGGATACATTATGGTTGGTTTACAAAGCAATTACATCGCAAAGTTGAAGACATTCTTCAAAACAACTGACTCATCCCTAGTTACCCATTCATTAGCGATTCAGTGTAAATCTAGATGGAATTGAATATTGACGAAAATACAAATTCGTCGTATATACCTCATTAATGAATGTGTGAATTGGTTTGTCAACTTCGAGAATCCATATGAAAATACGAAGTGAAGACTTCTCGTGGTATTTGTCTTTCTGTGATTAGGGGGTTCACCGACAGCTGATCATTAGCACGAACACAAATGCAGATTGATGACTTCCCGGACAGTTTTGCCAACTCAGTGTTTGTGCTCCGCTTATTATTTGTAAAATCCAAGTCAGTCTGCCCAATTACGAAATCTATTTGACAGAAAATTCATCAACGGAAGGCATAGCGGGCACCTTTGTAAATCTCATGTTAAATATTTGCGTACCCTTAGTGTCCAAACATCTGGGTTTGAAGGGAAACAAAGAGTTTCCAGTAGTATGATTGCTGTCTGTCCCCTCTTACACACCTCGGCCAGGCTACTAGCACCTAAAAAGGTAATACAGTTTGCACTGATTCGAAACTATACTGACGGAAGAACGTGTTGTGCATATTTTGTCGCATTATCTAATATAAAGTGTACCACATTTCCATTACGCAATGAGAACTTGCCTACCATTAATTGCTCCTTGCTAAGTATCAACATACGTTTGTGAGATTTAAAAGTTAAATTTGTAAAAGCAATATGTTATTGCTTTGACTGTGTTAGTCGGAAAACAATTACGCGTGCATTATCTGAACGCTTATATCGGCATCAATATTATGTATCCTCTAGATTCGTTTTTTAATGAAATAGTAGGCTCTGCTCCATGCTATGATATTCGCAGACCAGCCGTGCATAGGTTGTGTCTATATGAATTCCATGGATCAGGATATATGTGCTCTCTAGGCTACAATACAGCTATGAAGCGCCAGTTGCCTACATTAATCCAACATAACTTAAAGCGGCGTTTCCACCTCGCAAACCTGGATGTAATGCAATCTATATGCATGTGCTATCCATCCTGCAACCTTGGCGCATATTTATGCTGATTTATATGATGTTATATTGGCAGAATGAAATACTCTCGGCATATTTGCACGTGTTCATGCCTTAATAACGGCGTGGACAAACATAGTCATGACAAGTGTTATTCCAACATACACATGGTCTAGTAGGATATCAGCGATCTCAATCGTTGCGGTCACCGAGCTGGTAAAGTAAGTGGAGGTTTGCGGAATAATCAATACGAGATATGCGAAATGAATTTATCATCCATCGGATCGGATGATCTGCAAACTTGTAGTAAAGATGTAAGTTACTGGGTTGTATAATTGTGTATAGCTAACGGATGGCTATTGGTACCACGTGACCATGGTGCGAAGTAGTTTATTTGTCTGGCAGCCGCCATATAGCAAGCTGGTAGCCACCACATAACTACATACCTACAAAGAGAAACTGGCAGAGGGACATTGTCTGGCGGGAAATAGATTGCACATAGAACATGCCATGATCCCATTCATTGTAATAATTTTAGACAGAAGTAGTTTGAATGTTCGCATAAGCTGTTAACGCTTTCTTTGTGAGTTTCATTCTAGCAAGTCCCTGGCTTTTCCATTATTTGTAGCTTTGGTTTATTTGTTCCCTGCAGATTGATTTGCATATCAATAATGTCATCGAGCTGTGAAGTACATACACAATGCTTTCGTGTGATAAGTTACCCTGTATGCCGAAGGTTACAGCACTCTGAGTACAGCTGATGGTGTAATACATTCGAGACATCTAGAAAAAGAGGTGTCGTGCTGTAGTTAGTGAATAACTTCGACAATTTCATTTGCTTTAAGCGCGGTCATTTTGAATGTAAACGGTACATAAATGCTAATTTCTTGAAGCTTCGTTGCCATACAATATGTAATACCGCGTTTTACAACCGACACTACATCAACAATAGTCCCAAGTATATGCATTTTTACAGCAAATATATTCTTGTTATTTTACAACGTTTTGCACATTGGATATGGTACAGTTACAAAGTGCCATGTAGATTATACACTAACTGTAGACCACCGCCATGGTAACGATACGGTAGAAATTTAAGTTATATATCCAAAAGCCTCAGCTCCATTTATATGGTCGATTGTGGACGATTATCAAATGAATCTAACTCGTCAAAGAAAAAAACCTTTAAGAACCTCACAGAAAGTTCTACGAGCCTTGCAACCAGTCACTTTCCATCATCATAAACTTGATATCAATCAACCACCTAACGCTGAGCATTAAATAAACAGGCTAAATGAAGAGAATAGCATATAGAGTAACTCATTCTTGTGTAAGTCAGCACCCGAAATACTGAATGTAATTTATTTCTTCCATGCTTTATGCCCACAATATTACATTCAGTGAAATGTTTTTAAAAACCCTCTTTATTAACAAACCCAGATACGGATGAATACAGTTGGTGAAAAAATATTCCCCGTGGCGGAGATAATTTAAGTTCGAATCAACAGTGTAACTGATGCAAATATTGATCACGTGATCAACGGCTAACCCAGTTAATCATTTCGAGCACAAGGCCTCGAGACGAAGCACAAATCGAATCCCTCTCGCGCATTTTTTAGAGGTTCAACGTCATTAACTGCCTTGAGTAGTTCAAACATTTCCCAGTCACAGGTGCATCCATGCCAGAAGAAATATACCACACGTATCAGTAACTCTCTGGTTTGCTTATTTCGGAAAGTCGCTCGTTGAATATATCTCTGTAACTGTGTGCACGCTTTTCGTCGTGCTGCAGGGAATTTGGTGGCTATTCCAGACAGATGCAGGTGATTCTGGAATCATCTAAAGTATTTGCAATAAATGTATGACATGTATGATTAATATAGTTCCGCTAAATTGTGAGTCACCAACTATATAGGTCTGGTTGTAACAGAAACAGTTCGATAAAACCTGTTCTACTTCTATCTGTCCATCATGAAGAACTTTACTTTAAACTCACCAGCACCAAGTTGGAGAAACATAATCGTGTATTCTTAGTAGTAAGATGTCAACTAAATACATTTATGTTGCGACATTGGTTGTGTGCTCTTATGACATTCAAATATGATAGTGTAAAATTGGTTATCAAGTGTATTCGAGAATGGCTTTCTAACTGGCTTGTTTGGCATATGCTGTGATGTTTTTCCCCCGGCCAAATAGAACATAAACGAAATTTACTTATGACATGAAGGAGTATTAGCGTACAATATCATCGTATGGGCAATAAATGCAATAAGTTTTTGTTTACGTTTTGTATAAGTTGTTATGAGGACATGATGGTTACTAGTCTACGCAGTCTAATTTTCTATTTCATTTTTAATAGAGAGGATTTAAAATCGTCCCTGCGGTTCCTCGTATGCCGCACTGCTATTTGTCTTGAAATAACCGAAAGCATTGTTATGCACGCTTGGTTGGAGTGCCACACAAAGCATCTATTATAACACGGACAGGTCAAAGAAAATCGAACCTGTTCAATCAGCATCCATTTACTGAAGCCCGTATAAATTGTTTCATCAATAATAATGCACTAATCCATTAGCATTCTGCTACAATGCTAGATGGCTGAATACTCGATAGGTTGATTTCAAACAACTTTGCATCGTTCTTTTGTTCCGGATCGTGTATTTCACTGGAAACAAGGGGGAAATATTCGGAGAGTGACCTAAGCATTCTTATATTCAAACACTTGAATATTAATTTCGAGATTGCGCAGCTTAGTACATGTATATTGTGTTCGAATATGAGTGATATAGGACAACAATTGTCGAATTAACCTTAAAATGGGTATGCTTATTATAATGGTTTCCGTAACCTAATTGAAGCGCAGATGCAGAAGGATATATATGCAACAGTCATGTTACATTTATGTAAACTTTTTGTTAGTTACATTTTCGCTGAAGTACATCACTCTTTCTGGCTTCGTTTATCAAGCCATGTTGTGCCCAGGATGGTTGTGGAGTAAGGTTATACTCTGCATACAATTGATTCTGTTTGATATTGAAACAGTTTGCTCTCCGACCGAAAACGGTTTTGCACAGGTTTGCCTGCTAAAGTTTGCAACCAGCTACATCGTGTATTTTGAAAATCGACATCATTGAAAGTATCTTACGTTCTGCAACCACTATAATGAGAAAACTTGTACTCCAAATGATCCATTCATTATAAATGCATTATATTCTTTCAGAACCGTCTAGGACATATTTTACTGGGTAATCGTTGAAAATGTACGTGTGTGTTCTAAGCAAATGGAGGTCGACGCGTCCTCAACTTGGATATGTTGCATGGTGTCTGTTCGGTAATTGACAAAACAATTCCCACGACGATTTGTAATACATTACACAGAAAGCTCCACTATGTGCAGCCATTACATAGTATACATAATTCGCTCTGACAGGAGCTTGTGTCGACAAGTGCTCCCTATGATGCTACCTACGCATTGACAGTATGGTCTAGCGTCCACACGGCTGCTTCACAGACCGCAAGTACAACACAGCATAGCGACATTGTGCTAACCCCAAAGACAGTGCTTCTGATAAAACGGGTTTCTCAGTTATTAAATCAAATCAAGAATGGCCTCGAATATAACCGGGTTATTACTCGTATATCATATTTATATTGCGACGCTCCGATTTTGGCAACAACAGATTTTGTCCAATGCCACGTCTAAGCGACTATGACTGGTTATACTTTCGACTTCGCGGTGAGTATTGTATAACGACATCTATTACTAGTTTAATTATACTTTATCCAGAGCTATGGAGTGTACTATTGTTCAACCCTCTTTAGCGTTGATAACAGCTGCTGGCTAGCGTTTTGAATATCAGAACGGTAAATAACGCATGCAGTGTAGTGATGACTAAACAGAAATGTCTTGAGTTTGGATCTAAATACATCAAGCGTTATCGACCGGCGAACGGCGATAGGAAGTGCGTTCCACAAACTTGGTGCGGCATTACTAATCGCTCTAGCACCGTATGAAGACATGTTTGGAGATTTTGGGACTTGAAGCAGATACTTCTCCATAGATCAAAGATCCCCTACTGGATGGTGTTCAGCAACTAGTACCTGGAAGGAGCTTTGCGCGGTTCTAACAATAGCCTGAAAGGTTAGTAGAAGAATTGTGTATGCAATGCGTTTTTCCACAGGAAGCCAATGAAGGATACACATGATGTGTCGAATGTTTTCCCAGGACTTTCCTTTTGCAACAAGGCGGGTGGCCGTATTTTGTGCGTGTTGCAGTCTTACGGTAAGGTACGAATGGATGCCATACAACAGCGAATTGCAGTTATCAAGCCGAGACGGTATAAATGCGTGGACAAGAATTTCTGTTGTGGATTGGTTCAGGAACTTTCTTATGCTGCCTAATCCTCTAATCTGATGGAAGAGAGATTGATTTGACTTCATAAGATGTGGTTTTCCAGTAAACTGAGGTTTCTGGCTGTTTCTGATGTAGATACAGTCATATCACCTATATTTTAAAGACGCTATACAGTTCTACATCATTACTGTAGTGAACATTATTACAGTCAAATGATCAATAGCAAGGTTGAACGACAGAACGAAGATGCTTCGTTCCTCATCCGACCATCACATTAGCATGATCGGCCATTGGTTATGGAGAAATAGGGCGCCCTTAATAACAACGTTATCTGCTTGATTAGGGAAGAAAACCTTTTTATATATGTTTATGAACTACTCTCAATTAGATTCAACAACCGATTAGCGATGAATTCTGCTTATGACTCCTAAAGCAACACAATATTTTCACTGTTTTGACATAGCTTAACGAACCACTCCTCAAAAAATAAATTGAACGCTACTTTCAGGCACATCCAGAGCCTCATACTGAGCAATACTTGATATTATACAGTTCCATTCGAATATTAGTGATTACTTATGTAACAGTAACAACGATATAAACGAACCCTTCAATGAAATAGTGTTTATAATTTAATGAATGAATGAATGAATAGAATAAATTATGTCGCGTAGCCTCAGGACCAATGCCGACAGAAGGAGATTTTATCACACAAAGATATAGCAGTATCAAATAAAATTGCCTTTCGTGGCAATATTAAATGATGCATTGATCTGCATTCCCATAATGCCCCCCAAGAGACTCCAATGAACCGCACTTGGCGTAGCCAAGGACTGGGTATGTTTCAGGAATTGTGAACGCTTATGTGCTGGCAAGCAAGGTGCAGCTTTACGATGGCACATATCTTTCGTGATAAGCAACAACTACGAAGCTTACGTTTCAAATGGATTAATTAGTTAGACTGATTGCAGCGCAATCGCTAGTGTGCACAAATTGAACGCGAACTAAATCGTGTCGCAGAATATGATCTGCATCAGATGAAAAAATGCAAACAACACACCGGTTATTCACAATCCTGAAATATGGACACATGCCGTGTGTGAATGTAGGAGCTCATGCTCCATACCACAGAATATGTCAGATAAACCTTTTGGAATGCAGTTCAAGTGAAGATGCATAATCGGGTTTCTATCTAAACAACTCGCCTGTCTTGATAATATGTTTTTCAATGACTGCCACATATGCCGCAAACCCCTTTAAAATAGTGTTATTAAGGCTTATGATCGTCATGTGAGTCGCAACTGTGGCTTCATTGATCACAAATGACAGCAACACATTTTAGCTTAGGTTATCAAGGTCACCTTCCCGCAACATGCACCACATCCATGATATTGGAAGATCAGTCCTGTGTCCTGTGAAGCTTTGCTATTTCACGGGTTATTCAGCATCATTTATAACGACCAGCATAACGATCAATAAGTAAACCCACTGAATCGTAAAATGCAAACACAGAATTTAATTGTTTGCAACACGCCCCCACGCACGACAAATGTACACAGAAACAGTATTAGGACATGCTGTTTATAAATAGAATGCAAAGGTGTTCATTTGTTGGAATCGCTATGCATCCTTCCCTAATTTGATTTAACAACTGTTCATTTGCTATTGGGAGGTTTTGTTGTTGCATGAAAATTTTGTTATGCAGGGTTCGTTTCCATCAAATAAATACCGAATGATATGCCTAGTAATAGAGTGGGTTTTTATGTCATTTTCTCGTATGACGCCATAAAAAAACGAGCACAAATGTTCGTCAAGGTCGAAGAGCTAATAGTACAGGTAGGTTCTACAATAAACGCATCAGGAGCCCTGGTTATTTATGGTTATGGTTTTATATACACCGTCGCATATGGACGATAGTACAGTTGAATGTCTATGATAAACAGCAGATGTGCACATGCTATCGTGTATAGGCTCGTCTTATGACGGCAAAATGATGATCATATCCTGACCTTGTTGTGCGCTCGATGCATGTTGTAATTCTTCTGATGAAGATAGGTACTTATCTCGCGCTTATTCTTCGCAAACGTGACGTTACCTAGGAATAGCTGTATTTACAATTCACATATATGCACGAGTGCCGAACAGTGCTCGGGTGCCGTAAATACAGTCCAGGACCAACTGCCAAAAAAGAATACATATCCTGTTACACCAAGATCCCCTTGGATGTCTGGCTGACATTATTGGCTTTGTCCGATATTCAGGCAGTTGATGCAGTATAACATAATGTTATGATGACAAAACGTGATTGAACTATGCCTTTAAAGGCGCCACCAGACTGTCGCCTGAGACGCCTTCTTGCGTTCAGGGGACACTGGCTGTCACATCTGACTATCTTTCTCTATGATTCAGACACCTGTAACATATGTTGTGCTCCATTGATTGATTTGGCAATTAACCCATAAGCAGCATGGCGGCATGTCAAGCTGACTGACATCCCTGCCGCGAATACAATCACAATAATGAACTATGATAACGGTCGTTCCCGTATTCTGGCGCACACCCGAGGTGTTTAATGGCGTTGTTTTTGACGTTCAACCAAATGAGCTACTTCATACATATGCAAAAATGTTATAATTGTGTGTATACTTGCTGTTAGCAATGTTGCAGTGATCTCAATAGTGCAATGCCAGTGCATCATGTCGTGTGTTTAATCTCATGGTAGAATGAGTCGATGCATATGGGTGATCTAACAGCAATAGCTTTCTCCCAAGCCATTGCTTTCTTTGTTTACCATTTCTTTTGAAAACGACTTGCAATCAGGGTCTTAGCCAGAGACCCGTCCACCCGTCCAATGGACAGGTAAGTCGTAAATTTGGACGGGCTGGAATTTCCCCCTATAACCCGTCCACCCGTCCACCCGTCCAGTCGCCAGCCTGTCCACGCGCCTTTCACGCCGGATGCAAGGAATTAGCCAAGCCAGTTTAAACAGCTCATTTAAAGACAAACAGCGATGCAGCACGCTGGCCGCTTATCTACCATCAAAATAAATGCTGTTCTGTTTGATAACGCTTCTTATTACGCATGTGGTTTAATCAACGCCATAATACTTATGTTCAAATACTTGAATATTAATTTCGAGTTTGCGCAGCTTAGTACATGTATATTGTGTTCGAATATGAGTGATATAGGACAACAATTGTCGAATTAACCTTACAATGGGTATGCTTATTATAATGGTTTCCGTTACCTAATTGAATCGCAGATGCAGAAGGATATTTATGCAACAGTCATGTTACATTTATGTAAACCAACGACTTTTTGTTAGTTACATTTTCGCTTAAGTACATCACTCTTTCTGGCTTCGTTTATCAAGCCATGTTGTGCCCAGGAATGGTTGTGGAGTAAGGTTATACTCTGCATACAATTGATTCTGTTTGATATTGAAACAGTTTGCTCTCCAACCGAAAACGGTTTTGCACAGGCTCGCCTGCTAAAGTTTGCAACCAGCTACATCGTGTATTTTGAAAATCGACATCATTGAAAGTATCTTACGTTCTGCAACCACTATAATGAGAAAACTTGAACTCCAAACGATCCATTCATTCATATCTCTAGGACATATTTTACTGGGTAATCGTTGAAAATGTACGTGTGTGTCCTAAGCAAATGGAGGTCGACGCGTCCTCAACTTGGATATTCTACATGGCGTCTCTTCGGTAATTGACAAAACCATTCCCACGACGATTTGTAATGCATTACACAGAAAGCTCCACTATGTGCAGCCATTACATAGTATACATAATTCGCTCTGACAGGAGCTTATGTCGACAAGTGCTCCCTATTATGCTACCTACGCATTGACAGTATGGTCTAGCGTCCACACGGCTGCTTCACAGACCGCAAGTACAACACAGCATAGCGACATTGTGCTAACCCCAAAGACAGCGCTTCTGATAAAACGGGTTTCTCAGTTATTAAATCAAATCAAGAATGGCCTCGAATATAACCGGGTTATTACTCGTATATCATATTTATATTGCGACGCTCCGATTTTGGCAACAACAGATTTTGTCGAATGCCACGTCTAAGCGACTATGACTGGTTATACTATCGACTTTGCGGTGAGTATTGTATAACGACATCTATTACTAGTTTAATTATACATTATCCAGAGCAATGGAGTGTACTATTGTTCAACCCTCTTTAGCGTTGATAAAAGCTGCTGGCTAGCGTTTTGAATATCAGAACGGTAAATAACGCATGCAGTGTAGTGATGACTAAACAGAAATGTCTTGAGTTTGGATCTAAATACATCAAGCGTTTTCGACCGACGAACGGCGATAGGAAGTGCGTTCCACAAACTTGGTGCGGCATTACTAATCGCTCTAGCACCGTATGAAGACATGTTTGGAGATTTTGGGACTTGAAGCAGATACTTCTCCATAGATCAAAGATCCCGTACTGGATGGTGTTCAGCAACTAGTACCTGGAAGGAGCTTTGCGCGGTTCTAACAATAGCCTGAAAGGTTAGTAGAAGAATTTTGTATGCAATGCGTTTTTCCACAGGAAGCCAATGAAGGATACGCATGATGTGTCGAATGTTTTCCCCGTACTTTCCTTTTGCAATAAGGCGGGCGGCAGTATTTTGTGCGTGTTGCAGTCTTACGATAAGGTACGAATGGATGCCATACAACAGCGAATTGCAGTAATCAAGCCGAGACGATATAAATGCGTGGACAAGAATTTCTGTTGTGGATTGGTTCAGGAACTTTCTTATGCTGCCTAATCCTCTAATCTGATGGAAGAGAGATTGATTTGACTTCATAAGATGTGGTTTTCCAGTAAACTGAGGTTTCTGGCTGTTTCTGATGTAGATACAGTCATATCACCTATATTTTAAAGACGCTATACAGTTCTACACCATTACTGTAGTGAACATCATTACAGTCAAATGATCAATAGCAAGGTTGAACGACAGAACAAAGATGCTTCGTTCCTCTTCCGACCATCAAATTAGCATGATCGGCCATTGGTTATGGAGAAATAGGGCGCCCTTAATAACAACGATATCTGCTTGATTAGGGAAGAAAACCTGCTTATACATGTTTATGAACTACTCTCAATTAGATTCAACAACCGATTAGCGATGAATTCTGCTTATGACTCCTAAAGCAACACAATCATTTCACTGTTTTGACATAAAAATAAATTGAACGCTACTTTCAGGCACATCCAGAGCCTCATACTGAGCAATACTTGATATTATACAGTTCCATTCGAATATTAGTGATTACTTATGTAACAGCAACAACGATATAAACGAACCCTTCAATGAAATATTGTTTATAATATAATGAATGAATGAATAGAATAAATTATGTCGCGTAGCCTCAGGACCAATGCCGACAGAAGGAGATTTTATCACACAAAGATATAGCAGTATCAAATAAATTGCCTTTCGTGGCAATATTAAATGATGCATTGATCTGCATTCCCATAATGCCCCCCAAGAGACTCCAATGAACCGCACTTGGCGTAGCCAAGGACTGGGTATGTTTCAGGAATTGTGAACGCTTATGTGCTGGCAAGCAAGGTGCAGCTGTACGATGGCACATATCTTTCGTGATAAGCAACAACTACGAAGCTTACGTTTCAAATGGATTAATTAGTTAGACTGATTGCAGCGCAATCGCTTGTGTGCACAAATTGAACGCGAACTAAATCGTGTCGCAGAATATGATCTGCATCAGATGAAAAAATGCAAACAACACACCGGTTATTCACAATCCTGAAATATGGACACATGCCGTGTGTGAATGTAGGAGCCCATGCTCCATACCACAGAATATGTCAGATAAACCTTTTGGAATGCAGTTCAAGTGAAGATGTATAATCGGGTTTCTATCTAAACAACTCGCCTGTCTTGATAATATGTTTTTCAATAACTGCCACATGTATACCGCAAGACCCTTTAAAATAGTGTTATTAAGGCTTATGATCGTCATGTGAGTCGAAACTTTGGCTTCATTGATCACAAATGACAGCAACACATTTTAGCTTAGGTTATTAATGTCACCTTCCCGCAACATTCACCACATCCATGATATTGGAAGATCAGTCCTGTGTCCTGTGAAGCTTTGCTATTCCACGGGTTATTCAGCATCATTTATAACGCAAACGACCAGCATAACGATCAATAAGTAAACCCACTGAATCGTAAAATGCAAAAACAGAATTTTATTGTTTGCAACACGCCCCCACGCACGACAAATGTACACAGAAACAGTATTAGGACATGTTGTTTATAAATAGAATGCAAAAGTGTTCATTTGTTGGAATCGCTATGCATCCTTCCCTAATTTGATTTAACAACTGTTCATTTACTATTGGGAGGTTTTGTTGTTGCATGAAAATTTTGTTATGCAGGGTTCCTTTCAATCAAATAAATACCGAATGATATGCCGAGTGATAGAGTGGGTTTTTATGTCAATTTCTCGTATGACGCCATAAAAAAACGAGCACAAATGTTCGTCAAGGTCGAAGAGCTAATAGTACAGGTAGGTTCTACAATAAACGCATCAGGAGCCCTGGTTATTTATGGTTATGGTTTTACATACGCCGTCGCATATGGACGATAGTACAGTTGAATGTCTATGATAAACAGCAGATGTGCACATGCTATCGTGTATATGTTCGTCTTATGACGGCAAAATGATGATCATATCCTGACCTTGTTGTGCGCGCGATGCATGTTGTAATTCTTCTGATGAAGATAGGTACTTATCTCGCGCTTATTCTTCGCCAACGTGACGTTACCTAGGTATAGCTGTACTTACAATTCACATGTATGCACGAGTGCCGAACAGTGCTCGGGTGCCGTAAATACAGTCCAGGACCAACTGCCAAAATAGAATACATATCCTGTTACACCAAGATCCCCTTGGATGTCGGGCTGACATCATTGGCTTTGTCTGAAATTCAGGCAGTTGATGCAGTATAACATAATGTTACGATGACAAAACGTGATTGAACTATGCCTTTAAAGGCGCCACCAGACTGTCGCCTGAGACGCCTTCTTGCGTTCAGGAGACGCTGGCTGTCACATCTGACTATCTTTCTTCATGATTCAGACACCTGTAACATATATTGTGCTCCATCGATTGATTTGGCAATTAACACATAAGCAGCATGGCGGCATGTCAAGCTGGCTGACGTCCCTGCCGCGAATACAATCACAATAATGAACTATGATAACGGTCGTTCCCGTATTCTGGCGCACACCCGAGGTGTTTAATGGCGTTGTTTTTGACGTTCAACCAAATGAGCTACTTCATACATATGCAAAAATTTTATACTTGTGTGTATACATGCCGTTAGCAATGTTGCAGTGATCTCAATAGTGCAATGCCAGTGCATCATGTCGTGTGTTTAACTTCATGGTCGAATGAGTCGATGCATATGGGTGTTCTAACAGCAATAGCTTTCTCCCAAGCCATTGCTTTCTTTGTTTACCATTTCTTTTGAAAACGACTTGCAATCAGGGTCTAGCCAGAGACCCGTCCACCCGTCCAATGGACAGGTAAGTCGTAAATTTGGACGGGCTGGAATTTCCCCCTATAACCCGTCCACCCGTCCAGTCGCCAGCCTGTCCACACGCCTTTCACGCCGGATGCAAGGAATTAGCGAAGCCAGTTTAAACAGCTCATTTAAAGACAAACAGCGATGCAGCACGCTGGCCGCTTATCTACGATCAAAATAAATACTGTTCTTTTTGATAACGCTTCTTATGACGCATGTGGTTTAATCAACGCCATAATACTTTAACAATGGTCCCAGTCTATGTCGATCGTATACCTTCTCTAAAATGATACACGATATGTTCGAGGACTGCAGGAATAATGACACCTAGAAGACTGGTGTACATTGTGCACGGTCGATTGGAGCATAATTCTGAAATTTCTGCCTCGCGGTATCGCTTTTACCATGATCTAATGAACTTTTGGTCTATACTGGTTGCTAGGGAATGAAGCTCACAAATTGCAATTGGGTGAAATGTCATATCGAGCGAAGTCTTTGACTAAGTTTTTTTCTTCTCCCGTATGTTTGTACCATCGCAGGATGCGTCATTAATTTTTAATTAAATTTCTTTTGAACATCGGTCTGATATTTCACATCATGCACCCACACACACACGTCACCTCCCCACCTTTAATCCTCCCCCCCCACCCTATACCCCAACCCCTTGCTTTCGGGCGAAGGCCAAAAACTACGTTATGATAATCAGTTGGTCATAACGTTATGGACGGAGTTGGGGCGGGGATGGACGGGCAGTTTTCAAATCCTGGCTAAGACCCTGCTTGCAAATATGTTCTCAGGGTCTTCAAGTTCTTTTCGACAGAAGTCTCGAAATCCCTCTTGACATTGTTTTGCTCTTCGTACAGCATAAAGCAGTCTCTGAGACTTCAACGCCTATTTTACTCAGTCAGAGCCACCAGTTAGCACTGAATAACTATTGACGGACCCTGGTCTTAGCAGCTTATTTTGCAAGATGCCCAAGACTTAGTTGTTGCGCCTTAAGGTGAACGAATCTTAGTTACTGAATCTTGCTAGTTCGCCCCAATATATGTCGCAAATATTATTTTTGGTGAACAGAACAACACAAAAGAAACGCTATCACATCGTTAGCTCGGGATCATCTTTGGTCAGCATGCTAGCGACTAATATGAATTATTATTCGAAATTTCCATCAAATTGCTTTCAGTTGTTAGGTTAACATAGAATGTCAGCATACTACAAAAAGTAGTGATTCATGTAGCAAGTCATGATTGAACAATGGCAAACGAGATGATATCTTGTCGATAATGCATTATAATCAATGACCGGAGCATTTACGGTTTGTGGTGTAGACACGTTCTGCCTAAATCTATCCGAACAGTGTTACAATAGGCCTTTAGCCGGATACCAAGCCGTTTTATCCTGCCTTATTTGCTCTTCCTCTCATGTAGCCATGTAAAGAAGCTAGAATTCTATGTGTTTATCACACAAAAGGAAAACCAGTTACCTCCCTGCTCGGTGGAAATGCAATGGTGATTTTATTACTTTTGATTGGTCCATGTCAAGATGTGTTTAAAGCCATCTTGTCAATCTGGACCAATTACGTCGTTACGTTACTCTCAATTGGCAACAATGCGCTCGACAATCATCATGAATAGTGGCATCGACTTTATCGAAGATTCTGTAAGATCAATTCAGCCGCACCTCAGTGTGCAATGATCTATCGCTGTAAGATCGCAGTAGCCGTAACTCGCTTTAGATTCGATTAATACGATCATCTTGCTGCATAATTCGCCACGCCCATAATACCAGGAGATCAGCTTATTTATTGTTACCGTCTGTCCTGTAGTCCTATGCCATTTAAGCCAGTCCAAGCTTCTAATCGTCACCATATTTTGCAAATCTATGAAAAGTGTCACTGCATAACCATATTTTCTTCTATAACCCACATATGGATATAGTGCATAGAAGCCGATAAATCATCAGGCTGATATATTTAAACGCTAGGCAACAATATAATGACCACTGCAGTGGCATCATATGACTGGATAGAGAAATGCGGTGTGGACAGGTATTGACTGCAGAAAAAATGGTTAAGTGGGCTATGTGTTTTTTTTCTCATTCATGGCACCATATCGCTGCCTTAAAAAATGCACGACAGCGAGGAGGCAATCACTGAACGAGTAGCTTGAATAAAAGAAGCACAACAAATGTAGCATTATTTACGATTATGCTACTATTCATGCACATCAGTGAACGCACAGAGTATAACTGAGTTGTGTGAATCGGGTGGAAACATAGCATAATATTTGGGGGTTACTCCTTAATCATACAAACTCACAATAGTGTAGTAGTTATTGCCTTGCACACAGATGCAAATTGTGAATATCATCATTAAACTCGAACATACCTTGAGCACCTTGCATCAAAAGTTAATATCGGTTGAGTATGCATTGATATGCTATCCCCTTTCCCCTTCATCTATCTCGCCAGCAAATTTGCAGTAGGTACAGTACCTTGTTGTAAATATAATGATAGAATAATATAAAAGCACATTCGCATGGTTGGTCAATTATTCATATTTTCAGTGACAACTACTCTTTCAATTAGGATATCGCCATCCATCCAATCTATTATGGAGCCAAATAATTGAAGCATCAGTGGTCTATATTTAATCTTGTGCTCGTCAAGGGAAGTTAACATGTGAACTTTTAGAGAAATTGATATTGCATGCACATTGACAAGTTTCAAAACACGTAGCATGTGTAGGGCATCCATACTATCTGTTGCAATTATTACTTTATGAGGCAGATTTTCACAATGCATTATCCGTAGGTTGCTTCAACCCCTGATTGAAAAGGTGATTTGGTAGAAACACTGAATTCAAAACTACTTCTCAAGTGATGTGCCATTATTGAAGCAATTTCAACGGTGACAAAAAACAATCGTCACGAGAAAAATACCTCTGCTCAGTGGTTTTAATCTTAGCTGAGATTTTGTTGGTCAAAACCTTGGTTGGTTACCAAGAGTAATTCAACGCAGTTTAATACCACTTAGGCCTTATGCAGTATCATAGCGTGGAAAACCGGGGTTAGCATGGCGCATTTATCGCGTATCGTTACGTACAATATACGCACAATATCACAGTATCATCATTCAAGGACGATATAAGAACACGAAATATGTCAGTGTAGATGTAAACATTCCTTCAGCTATGTATCAAATACCTTATAATCAGAATCTACTTTACGATATCGTGGAGGTCGTGGAGTAAAAGACGATGCTCGATACAGTATACAGTGCAATGTATTTTGGGAATATTTCGACAGGTGTTCTTTTGGATTCTGAAATCTAAGTAAAACAATTAAGAAAGGATGTAAAACTGATTGTAAGATGTTTATAATCAATTCAGCTATGTGATGAATGATGCATTATGCGTATTACTTGTGACCTAAGGTGTCACTAACGCAGTATTTCTAGGTAATAAGTATATATTTATTTTTCCGAAGAAAAAACACGCATCCAATATCATCAAGTGGTGTGAATATTGCAGGTATTGATTCTGCCATAGTCATCGGGTAACTGATTCTTCTGGTTTTTTACATTACACATTGTGAGTATCCTTTGGAGATGCAGATGGTGGTAGAAACATAAATGGAAATTTGTTGCATGCATTATGTTTTGATATGATCAGCAACTGCCGTTGTTTTTTTCATGCATCATAATAATCAGTGTCCAGTGGCATACCCAAGGTATATACTGTGGTTGAACCAATAGATAACTATATCAAATAGCTGTTGGTGTTCGGTGACTCCTCCTTATGTACCAATCCACCAGCTTTAACACATGCGTCAACAATGCCATTTTTGAAAAATCAAAATACACTAAGTGTTTATGAAATTAGTGAACTTTATTACGAATGGGACGTTTCCGGGGAATTTATCCTGTAGGAATGAAAGTAATCATCTGTATATCACTACCTAAGTGTAAATGCGAAGGCGATAAGCCGCCATTTTTATTATACAATAGGAAGTAATAGATCCAGCTTTTGCCGTTAGCAAGTTTGGCGGAAAAATACTGGCGTTATATAATGCGTGGACGTGAAGTGAACAATTGCCATTTTTCGCCTTGTCACTATTCTCATACTTAAAATTATGTTGTCGGAATAGAAAGGTTTATGATCAGACAAAAACAAAGCTATACACTGCTTAATATATCAATCTTTTTATCTGACTGCGTATTATTGCCATTCACAATGAACAGTTAGATAGAAAGATTGCCACCTATTTCACCAATCAGTACGCAACGAATATATGCCAAAAAGGATTAGCCTTTGCAACGATGTATATGCGTTATTGTTATTTCAGATTAAGCGAATATCATTAAATAGATACTTGTCCCAGCCAGTATCAGTCATTGAGAAAGTACTCAAACTGTTCAGAGGCATCGTTCTTAGCATTCAAAATTCATACGCAGAAATGCTTCATGCATCTGGAAAATGTTCTCATGTTGTGCAAATTTGCTGTTTACAATGTTGCAGTGATCTAGATAATACAGTCTATTACACTTCATAAAGAATAAGAAAAGGTCCGTTGCATTGTTATATTCTTTGTGAGACATTAAAGGTGCATCTGTACTTCGATCAAAGCATCGATATGTGCTGAACTCCGATGCATGACCCCTCGAAGATAATTGTCTCTTAGCAGTCATCTATCAAGAGGTTGCTTATTCGTAGCAATTGTACCTGAATGTAAACGTGTCCAAGCGGTCGTCTATCGGTCTTTGGCCTCACTCTATGCATTATTATCATTGCAGGATAACAGAATTACACACTGAAAACGCTTTCTCTTGATTAGCTGAGTATACCTTTGTTGAGTATACTAGTGGCTACTTATAACTGCGACGGCACAACCATTCATGCACCATTTTCATCCACGTAAAAACATTCTTATAATCTAACGGCGCAGTGATTTATGCGTAACGTTTGCGTATATCCACAAGACAATCACGAAAGAAGCGTCGTCAGTGAAATATATGGTAGAATAAACCCACATTGCTCTCGATGCTGCATATAAAGTGAATTATTCATCGCAATTTCAATCGTAATACTTTCAGCTACTAAGTCAGCATAGATCGTCATCCTGAAACCAACCGCATTGGGTCATGCAGCCAGACATATAAGCATCGTGGCTAACGAAATCATATCTGGTCGACAATACATAATGAGCAATACTCATTAGTATTCACGATATGTAATGCAGACACAAGTTGCGCTTATTTATTGGGAAGGTGATGCGGTGAGCCTTTACCAGGATATCCAATATCTTGCCTTATTTGTCCTTCCTGTCATACATGTAAAGAAGCTGTCATTTTCTGTGTCTATGTTTTATTTTTTAGTCAAGACAATGACAGCGGCGGCAAAGACCCGCTAATAACACGGAGATATACAAGGCCATGTTTGATTTGATATATTAACCGAGAAACTCCAACTATCAGACCGAGTTATGGTAATAACGGCGTTAAAGTCATTTTCAACAAAGAGGTAATATCGCGACGTTGCCCAGAACAGGCTGCGAAACCCACGCCGCTAGGACGAGATCCAGCGCGGTACTGCAGAGTAACCGTGTCGGGTGCATCCCCTTTCATGTATGGGACCGCCATTTAACGTGATCATTTGAGTCACGGGGAACCAGTCTGGTTTTCACTTTTGGTATCGAACCCTCAACGTGCGGGTCGCACAGCGACGCAGTTTATCACTTCGCCACGCGGCGTGGTGTTTGGTTGGAAGCATAATGAAGTAGTACCTTGTCGCATATACAGTCGTTATAACCGCGTTATCAACTGAGGGAACATCAAACGACTATCAATCACCAGCAAGAATAGTAATGAGCACCTTTCGATGTATTATCTTGTCAGAACTAGACATGTATATAATTTAATGTCTGAATGGTAAACAGCATTCAGCAGAATGTATTATAAATCTTGGGTGGATTAATTTTCTATATGGTCACAGACGCAATCAAGATAATTATGGAGCCTTTTGCTCTGTTTTGAAGATTTAGTCCTTTATTGGCTCATATCACAACATGTCGCCGCTAACTGGTGGAAAACTGTAGTAGCTTGAAGCTAACAAACATCGGATACATTATTTCGATGGAGTGACAAATTGATTTACACGTTTTCCACACACACACCCACACACACCCACACACACACACACACACACACACACACACACACACACACACACACACACACACACACACACACACACAGACACACACACAACACAATCTATAGGGGGAAAGCAATATATATATATATATATATATATATATATATATATATATATATATATATATATATATATATATATATATATATATATATATATATATATATATATATATATATATATATATATATATATATATTCCCAGAGGTTTTGTTTGCAGGATGTTATTTTATGTTACCAACATATTGTTTCAAAATGCATAATGGTGTTAGTTGGTTGAGACGACAACGTCGTAGCCTGCAGTCATGATAAAAACAACAGACTTATTGTCATTTTACGGAGCC
Source organism: Urechis unicinctus (assembly GCA_034190875.2). Classification (NCBI taxonomy): domain Eukaryota; kingdom Metazoa; phylum Annelida; class Polychaeta; order Xenopneusta; family Urechidae; genus Urechis; species Urechis unicinctus. Next base: position 435,206 of record CM067344.1, on the reverse strand, counting down.
CCTTGACGATACATCGTCTTTGAATAATGAAGGAACATATTCTTAGAACTGCAAAAGAAAACTAGACTTACAATACGCCACCGCAAGTGTTATAGCCTGCACCGCTGAATACAAAGCATGAATAATAAATTAAGGATATCGATTATGGCATAAAAAAATTAAATTCCGAGGATAGGCAGTACTGTCGACTGCACGGAACAAAACCAAGCAAGGTAAAGCTTGGTAATATTATTTAACGACATAGTTACCACCGATGAAGGAATGCCACGTTATTACTTCTACTTTATTACCAAACACGACGTCTTATCATTTGCTCTTCATCCCAAGTGGGTTTCGCTCATTTGGATGTGGAGGTGTATAGTAAAATAATAGCCCATCCACACTAATATGTGGATCATTTAACAGAATCAACATGCCCAAAGAATTATTTGATCTGAGGTAAACCATGGATAAAGCTTTAACAGCTTAGGACTTTCGAGACATAGCTTCAAGTATTTCTAAAATTGTGTTTAATAACGTGCATTCTAGCTGAACTACATTAATTCACTTACTTTTTCAACAACCCGGCTTCTGGCCTATTTCAGCAGGGGCACACAAAGAGCCCATGCGGTAATTAAACATTTGATGAAGCGATTTGAATCTGGGTACATTGCCTACTATTTGTGTCATATATAACAGATGGAATTGTTAATTATTGCAACGGCTAACGACGACGACAATACATTAATAACGACCGATACCATACAATTGTAAAAAAACATCTAGAATGTACAGCATAAACATTCGAGATTAACATAGCTTTTATCAGTATAATCTCAAGAAGACCTTTTAAGAAGCTCTGTTTCCCTGAGGAAAACATGTATATTCAATACTATGCTCTTTATAAAAAACTGACAGCGAATGGAGGCTTTTCCTACCTTCTACGAGGCGCATTCGTTGCTTTCCGTCCACATGAAGCCGAGAAATACCTGTCTGACATAAAGGTGCAAGTCAATGCAAATGCCCATTGTAATATCTCTGTGGTAATGTTGGTGTGGTTATATATAAGGGGCAGCTCTATTACATATTGGCGGTGGAAGTAAGGAAGGTTAGCATAGCTTTACGAGTTTACCACCTGAATTATAATCCTTGGATCCCTGAAATGACCGTTAATTGGTGTACTAAATTATCATACATTAATGTGCATTAATATACACCGATAGATTAAATCAATTAATTAAAGTACTCTTAACGATTCAAGCGGCAAGCACAGAGGAACAAGACAATGGCACAAATAAAGGTCAACTTTAATGTATGCATCATGATATATGATCGGATGTCAGACATAAACCATGAAGCTATTCATGCAAGGTTGCTATTCTGCTTTTTTTGCTTCCATATTAAATCATGCTATACAAACCTACGAGACGGACTGCCACTGTAAATTGCTTTGGGATATCGTAGGCACCAGAGACTCTATAATGGCCTTGCAACTTTGAATGCTCATATAAACTGATTGATTACTACAAGCACACAGCATGCCTGCCTAGATATATCATCATAAGGATTGCACCCATATCTTTCGGCAGTCTTGCTGGCATTAACACCTATCTTGCAGATTATGCATTGGGTCGATTTTTGTATGTGCTTTCGGAATATTACTTAATGACATTCATCATATTAAGCAGTACTATATAGGTTTTGTGAAATTATACTTCTAACATAGCGTGTCAGACAACAATAAAGACAGGCAAAACATGAATTCAGTTATGTTGTAAATGCTATAATATTTACATTAGACACAGTCCGACTATCGTATTCGATAAAATAAACCAGGCTTAAATTTGCACAAATATCAATCTCTAATGGAAATGCGCTCAATATAGCGTTTTTTGCCTGGATTATGCAACAAACAACGCATATGACATCGGCCTGTCAGTTAATTTAACAAAGAACAATCCATGGTTATATGTGTTTCCTGCATGCGTTATTTGTATAAATTGCGACAGGTATCTGACCAATCTGATAAGTCTAAATCCGTTTATATAATGAAAAGATATGCTAATCAATGACCGTTTCTTGCTTTCCGGCACGCCGTTGGCATGCGTTTGTTCTCTTATCTTAAACGAAGAAACAAACATATCTCTAACAACCAAGACACACCACATAAACTTAAAATGTTACACCCATAAGAGACTGTCACAGCTGTTGAAAGGATAGCGAAGGGGTCCAGAGCTGTGGATTTAGGAATATCGATTCTCACTTAATGTCTCAAACATAACTTAAGCGAGATAATGTTACAGTGTTCTACCACTTGCTGGGAACAACACACGTAAAATCATTCATCACGAGTGAAATTGCAAACAGGATTATCCAATTATAGATATAGCAACCACACTTTAAGATATCATTACAGTGACGATAGGCCCAATGGAAGTGGAGGTTTGGAGGTCATGTTCAAGAATACTGTGCAGATTCCCTCATTCTGGACGATTTAAACGCTTTCCTCAAGCTCACATCTTTTGAGCCTTTCCATTAATTCTAGTTAATGGTCTATTCCCTCTGTGCTACATTGGTCCGATATCTTCTCTACGGAAGATAATTACATGTAGCGCGGTTTTTCTTTCCCCTCGGCACAAACAGGTACTCGGTACGTTCAGCTATATATGGATTGTCATATGTCAGATGCACTCTTGTTACACAACACTGGCTTCTAGGATAAATAGGTCCGTTGTTGAAAATATTTTCCCACAAATGGTACTGCAGTCTACATGACTTCCTTTCCAAGATTAAAGTGTATTTGCACATATACTTATTCTAGGAATGACGCCTTTGAGTGCTCAATCGCAGGTAAGCTTGAATCCAAATATAATGCTATATACAAACAAACTAAATGTACGGCTCTGACTTATAAAATAAAACAGATAGATATCTCCGCAAAATGTTAAACAATGCAATCATGTTTTATATATTCACCCGTGCATTTAATAAAGTCCAATGCTACAAGGAAGATCGCCGAAGAGGAAATTACGCTGCGCGTGGGGTGGTCGTTTTCCTAAATATCACGCTGGTTCATATCTTAGGTATCATTTGAACAAGCGAGGAAGTTTACATCAATCACGTGCGAATCGTTCATCAACTATTATATAATGCACGGAGATAACGTGTCATAGTAAAATTTACGTGTTCGCTTATGTCATAAGTGTTCTATTATATTATTTCTACAAGAACAATTAAATGCTTTTCTGACCACCTTTCATACTGCCGTTACATTTTAAACGGTAATGTACTCGTGTCAATCGTTTTTCGGTTAGTGAACAATGGTGTCCATAGGAGTTGCATTGGAACACTGGTGCCCAAACACACGTAATTTGGATGGCTGTCTTCAATTACAGACTATATTACAGTAACATCAAAAAGGGTATGGGACGCAGTCGAAGCCTTAAAAGCTTGAACTTTAGCAAGCCGTAGCTTCGATAGAGATAATATATTTTAAGTGGCTTTTCAATATAAACATTAACAACGGCAAACATAAGGCACATCGTGGTGGTTATTGAGGAGTGATGTGCAAATAATATGGTGGTTATATTTTCTCGAATAATCATTACATACTATACATACCATCTATCTTGTCGTACCGATGTTCATGCGTACCTTATTGCTATGCACTGTTTTTGTGTGCAATACGGCGTATATTGTCATAGTTAGTGCTAAAAATGCAGACTTCGTAGGGGAGGATTAGATTCTCTTTTATCAATAATATGACCGATTTGGGATATACTAGCCAATTCCAGCGATCTCAATGGAATAAGTGTTCGCATCATCTTATTTTGCGTACTGATATTTGTGATTTATCACCCTGACAATAGTCTTCTTTGGGGCTGGACGGAAATATATACAGTGCGACGATAGGTACTATATAAGTTCATCAGCTTCCATACATCAGAAACGACATCGCTGTGTTTACCGCGAGATTTGATGTTTTAAATATCACTGATAACGAGCGGGGCATGATCGGCCGGATGCTTCTTGTGCAATGTTAATGTCAACTAGGGAGATATTTTGGGTACCAAAGCGGTAGAGTTTTGCAGGAATACTGCTGCATGTATAGTTTCAATTGTATCCAGGCTATAAGAAGCACATGTAAATACGCTATTGACACACACACACACACACACTCACACACACACACACACACACACACACACACACACACACACACACACACACACACACACACACACACACACACACACACACATACACACACACACACACGCACACACACACACACACACACACCGTATCTATATATATGTATATATATATAAATATATATATATGTACATATATATACATATATACATACACATACAATACATATATACAATAATATCTATATATATACACATATATACACGTGTACACACATGTATATATATATACATACATATATATATATATATATATATATATATATATATATATATATACACACATATATACATGTGTACACATACATGTTTATATATTTATATAAATATATATATATATATATATACATAAATAAACA